>JAYRBT010000043.1:8452264-8511298 GCA_036023395.1 Myiotriccus ornatus
TGGCAGACAAGAAGCTCAACATGAGCCAGCAATGTGCACTGCCAGGCAAGAAAGTCAACCCTGTTCTGGGCTAGAGGACAAGAACTGTGACCAGCAAGTTGAGGGAAGGGATTCTGCTCCTCTGTTCAACTCTCCTGAAACCCCACTTGCAGTGCTGCCTCCAGCTCCAGGGCCCTCAGCACAAGAAGAACGTGAAGCTGCTGGAACAAGTCCAGAGGAGGCCATGGAAATGCTCTGAGGGTTGGAGCACCTCTGCTCTGGAGACAGGCTGGGAGAGTTGGGATTGTTCAGCCTGGAGAAGAGGAGGCTCCAGGGAGACCTCAGAGCCTCTTCCAGTGCCTAAAGGGGCTCCAAGAGAGCTGGAGAGGGACTTCTGAATCCCACCTCGCCGGCTTACGTGGGACTATGCACCAGGCTCATACAAGAAAACCCCCACAGCTCCAAAGCCCTGGAATTGCTGCCCACTGAGCACTTTTGGATGCCAATGCCATATAACCACTTTCAAAGAAAGTTTGAGTCACAGAATGAGGTTTCCTAGAGAGACCAACATTAATTCTGCAGGTTCCTGCCCTTACTGTATGCCCTGAGGCAATACATGGATGTGGCTTCCTAGATCCCAAGAGCTGGTGGCTATGGAAATGCACGTCATCCTTTTCTTTGTTTAGGGTGGCAAAGAGCCCAAAGTAACCAAGACCCCTCTGCAACGCTTCACTTGCAACCACTGCTCTGTCATCCCAACCCCAATTTATCTTTTACAGGAATAAAAGCTTCTGGGTGCAAGGCCAGATGTGCAGAGGGGAAAATCTGGACCTGAAACAAGGGGAAATTGAACTGCAGTTATATGGAGTCATAAATATTTACTGCAATGTAAACTGAAGGACTGAACTGCTCATTTGATTTTTAACCTGAAAAAAAAAACAACTAAAATTTACAAGGTCTCTCACCAGAAAAGTGGAAAAGTATATAATTAGAGTCTAAAGAAAACAAGCTTGAACAAATGTGCTGTGTCTGTCAATTTAGATTCTCTACACCCCAGTTCCCTTTGGAGCTGTACCAATTCCCCCTTCTGTCCTCAGCCGTATGTATATGGAAACACACAGTGCCAGGGCTGAGACAGCAGCTTTGTTTTTGCATATGCACAAGATAAACACACACTTCAGCTCAAAACTACCAGCTCTGCGCTGGTGGCCGACTTCTGAAGCATCAGCTTTAAAATGCAGCTCAGTTCTTCTGCCCTGTCCTCCTGCTGTCATGAAGCTTTAGCACTCACACGTTACAGTGACTCCCCAATAATTATCACCCAATGCATTTTTCCTGACACTCGACATCAGTTTGGGGTGCAGTGGCCTGCTCTGACCACAGTTACATCCTCGCAGTGATACATCACAGCACAAGGGGTGGAGGTGGTGACGGTGCACGGCTGTGGAGCTTCAGATGCAAAGGAACAAGTGTCCCCGCAGCAGGACACTGTCACTGTGTGCCACGTCCCCTGTCACCCTCATCTGTGCCATAACATAAATACCTGTCCCTGTGCTGGTCACTAGTGTCAGATGGGGGCAAGGCAGCAGTGACACAGCTCCCAGGGCATTTCAGTGCACATTTAACCAGACATCCATGACTAATTCCCATTCCATATGTGCTGATGCCTCAATCCAGCAAAGCACTCCAGGAAGGCATCCCGAGGGTGGCTTTCTGCTCCCACCCACGCCGAGGGAAAAGCTGTAAACGACTGTTTTGATAAGTACATCTGGGAGCTGAGACAGGATATGAGGGCTGAGAAGATGAATTGAAATAGCAAATCGAGCCCAGAGGGAGAAACAGAGTGACAGAGAGACCAACAGAGTGGGAGCAGATAAACCCTGAACCAAGTGTGGCCAGAGCAGGGTTTCAAGGAGGCAAGTGGGGCTGTTGTGGGGACAGGCAACAAGCAGCAGAGACAACTCAGCATTCCTGGAGAAAATAAGGCAAAGGGAGGTCACACAGGTTGCAACTGGATGGTCTTTAAGGTCCTTTCCAACCCAAAACATTTCTAGGATTCTACTATCTCAGAGAAGAAAACACAAGAGAACATTTCAATGGCAGTAAAGCACCTGCTAATGATGAATAATGTCTGTGATGTACAAGGCACCTCAAAATGGAGACATATGTTTCCCACAGGGCTTTGAACTGAGGAGCAGCACAGGCTCATTGGAGGGTCAACACAACCAGCAAAAAGTGCTACCAGAAACAAAAGCCGAGAAGTGGGCTGTCTCAACTTCCCTCTGAGTATCTTAGAGGAGAATAGTGAAATGTTCTACTTGCAGGGTCAGGCCAATGCAGACAACCATCAGTGATGTGTCTCTGTCCCTGGGCAGCCCCAAGTCCCACACAAACAAGCAGAGCACATGGCCTTGGGTACTCACAAGCACCAAGAATTCTGCTACTGCTTTCCTGAGGCTGGAAAACACCTTTTTCAAGAAAAACAAACCCTCCCACCTGCTTCCTTCTGAATCAGAAACAGCTTCCAGAACATTAGGCTGTAATTAGGACTGTAAATTTAGTCACAAGCACTTATAATCCATAAATCTCCACATCCAATAAAATATAATAGCTAAAGAGAGTCCAAAAGAGCTACTAATGACTAAAGCTGCATTTCAACCTCAGGCCACTCCTGCTTGCTGTTGCCCTGTGTTAGACCCCTTGAATTGAAGTGGGGCTTGCTAATTATTGTCTCTGGGGCTGTAACAGAGTAAGAAATCAATATTTTATTTTATATTGTTCTCTTTTTTCATAGTTTGGTGGGGCTTTTAAAAAATACACATACCCTGCTTTTTTTTTACTTATACTCCCCTCTCTGTCCAGCACAGAGACCTCTGCATTTATCAGCAGCCAGCTTTGCCTTTCAAACCATGACAGGAGGCTGAAGAAGTGATTTCTGAGTGTTACCACCTGCCTTCTCTCAATGACTGAAATGCTTCTTTTATTTAACGAGGAAGTTTCAAAGAGAGAGATTCACACAACTTACTGGGACTCGTCTGGTCGCTGAGCCTCCCAAGTCTCCCGCTGGAGGTCCGGCTGATTCCTAAAGCAAGAAGAAGGTTTGAATAAGGAGTTAATGTGAATATGGTATGTGAATCTATCTCCCTGCTACGACTCTATGTCTGGCATGGCACATTTTCTTTTGGGACTCTGCTCTGCACAATCATCTCTGCAATCCAAGGACTGTTATGTGTTATTTTAAACAGAAAAAACACCTGAGGAGAGACCTCCACCTTTCCCTGAAGATGTCAAACATTATTATTCAAACCCACAAATGGATTTAGGGTTTCCAGAAACACCAGAGGGAACTTTTGAAATCTTTAAGTGGGACACACACATTCACCTCTTGCTCCAGGATATTTTATCCTAGAGACAAGTGCAGCACTTCCAGAGACAGGCTTCCTTGAAGGGAGAGGAAAGCACAGCAATTTAAGGACATGCACTGGCAGACACTACTCCCTAGATTGCACCCAGCATCCTGAGAACACACTGTGTATGAGAACCCTGTCATGGGGTCAGACCAGCTGGAACACAGGATGCAGCTCCATTCCCATACCCATTTAGGAAAGTAATCAGAAACTCCCAAGTGCCTCCCAGACTCCAGGCAAGCCAGCAGGGCCTGCTGACTACGACAACATTTCTAATCCATCAGCAACTTGTTTAATTTCTCTGCTGCCCCAGCTACCTGTTTGTAAAATGGTGATTGACAGGACACTTGCTTCCCAGGTAGGCTGAAAAACTCAGCAAGAACCATCATTCCCCTTGAAAATAATTCAGTTAAAACACAGCCATATGCTGAAACTGTACATTGATTAGTGCCTCAGTTTCTCCTTTTTTTACCACACTAAAAGCAGTGAACCACCTCAGGTGGGATGATATATCCTGAAATCACCCCAAATGCTATGATGTCCCGATGGGGATTCTCAGAAGGTCTGGCAGCTGCCCAGTCTCTGGTGGGTCCTGCTGCAGGAACAACAACTCCAGGATGCTGTCGTCTCAGACACCAGATGCCGGAGCTGTCAAGCCAAAGAAGCTCCTCAGCTCATTACAGACCCTGCCTCAGCACATAAAAAAATCAGGATTTCTACCCTGCAAACAGGTAAGAAATTCCCAGGATTTTAAGGGGATGTTGCTGTTCAATTACATTACTTAAACTACCTTCTCACCATCTACAGGATCTGTTGGACAATAAGCAAAGGGCTTAGACCAACACCAGTTTAAGCTGCAGAACAACCCTAAACTGTGATTTGTAACACAGTCACAACCTTACAAACCTTGTCAGCTAGAAGACTGCACCATACAAGACAAAAATCTGCTAAGAATAAATATATAGAGAAAAAAGGCAGGAAAGCTTTCAAACCAGTAAGCCCTGGGCTGGAGGCAGGGAAGGAAAAAGGGCTGCCTGGCAACTTGACGTGGAAAAAGCACCTCATGCTCGGAACCCTCTGCTTATATATATATATATATCTGTATTTGTGTGTTTGCTCTCTCCCTTTCCTTTTCTAATATAAAAAGCCTCTGTGCCTACAACATTATGTGGCTGAACCACAGGGCTGGTCCTGGGAAACAGCACCACAGAGAGAACCCACGGCCAGCACCACCCAGAGCCACCCCCACGCTTGGCTCTGACCCCCAAAGAGCACCACCAGCCAAAGGGCCAAAAATAGAGCCAGGACTGTCCACCCACATCCGTGAACACCCAGTTTGTCTTCTATGAGAGATTTACCTGTGTTGCAGCAGGACAGACTGCTGCTACACCCGGTCTGTAATTCCCTGACTGACAGAGAGAGAAGGGCTCAAGTTTCTAGGAACTGGTGCATTGCAACCAGCATTACAAATTTTAAACGTATTTTTTCCATTAAATCCAGTCCCCGAATCTTTTTCTTAATTATTTCCTCCTCTCTAAATGTCTGCTGCATTTTTGGACACCAGCAGGAATGAGAAGGCATATTTGCTCTGCTCAACAGACTTCTAAACGGCACTTCTTGAGAAAGGCTGCAAGAGCAGCCTCGTCCTGGCTCAACTCCACACACTGAGCAAGCACCCCCGTGTTGCCTGTGTGCAGGCAAGGTGCAGTGTTGAAATCTGGCTTTTAGGACTGCTCAAAAACCAGAGAAAATCGTCCCTCATGGGTGGCACGCTGAGGAACGCAGATATGCAGCCATGCTGAGCTGGTTAAACACAGCCTTTTAGGTTCAAAGACTTCATTCAGTCTGCGGCAAAGCAGGACGGAAGCTGAACGAGGAGCTTACAAGCCTGGACAGGACTGCACAGAGGAAATAGGCTTTATTCCCTTTAGCAACGACTCCAGTGGAAAAACACACATAGGACTTGGAGCATCCAGCACAGCACAGCCACCAGAGCATCCATGCCCTGGCCGAGCCTGTGGCTTTTATGCAAACATTTCTGAGAATTTGTTTATGTGCCCTGTCCCACGGGTTTTCTCTGGGGCCCTGGAATTACTATTCACACTCTTTTTAAATGGGTGGACTGATTTGCTGTGTGTTGGAGGCAGCATTAGAAGGAAGTTTTTTGACAGCTGTTTCTCTGCTGCCTGTTAACAACAGTAATAATACATGATAATGCTGTTAATTCCCTTTCAGACAAAGAGAAAATTAGGAGCAAACACGAAATTCATCCAGGCTGCCTAATACCTTAACAGAGAGTCTGGAAAAACGGAGAGCTATGGAGTCCAAGCCAAGCTTGCTATCTGTGATGTCCCACTGCCCTTACACCAAGGGAAGATCCAGACACAGTCCTGGAAAGCAGATAACCAGCAGGGAAAGCTGGCAAGGCAAGAAGAGAAGATCTGTCAAAAAATAAGTAATGAGAAAGCAATAGCTAAAAATATGCTGCTGTGAACACAGTGCCAGGAAGCCGGTGGAGTGGGCAGCACCATAGAGCATCAGCGTGCTGAGCGCGTTCTGGGGTTACCTCTATTTGTAGCCTGGAAGCAGCAGGCTGAGCCCCACGTTTGAGCTGTAGGGCTGTGAAACAAAAATCAAAGGTTTCCACCCCAGACACAGTGTCTGTGAGCCTTCCTTCTTAACGCTGTTCAAATGCCCTCAAGCCACGCTATAAAATTATTGTAGTGCGCTGGACGAAGAAACATAATGCAATATGCTTTATTTAGCTGAAATTAAGAATTCTCTTCCCCCTCGTTCCCAGCAGAACGACTTGAAAACGGAAGAGTCCGACAGTTAAAAGTCAGTCAGTCCAAGAAGGGCTCATTCAACCCAGCGGATGTGCCTCAGCAGGACAAAGTTCCAACGCTCGCCCAGCTCAGCCTCACCTTGGCTCGCTCGCTGAGCAATATTTTTTCCATGTTTTATAATCAATGACTAATTTCCTCCAGATCCACAGGCTGGGACCACGTGGCACAGCAGAAAGGCAGCAGTACTCAAGAACACTGGGCTTCACTGGGATGTCCTTCACAACTGCCAAAGGCAGTGTCATGGCAGAGCAAGCAAAATCCCAGCCAGTCTCATGTTTAAATCACTCCCTCCGGACAACACTGGGACAAATGTTGCACTCTATTGTGCAGAAGCAGCTGTTGGTATAAGACATGATGGATGTAAGTCATCCCAGTATTGAAACAGAAGCATCTTCTAGATGCTTCCCCCGATGCAGGCATGGTTCAGGGCAGCAGGGAGAATGAACCCAGTCTCTTTAGAGAAAATGTCCGTGCTACAGAGTGACTTTTCTAGCTGACTTGGCTGAACCTAAAGCCAACCAGGAAACTGCCAGAGATGTTCACCTCAGTCAACATGTACATTTCCCAAAACAGAGTTTTTGCACGACACATCCCAAACTTTATGGATGCGTGTAATAGTAATGAGACAGACCACTTGAGACTGATTCTCTACTCACAGAAAGTGATCTGTGCTGCTACACTCGTGGGATGTAAAACTCAAAAGAACAAATGAGCAATTCCCATTATCAACAGAATCCATGCCGTGAGGACAAACAATGGGGATGCAACTCAGGAACTCACTCTCTCTACACAGTCCAGTAAAAACAAAAAGCAAACAAACAAGAAAACCCAAAGCAAACAGAGGTGGTGATAGAAAGGGATGGGCCAAACCCAGTAGGAGCCATCCCACACTGTGCTGGAGTCAGCAAAGCGGCACCAGCTCATCTGAGCAGCCAGTATGACCCTGGCTTCTGTTACATGTATTTACTAACAGGTCCGAGATCAGATAATTCAGCTTCCTTCTTCACCCAGCACAACACAGCAGGCTGTCCAGACAGCACTGGAGACATCTCCATCCAAGACCAGCTTCCTCCTGGACACATCCACACTCCTGGCTCCCCAGAGCTCTTTCCTGGGGTGTACAGCTACGGATCAAGTCACGGAGCTATCTCTGGACTTCACCTTTGGCACTGGGGTGGTGGGACACTCCTCAGCAGAACAACCCTTCAGAGGTGTCTGCAGCTCCTACACAACACCAGCAGCTTTTAAAGCAAAGGCTGACAGAGTTGGCTGCCTCCAGGGCAGGAGCAGCAGCCCATGTACTGCACACACACAGCCCTGACTCCTCTACCCCATCCTGCCCTTTGCCATCTCCTCAGGCCATCCTGCTGTCAGACAGGTAGGATGTAAAGGACAGCAACAGTGTCACTTTGCCCTGCCCAGGTACCAGTGCCGACTGCTGGGACAGGGTTTTCCACTCCCTCTTAGGATGTGTACATCTATCACAACACCTTTAGGGCCACACAGGGTGTGAAATCTGTCTCACTGTATCCACTTCACAGGTATTATCCAGAGAGTGAGCAGAATTGCCTTCACTGACAGCTGTATCTCATCCCTCTTCACCCAGGCAAGCTCTAAGAGCTCCTAAAATAAAGTGGCTGCAGAAGATCTCATCAGTAACACGGCCTGGAGCTGTTAACAGGAAGAAGACCCACACAGAGTTTGATCCACACTGCACAACCACCATGTCTGTGGCTTCTCCAGCCCTCCAGACCAGCTGCTGGAGCCTGAGCTGCAGGGCTTTAATGCTGGCACAGGACATTGCCTACAGAGGTAGAGCCTGGCACATGGAGCTGTGGTGTCACTGGAGACAGCTGGGGACAGAGGGGCTCGGGGAAGCTGAGGACCACAAGGGAGGGACATCTGTTTGCAGAGTAGCAAAGGAAGAAGAATCTCTATGGCTTTGAGCCCAAGTCCAGTGAACCACACAACTTCAAATTTCACTTCCATTAACTTGAAATGCACTTTTGCAACATTAACCTCAAAAGGAATATGGTTAAAAAAAAAAAAAAAGGGGGGGGAATTCATGTTCATTTCTAGTACTAATCAGAAACATGCATTGAAGAATAAGAGACACTTTTCCAGATTCTGTGTAACAGAAACTCTTTACAAAGAAGCTGAGCACAGCTAGAAAAAAAACCAAAACATTGAACCCATGTGTATGGTTTCCTTCTGGATCAAATATCTCTGGCAGCACACTGAGCTTTCACCAGGATGGAGGGATGCTGATGCAATGGAGCGATGCTGTTGCCAAGGGGCACTGGTTACAGACTCAGGAGTGGACCACTGCCTTCTCCAACACAGCAACCACCCCATGGGCACACCAACAAGCTGTGTGTGCCTGGGTCAGAGGCTGAGCACAGAAAGACAGCCCAAAACACCACTTCACTGAGGTGGGAGCTGGATATCACCAGGCTGGGGCCAGACAACACTGCTAATCAGCACAGTGCTATTAAAACACTTGGAGCCACGAGTTCACAGATAGGAAGAACCTGACCCGAGGCTGGATGTCAGACAAGCCTGAAGGAAACCACAGGAAAACTGGCATTGGCAGGATACATATATTCCCACCACAACACTACACTTCTGGCAGGTGCCAAATGTGTTCTAACACTAAAAAAATGTCCCAAAAGTTCGTGCTAATCATAAGGGGCAGTAAGAATTAAGTCTCAATTTTTCCAATGTTAGAAAGCTTTCCCCAAGCCCAGCAGTGGTCTGGCCACAGCAAAGGGCTATGTTAGGTAGAAGGACCAGCCCTGTACAAGGTGATAGAAGATGACAGGGGACCCAGCACTTTAACCTTGGCTCAAGTTTAGGCTTTGACTCAAATTCTTCACTCAAATTAAACTGCAGTAATTCTCAGGAAATCAATTGCTGCATCCATAGAACTTAAGGCCAGAAAATTGTCTTGGCTGACCCACAAAACCCACACCACACATTTTTATCCGGTCATAACAAATTCAAGCTCGTGCTTGAACAAAGTCTTGGCTTTTCAGAGACATTCAATCTCAACGTCAAGATTAAAACACTGGAGTGATCTCAAGTGCTTTGGCAACATTGCTCAAGAGCTAAAATGGCCTTCAAACAGTGCAGGGACTGTGCCTTTCCCCATGAATTCATTCAGAGGTGAGTAAACTCAGTCCTCAGATATTCACTTCATAGAAATAACAAGATCATTTCATCACTCCTTGTGATCCTCTGTTCTTTACTGCCCACAAATTCCTCACAGCTGATAGTCATTCAGAGATACACTGGACAATCATGAAAGCACCAAAAAAAATTAGCACAAGCAGTTTTTCATGTGAAAAAAGCATGTTAGTCATCATCTGTGATCCTTCTGCTTGGAGTGTTCCCGTAATCGGGCTGGGCAGCAGAAAAACATGCCACGTCACCACACCAAGACATCAAATGACTTGTGCAAATGCATATTTATAACACAAGTATCCTCACAAATTGGAAGGGACTGGAAAACCAGGCCTTTTGTATGTGTTGTCAGCTTTACTGGCTTATGGGATTCTTTTATTTAGCAGCAGGAGGGAAAAGAAAAGGATTTGCACAGGAACAGAAAACTGCTCTTGTGGAGCTCTGCTGGTTGGGAATGGATCTGGTAACCACTGTCAAACCTAAAATCCCTTCCAGTTCACTGTTGAAGATAACCAGACTTCCAGAGAGGTCTTGTTCCTCTAAATTTACCCTGTCTTCACCACACTCCTCACTTGCTCACACTTTTAATCTGCTGAAATCCAAGAGAGAAGCAGGACACAAGAACTGGAATTCAACAAACAGTCGCCTTGTGGCATTTTCACTAAACAAGGGGGTTTTGCAGAAGGAGGTTGCTGAGCTTTGAAAGCCATGACAAGAGCAGCTTGGATCTGGTCCCATTTGTTTCTGCGGAACCTGAAGCATCCCAGCAGAAATGGGAAGGAGGGAAGGCATCTGAACACAGCCAAGCTGCAGCCTTGCTCAAAGAAGGAAATAATCAAACTCTTACATTAACCAGCTGCCACAAGAACTTCAGCAAGCTAAAAATGTGTTAGTTAATAATTAACAGTAATAACACGAGAGTCCTCAGGAGCCTGAATGGACAAGGGATAAGGCCCAGAGTACTATGGCAACAAAGAACAAAACAAACAATCACCACTCATCCTTTGCCTTCCAAAAACCCCAAGCATTTACAGCTTCCAGACCCATAAGTGCACCTCACTTTCTCGGGTTCATCTGGCAATGGCCATGGATTAGCTAGAGAAAACCACTGTCAGATTTGAAGGAGGGGAAAGGAATTTTAAAACTGCAGTGTGGTATTTCCATATGGATCAAATACTCCCAAGCTGCCCTGCAGCTCTGCTCCCCACTCCCATGGGCCCATAGTGCTCTGGCTGTGACTATGCACGAGAAGTCCTGGTGCAAACTTCCCAGCCCAGTATCTGGCTCTCTGCTGCACTCTGACACTCATGTGCAGCTTTAGCACACGAAGCAGCAATGTGGTACTTCAGAAAATAAAATTTATAAGTCATCCTTACTTAGATTTTAAATCAATTTCTTGCCATCTTCTTGTAACCTCCGCACAACCCAGGTTTTATTTTTCAGCCCCAGCACTTGCTCAGTGTCCACGTGCCACACTTCCCGCTCTCATTTCACGCACAGAACTCCCAAACTTGTGTTTCGGAGGGTCCCTCTGGCAACAGACGCCACTGGATTTATCACCAAAGCCCTGCGAGCCTGGGGCTGCCACGAGGATGTAATACAGACCCCCTTGTTTGCCAGGCTCTGGAAGGCAAATGTTGATTTTCCCCAGAGAGGGGTGGGGGTGTATAAAGGAGAAAAGCCGGGAACAAAGAGGTAGCGGCACAACGGCCAAAGGGCAGCAGCTGACAAAGGGCAGAGGTCAAGGGCTCTCCTGAGCCTGGGTGACCCACTGGGGTGCTTGTCAGAAGTGTGGGAGCACCTGGAGTGAACAGGACACCCAGAGCAGACCCGTCCACATTGGACTGCCCAGCCTTAGTGAGCTCCTCCTCATCACAGCAGGAGGAGATACAGGGCAACCTTTGGTTTGGAGACCTGTGTCCAGCTCTGAAGAAACTGCAAGTCCAAATCTCACTCCAGACTTGGTCCAGGCTTCCTTTTCCTTCATGCCACACCAGAGATGCTCCACTGCAACCATGTAACATCCAGATGAAGGAACCAGCAGCAGGTAAAGTAGCAGCCAAGGGGACATAGATACAAAACCTCTTCCTAGCAAGAAACTCAGATGAATATTCAGGGTCAAAATTTACAAACTCTTTGGCCACTTGATGGAGAAGACAACTGTGGAAGGGCATTAAGCTCAAGCAGGCAATGGCCACTTTTCTCTGTGCAAACATCCACACAAATATATATATTCTAAATACACTTTAGGCTCCAAAAGCTTCCTGGATCCCTTCCACCTGAGCACCCCTAGTGCAGCAGCAGCAGCCTGAACAAACACACTCTTCACACCACATACATACAGCTCACACATGAGCCTGTATCATTTGGCTGAGAGTAACACCCCTGTGATACTCTGATATTACACAGAAGTGCCTTGGAGTCAGAAAGCCCAAGCTCCAGGCTGTGGTTCAGAAACCAGCTCCTTGCATAGCCCTACTCAGAAACTTAAGCTCACCACTGCAGTTTCTCCCTTGGGGTATCACACATCCACATTCTAACGTTTATCTTTGACCCCAACCCCAGTTGCATCTTGTCTCTCTGCTCACCCAAGGCTAATCCTGCCCTAGGAAGATGCTGAGGTGGATGGGCAGGGAGGATCAGCTCAGCTGTAATAGAGGAGTCAGGAACTGCTCAGCCACCATCAGGCTCTAACATGACTTGCTGCACGTAAATTTCCTCCTCCACATATTCTTTTCTCTGCCTGTAAAATGAGGTGTCAGGCACTTCCCCTGCTTATAGGAGCTGGAGGGATACATTATTTAATGTTTTTACATTTTAGCTGTACCATAAAGAATGACTCAGGCACTATCTATAGATGCCTGAGATAATGTCCGCTGTCCCTAAACAGGAGGGAAGTTACAATATGAGACTACAATGAAGCCCTTCACTCACACAATTGAGAGTTTTTCTCCTGTTAATTCTACCCCAGAAGTAGCTAAGGCAACCCAGTTTCATGAACTAGTAACATTCTTTGGTGTTTCTCCTCACATCTTACAATTATACTTAGTAGTGGCTGCAGCAGGGAAGTTGGAACAGAGGAGAACTTCAGCCAAATTTTAGGACATACTGGAGTGCCCAATGCTGCAGATCAGCTTACACCAGAGTTTGCAAAAGTGCCTCTACAAACTGCAGTATAACTCCATCTGTACCTTAGGAGCTGCTGCGCTTAAGAGTTCCCTCTTCCATCTCCAAGTCAGACATCCACAGCAAACCTAACCACGGTTCCAAAACCAGCTTAAAGGCTCTATCTCTGAAGGGTCAGTCAACTCCAAGATTAAATTTCCCATGTGCTCTCCCCCAGTCTGTCTCCTTTAAAGGTATATAATGTAGGACCAGGTTCTCACAAGTCCTCATTGCCCATGCTGTGCCCTAGAATGTATTTGTGTCCTGCTGGTGCATATCAGAGGAGCAAGGTACCAGCACAAAAGCATGAAGTTCATTTAAAAACAAGATGTAGAATCACTATTGAAGTGCCAATGTCACAATGGGTTATCCTTTAAAATCTTTGTAAGGGATAAAGGGCGGGCACTGATCTTTTTCTCTCTGATGACCAGTGGCAAGACCCAAGGCAACAGCATAAAGCTGTGTCAGGGGAGGTTTAGGTTGGGTATCAGGAAAAGGTTCTTCCCTCAGAGGGAAGCTGGGCACTGGAACAGGCTCCCCACGGCAGTAGTCACGGCCCCAAGCCTGACAGAGCTCAAGGAGTGTTTGGTCCATGTTTTCAGGCATATTGCGGGATCTTTGGGGCCATCCTGAGCAGTGCCAGGAGTTGGATTACAGTGGTGCCTGTGAGTCCTTTCCAACTCAGGATATTTTATGATTCTATGAAAAAATCATTCTACAATTCAAACACCTACATTTCTGCCAAGCCATACTCCACAACAGTCAGCCCTACAGGAGGGCAGCAGGAAAATTATGATTAGGTTCATTTAAATCAAGCCCAGACGTAAGAACCATCTCTTGATGCTGCTCTGTGATTACACATGCCTCTCTCCAGGTACCAAGCAGTCTCAATGCAACTTGTTCCTCTAATGGGCTTCTCCAGCTGCCAGCAAGGCAAAAGTAAAGCACCTGGCACCACCAAACAGCTCAGCCCTGGCAAAAGGCAAAGTGAAATCACTCCTGGCACAGGTGAAAACCATTCCATGTCATGGAGCAGCGCCTGCAGCCTCTGAGGAAGCCTTTCTCTCTATAAAGAGGGCTCACAGAGGGGGACACAAAGCCTATTCTGTGGGTTTGGCTGAAAGGCAGCTTTGTACGTGGCACAGGGCACGCTCGGTGTAACAGAGCCGGGCAGTGGAGCTCTGGGTCCCGTCCAGAGCCCCTCCCTCCAGTCACTCACCCCAGTGACACAGATGTTCAGTCTCCACTATGCAAATCCTTGCCACAAAAAAAAAAAAAAAGGCAGTGGCTGCCTTTGAGTAACCCAAACCTCCGTGCACTGACCCTGGCACTGCCCAGAGCTTGAGCCGTGCCAAGCATTGGCATGAACAAGGATTCCCAGCAGTGCAAAGCTTATGAACCTTATGCCATAGAAATGAACCACACAGTGACCTGCCCCAGCCAAACCCGACAAGTTTCTCCCCTGTCTGGATGCTCAGGTCACTTCTGGTGCCCTCAGCAACACCATCAGAATTCACTACAAAAGCTGAACTTTCACAAAGGGCACCTTCTGCTGTCAGAGGACTCCAACACCTCTTGTCCAGAGGGGATCCATGGCACTGCCATGTCACTCCAGCCCAAACCTACCCCAACCCTTTATACCCTTGGCAGGAGCATCACACAGGCAGGATCCTCCCTGCCGTGTCCAGAGCTGGGGGACTGACACAAGGCCAAGGGAGGATGATCTGAGGGGTGTCAAAATTCCAGCCTTATCTCCAGAGGCTGAGATCATGAGTAGAAAATGTTTCTGTGTTGTCTCAGCAAGCTTCCTGCTGGCACCCCTCTTCCTCTCCACAAAAGCACCTCTCTGTGAGCAGTTTTGGAGCCAGAGAAGAACGTTCACTGATAGAGGCTAAATCTATTCACCATTTCTGAGACCTCAGATCTGTGGCAGTGCCTGTCCTTAGCATGACCCATCTGCTCCCCAACCACCTGTGTCCTGAGCAGGCCAGGAGAAGCAGGCCCAGCTGCAGGAGAGATGCTGCTGCCACTTCTTTTGGAAACAGCTGGCACACCAAGCATTCACCACACTGCTGCTCACTGCTGCAAGCTGGCAGCCACTTGCTTTAGCACCTGAAGGAAAGATGCCCACCACCTAGGATCACAACCAGATCTCCAAGGGATTGGATTCCTCACTCCAAGATACCTGGAAGCCTTGGGGCAGCACCTCACTGTCCGCTCAGGAGCCCCAGCTACCCCCGTACTCAACAGGAGAAGGGCTCTGCAGCAGTGAGTCACATCCCCAGATGGAGGTGGAAAATAGGGTGATTCATCTGGCAGCCCCTGGCTGGAGAGAGGCTGCAGGGAGCAGCTCTGATTTAGAGATGCTTTTAGATGGCTCGACTCAGGCAAAATTAAATTCCGCCTTGTTTTTTTCCAGGCCTTGGTCCTCTGTAATACAGGATATTGGCTCCCTCTTAGCTTTAAGATCAATGTCTGAAAGACAGCTGCCAGAATAGGAAGCAAATGGTTATCTGCACAGACAAGGAACAGGAGTCATGGCACCTGATTATGCCCCAAGCTGGCCACAGAATCCAAGGAAGCAGCTTGTTCCTCTGCAACTCAGTTTCCTTGGCAATAAAGTGGCATATTCATGTCTTTGAGAGATGAGAGGGCCACATTTATCCACAAACTAAATCCCCTGGAGAAGCCCAAAATCCCTTCTCTGTATGCTCTGCCCAGGTGATAGAAGCACAAAGCAAGGTCACTGCCAGGCAGACCTGTGCTCCAACAGAAGGTGACAGAGAGGGGTGACAGACAGAAGGTGACAAGAGAGGGAACTGTCACCCCTCATGCCCTAAGTTCCTTGTGAATAAACAAAGCATTGACCTCTAGGGCTCTTGGGCATCTGTCACCATTAGTTTATTCCATAAGAAAGTGAAATTAAAAAAAACCCCGTGGCTGAAACAGCGCTTAATCTTGCAAAGATTACGATGACACGATTTGAAAAGCAGAGGAGGCTGTTAAGCCCCCAAAGCAGAGGTCTCTACTTGCTTTATAGTCTTATTTTGCCCATAATCCATAAGCAACAGGGCTGGGGTGCTTCCAGGATGTTCTGAGGGACTATGTCAAGGCAGTTTTTAATCTAAAGCCTGACCTCCCAGTTGTGTTTTGACTTAAGGACACATCATGCATTAACCATCAGAAACGGGAAAGAGAGGTTTTTAAAGATAAAGATGATCCCAAGTGCAGATGAAATTGTAGACAATATTAGAATTCAAATTAATCCTGATCCACTGGAAATGGACAACAAACAAAAAAAAGCTTGAATAGGATGCAGTGTGACCCAGTAAAGACCAGCAAGGTCTAATTTACACACCAGACTCAAGTCAGTGGTTCCAGGACGCTCCTGTAAAAGACTGATATCCCACATGGGCTGAATTACCAGGTTGTATCATCATCAACTAGAGGAACAGGTTAGGGTGGCAAGCACTCCAGCCAGGTGCTTGCAGAAGGAGAGATGTAGCTGACTGCAGACTGAGGTGTGGAAGGCAGTCCAGAGCTGTGTAAATTAGATGGGCAGCAGCAACCAGGCTCAGCTACAGGAGACAGTCTCCATTAGAGCTGCTCCCTTTCCCAACCCCTGATGCTGTGCACTGGATCCCCAGTGTGAAGAGCCTCCAGGTGCCAGGCAGAGCAGCCCCAGTCCAAGGGTTTGTTTGCACTTCCCCAGCTTGTCTATCCGGGGTTCTGCCTCCTGTGTAATCATCCAGGACAGACCAGCTCCATGAAAGCAGCCAGGCAGGCTGCCCACCCACAGCCAGCACTGCTCCCTCAAATCTGCCTCAGCCCACCCCATCCTGCAGCCCTACAAGTGCCAAAGGAGTGGCACAGCCTCATGGAAATGCTCCAACATCCTCCTCCCAGCAGGGTTAACGAGGTCCTGCAGGCTCTGTGCATAAGCCACAGATTTTGCCTTGGGTCTGTGAGTACCTTGGAACGGGACAAGGTGCCACCTGCTCCAGCTCCACGTGACAGCCAGGTATTTGCTCGGAGAGAAACGCAAACAAACCCACCCTGCAAAGCTTCGTGCTCTCCTAGAAATTCAAACAAGGTCATCTCCAGATGGAAAGCAGGAGAGCGTGAACCGTCCTGGGTAAAGCCACAGCCCCAGTGCCTGTTTGGGCAGCCTGGGCAGCCCACAACCAGCAGAGAGGAGGGGGTGAGGAGAGAGGAGCAAAGCCACAGCTCATCAAGCCCTGTGTACATCTCTGCCAGCACAGCTTCTGTTTTCCCATCCACTGACCCACACTCCTGCATACACCTGAGCAGCAGGAAACACTTCTCCCCCTTGTATCCCTCTCAGCATGAACAGCAGCCTGTTCATCAGATGGAGGGGCTCTGGACACAGAAATACCTCCCCAGGGCTAGGGATGAGGACACTGTTTATTTTTACCCAGGACTAAGGTCAGGTTTTGCTCCTAATCTTGCCAGAAGCTGTGTGACTATGCCCTGTACTGACCTTCCAGCTCCTTGTTTTCTGGTGTCCATCAAATGACAGGAAAGGCTCAGTAAGATCTGAACATTAATCCACACACATATTATGAAACATATTTTTACTATTCCCTCTGCACCATGGCTCAAACACAGGACTCTTGCTTTTCCCATGATGATCTCTGAAAACTCCAGAAAGAAAAACACATAAAAAAACCCCCACAGAGCCACAGACATCATCCTCCTGCTCCACTCTCCCCACCATGTGCACTGTCCGAAAGGCCTGATGAACATTTTAAAACAATGACATGTGATGCTGATTTCCTGGAGAGTGGCTGGTCCATGAAGGACCATGTGGAGCAGAGCAGACTGAAACCTCCACAGATGGATCAAACTCTCAAGGGCTGAGCTCATCCTTCCCCAGATTAACTCATTGCTCCCAACATTAACTGCAGGAATCAGCTGTCAGACTATTTCACATCACTGCTGGGAGGTTTATCTGACAAAAACCCACTCTGGGAAATAACTCACAGCCTCTTGCTCCAGCTGCCAAGCAGGATGGGGAGACCACCCAAGCCATGACATCCCCAACAAGCCACAGCACCGACAGCCTTTCAGTACTCAGATGTGGGACTGACAACTGAGGCATCTCACTTGTCAGAACAGCAATTTGGGAAAGCGTTTACAGATGCAGATGTAGCTGAGTGACAATTAACGTCAAAGGGCAATTAGCTGCAGTAATGTCAGTCCTTCAGGCTGTGTCTGAGCTGTTCAGTAAATACTCAGTCATAATTTACCTGCTTAAAAAAAAAAGTATTAAAAAAAAGGCACTTGAAATCCCACAGTGTAGTGGTTTTGGTACAGCTTGGGCACAACTCAAACTCATATTTCTAAATATTATAACCGATTTATTGAAACATGCTCTCAAACACGTGAAGAGAAGATGCCAAAGGGGGAAAAAAAAAGGTGGGTTGGTTTGGGGTTTTTTGTTTTGACCAAGCTGCAAGAGCACATTATGAAGGTCTGAATTTAAGGATTTCCCAGTGCTTCTACCAACTGACCTTAGATAAGGGCAATGCAGCACACATGACTTCTTTTATCACCAGAACACTGAAAATCACAGAAAGTCAGAGAGGTTGAAAACCTTCCCTAAAGCAAAGCAAAGAATGGGAAGGATTATGGCATTTCAGGATCGGACTGGCAACATCATTGACTTTCAGTGCTTCAAATTAAATTTTATATGGGCAAAGAGTCATGTTCCTCATTCCTACTGATTAAAGTTTACCTAGATCTTGCTTTTAAGTTTAAAAATTAATTGAAAATCATCTTGGAAGAAAGATGGAAATTGAAAATTAGGAGAGCAAAGCATCTGGAGGGTGCTGGTCTCTGACCCCCCCACCACAGACCTAGGAGCTCCCACTGGGGTGGTGGGTGACATTTGCTCTTCTACAGAGCAGACTGTGCCTCTCCTGCAGGCAAAACAGAGGCTCCAGCCTGCTTAACTCACTGCAACAACCCCCCTGCCACCTCCCATGTGCAAGTCCCTTGTCCTGACTTGTAACGCTCCAAGTTCTGTTATTCTTCTCAGCAGCTTTTACATGTACGTGCCCAGGCACTTACAGCTCAGCCCCTGAGTCATTCCACAGCTCCCAGCAGTGGCTGAGGGCATCTTGTCCTTGTTTCCTTTGTTTATTCTGTCCATTAGACAAAGCTAGAGGCAATCCCCATTTCCCTGGATTACATCAAAACAAAGCAAACTGAGCACTGGGGGCTGCTCTTGAGGATCAGGACCAGCTCCCTCCCCAGGCACGTGTGCTCAGAGATTCCCTGGCATCACCCCCACAGCCTGCAGCGATGGGACGTGACTCCGGATGAGCTGAGGGAACAGCGAGTGTCAGGGACCCTCTGTGTCCCCAGCAGCTGCTTTGGGCTCAGCCCCACGAGGCCTCGGGGGGACTGCTGGGTGCCAAGATCCTCCCTTCCCAAAGGGAGCCAGTCTATCCCTCAGCAAGCACTGTCTCCCCTGGGAGCTGGAGCCCAAGCTCCATTATTCCCTCAGTCCTCAGAATAGTAATACTCCCACACCAGGAAATTATGGATTTTCTTGAGCATTACCGTGACCTTTCTAATTTCCATTCTGCCTTTAGCTGTCTCCTCCCCTACACTCCTTCTCTAAACAAATCTCAAAGCTGTACAAAGTGTTTCCTGTAAATAATACTCATTTGGCATGGACAAAGGAAAGAAAGAGAAAAAAAAAGAAACCCTTTTGCTGCTAGTTCCAGCTTGCAGTCATCCCTCCAGTTTAACTTCCATCTGCTTGACCTGGGAGCACTGAAGGCAGCACAGTGTTTGGGGTTAATGGAGGGAACAGTTACATGCTCTGGGTGTCAGAATTGAACCTGAAATTACAAGTTCAGGTCATGGAAGTAACAACTTATACTGTGCTTCAGATTGACCATTGCACTGCAGCAATGCTGAAGCTTGGGCAAGAACTTCCCAACCAGCCCCTTCGTGCCCAGCACAGTCAGCTGTTCTCACACATGTCACAGCCATGGACAAAAAGATTTCCTTTTCCAGGCTCTGGTGCCATCCCACATGGATGTTTGCATCTGCTCTAGGGATATCTGAATCCCCCCAAGCCCTGTGAGAGGCTCACCTGAGCCTGTCACCCCAAGTGATACAGCAGGAAGCAGATTCCCAGGCAGCCATGAATCCCCGTCTCAAACATTAACCCTTTAAAGGGTGCCTTGAGCTGTCCTTGTCACCAGTAAGTCATTGCAGGCCACTGTGGGAACGGGCTGAGTCACCAGTGACTGTTCCACCTCTCCCACCACACCACTGCTTACAGCATGCAATTTCCACGAGGAGCGAGGGCTTCCCAAGCACAGCTGCTTTTTCTGAGGATACCAGGACCAGGCAGGACAGGGAACTCCCTGGTGTGGTGTTAAACATGCTGGCATGGCCAGCTGACATCACCCTGAGGGACAGGCGAGTCCCACCCTCTCCTGTGGGAAACCTCTGCCTGCTTTTCTGTAAGCTCCTTGACAGGTTAAATCTTCACAAGTTGCTGCAATACAAAGCCCTCTCCTCTTCCTCAGATGTTTCCCTGGATTTGGATCACACCTTATGCTGCAAAACTCTTAGACACTCCTTGTCTAAGAGGTACAGGCTGGCCTTGCCCAAAGTGCCTCAGCATCAGCGCTGCTTTGGGGAGGGACGCCCTTGTAGCAGTGGGGGCAGCGAGTTATTCCCTGCAGCATCTCCCCATCCCACGTGCCATCACCTCTCCTTGCTCACCCCAGGTGGGCATGGGAAGATGATGGGTGTTCTGGGGGAAGCAGATCATCACCCCATTGCACCCCCACAGCTTTTCATTATGTCCTACACATGTCTGCGGGTTGCGGTTTCTTATTTGTTTTTCTCCCCAGGCTGGATTTCCTTGCTTCTCCAAACTATTTTCTAACAGATGTTGGGACATTTTTCTACCAGGAACAAAAGCTCTACCGCTGCCCACACACACCACCAAGCCTGGCAATAGCAGAACACCCAACCAAACCAATCTCACTGGTCTGGCCACCCCAGCACAGCACGATGCTGCTATAGGAGGATTTTTTTTTCATAGCAAAGACCCATCAATCATCACAAGCCACCAGAAACATGTGATGGCAGATTGCATTTACATTTATAGCAATATATTCTGTCAGCAAGTGAGTAAAATAAAACAATTGTGTCTCTTGATTGGATTCTCATGGTCCCACCTCAGGTTTTGCAGCAAGGAAGCGCTGAGGTGAGTTTGCCAGGACTGATGCCAACAGCCATCAACAACCCTCGATATCTGCTCTGACACAGAAACAGACTGTGAGGCCCTGAAGGCAGTTGAGAACAGACTGTATGAGGATGAAGGTTCTTTCATCCAACAGAGACTCCAGCAACTTACAGCACTCAAGAAAATTACAGGCTTTTACTACCACAAGAGAGGACAGGCACATTAGAAATCTAATTTTCTAAAGAATGCAACTTTTTCATTTTAGAAGTGATCAGCAGAATTGTTAAAGGTTTTTATGTGTTAACCCCACAGTACAGACCTGGGTGATGCTGCCTCTTGGCACAGTGTTGGTTTGGGAGCTCGGTCTGTGACACTGCCTTGCTCACGTGGCCTTTGCCTCTGCCACTCATCACACACCAGTCATGAAGAAATTCAGAGGGGTGGGAAGGACATGCCTGCCTTTACTGGCATCCCCACAGCACTCTGGACAAAGGTGCCCAACTCTCTTTGGGCATCTCTGAATGTTGCTACAGCTCAAAGAATCCCAGGCCAGCAGCCAGTGGGAACGTCAAAGGTCACATCCAACCACGTGTGCAGCAATGGAGAAGAGACTTAGGGAGAAACAGAGCAGGGAATAGCATGGTGTGATAAGTAAGTGGTAAAAAAATACAAATAAATGAAGGGGGTTAGGGAAAAAAACCCCACCAGACAGAATGTGTGAATGTGAACAGGCACCATGGCTGCTCTTCACTGGTTCAAAACAGAGACAGGTATGGACTAGTTGGAGATGCAGTTGTCCAAACAGTGAGCAAGTGTTTGCTGTGCAAGAACAGCATTTTATTTGTTCTTTTCTATGAGGGGTTGTGGACATTTGGTATCAACCAGCTTTCACGTGGATGTGAATGATGCAGATCATTCCTGGCAGCTGACCCAGCCAACCTGCAGAGCTTTCAGCATCCTGAAAATAATGCAAAGCCCTTTGTCTGTGCACCAGCCTCCTGCTGCTCTTGGATCAAGAAACAATTTCATTTCGTAGCCCCTGTTTTCCTTCCTGTGATTTCAGTAACACAACACCAACACAAACCCATATCACAAAAACCTTCCATGGTCTCAGGCAAGGGACTGGAGTTCCTGAGGCAGCTCACTCCAGGGTGGCACTGCCAGCACCACCATCGCTCCTCTTGCCTCTGCTCCTGGGCTCCTAAACTCTCTCCTCATACTTTTTTTCCTTTTCTGGCTCACACTGACTTTCTCGAAGCTTCAGCTCAGCTCTGCCACCAACGGGAAGGGAAAAAAGCTCAGGGCAGACTTCACTGCCCTGCTAGAGCTCAGAGTCCTGACAGAGGGAGGATCAGGGATGGATGGCAGCAAAAGAGCTGAAATGGCATCCTCTGAGCAAGGTGAGAATAGGAGCCAGTTTTAAACAAAACATCCACTCACCACTCACTCCTGCAAAAGCCTTCCCAGAAGCTGATGCCTTTCCTTACTACACTGTCTATTTGTATGAGCCCTGCCCAGCCCTGACAGGGGCTGCTGCACCTCATCATAAACCAGGTTGTCACTGAAAAACCACAAAGTCCTTTGGTCTCAAAACACATGGGCCAAAACTTACAACAGAGACACCACAAGTGTGCTTTGGCACATCAGGCACAGGCAGGGTTGTGTCACAGAGATAACAGGTGGAAATGGGGCCACAGGACAGGTCATTCTCCTGAGCCAGTGGAGGTGTTGGTTGCACTGAATTCAGGATTTGAGCAACAGGTATGAACAGCCAAAGACTGAGGATCCAGCTTCTTGGAGCTGATCGCAAATCCTCACTCTACAATTTTTTTCTTTTGTGTGATATCTTGTTGGCCCAGCGATACAGGTTTTGGGGAGTAAGAGCTAGCTGAGCGCTTGAGCTGAAAAACAATAGCTTTTTTATTTTTTTTATATTTCAAAACAAGCTATTTCAAATTTCTGTTCCAAATGACAATCTAAAATTAAATGAATGTTTTTGTTGGATCCAAGCAATATTTTTTCCCTGATACTGCAGTTTGGCCAGTGAACTACATTTAAAAAAAAAAATTAAAAAATCCTCCCCAGCCTGAACAACTCTGTTCATTTTTCCATGGCTCAGACACAGACAGTGCCAGTTCAGTGACAGGAGATGGGGTCTGGTTCATGAGCAAACAATGGGCTCTGCAGACACCAGGTCATCTCTGCTCCACCCAAAAGCTTTTATGGCAGAGAGGTTAAAAGTCATTGAGGGAATCAGACTGGGCCTCTCTTGGATTATCAGCCTGAAAAAGATCCAGTCTCGGTTTTTCCAGCCCATCTCAGACTGGCTGCAGCCAGAGATGGACTGAGGCCCCTCCAACAGACAGCACTGGTCCAGTCACAGCCCTTGAGGGTTTTTTAGGGGTGGCCACATCCATCCACTGCTGCTTCACTGAGCTTTGATGAATCTGGCTTGCTGTGGTGCATGTCCCTGTGCTGTCACAGCTGCACATCAGCCCTTGCTCACCCCAGCAAGAGCTCTCTTGCTTTTCTTCACTCACTGGATGTACTGGGGCACAACAGGAGCCCCTTGGTGGGGTACAAACCCCATCTGCCTCCCAACACCTGTAGCTGCTGCTGCCTTGGACCAGAGATACAGGTACTCAGCATCTGCAGAGCCATGTGGTGTTGGCTCCAAGGCAGGAGGGGACCTTGGGACACTACAAACCAACCATCAGAGGACAGGGCTCTTTCCCCAAAGCTTCCTAGCCTAGATAGAACCCCAGAATAGTTCGGGTTGGAAGGGACCTCAAAGACCATCTAATTCCAGCCCTTGCCATGGGCAGGGACACCTTCCACTAGACTAGGTTACTCAGAGCCCCATCCAACCTGGTCTTGAACACTTCCAGGGATGAGGCAGACACAAATTCTCCAGAAAGCACCAGCAACTCCAATTTGACTTATATTCTATTGTCCATGTTTTATAGGGAATCATATTATGACTCAAGATATGGGAAAACAATTGTTCCCAAATCCTCATGCAGTGATGGAATCACAGTTCCCGCTGTTATGCCTGCAGTTTTTCCTACAGCTTTAGCTCATATGTGAGGAGTTATTCCTCCCTAAGTACCCAAGCAATAAATCAGGAGTCTGCAGTTCAGGTAGTTATCTGTAACCACTATGGATAACTCTGGAGGTACTGTAATTCCAGTGATCCTTATTTCAATGCACGCCAACATCTTACACAAACCTGAAACTGTCCTTGGCCAAGACCATTTGCACCATCCTTGAAAACACCTATAAATCATCATGTCATTTATCACAAATCCTGTCTATTGCTTCTTTGGCCATGCAATTGGGCTTGAGTAATGGAAAATGAGAATCAAAAAAGAAGAAAAAAAAAAAGGAATCCTTAAAAAAATAGTATTCCAGGACAAGTTCGCCTTCAGCATCTGAAATAACAGACATCCCCAAGGCAAACGTGTAAAGGCTGGCTTCAATAGAAGTTATTGCTCATTTCTAACTCGCTGTTATTCCCTGTTTCATGCTCTCCCCTCCTCCTTCTCCTCCTGCTGCTGCTGCCAGAAGCTCCAGGAACACAAAGCATGGCCGGGCTGAGCCGCACGTGCCTGAGGATACGGCACAAAGGTCTGAGCCTCTCTGCTCGTAAGAGGTGAAACATGGGAAGGTAAACTCTTCATCCCAACCCCACCTACGTGGCTTGTGCTCAGAAGTCACAGCAGATGGGTAATGATTTCCCCTGAAGTACTTTAGAGAAGGTGAATCTTGCCTGGGGTGGGGAACAGCCTGATAACAGGAGAGCACTACAGCAGCCTCGCTGTGCTCACGGAGCTGGATGGAGCTGGAGCTCCAGCCCTTTGAAGTCAAGCAAGACCCTCCAGCTGGGTTCAGCAGGACCCAGTCCACAAAACAGATCCAGAATGTACCAGAGAGGGGCAAAAAAGGCCAGGGAGAAATGCTCTCAAGCCCCAAAAAATGTTTACAAGACGCTTTTTTCCCTTTGTTGTAATTTTCTGGAGTTTCTCAGCCAGGCGCTGTGTTTCTAGCCCATCAGGGGCTGTCAGCATCAGCCTTTGCAGCTGAGAAGTCACTTTGTCACCTCACCAGCTTCTCTGGCAGCAGAAAGCCCAGAGGCTCTGCAGCACCCCGTACATCTCATGTCTTGGAGAAGCAATCCGGATTCCCAGTGAAATTCCCCCAAGCGAGTGACCATCGCTGTGCCCTGATTTGTGAACCCACCAGAGAGATGGGCCGAGGAGAGCTGGCTCCACCCCTCGCAGAGCTGGCAGCTCTCCAAGGTGGCCTCCATCCAGCACCTTCTGCCCCACGAATCAGTGACAGGAACAACCCCAGCACAGCAGGAACAGCAGCACAGAAAGTGAAGCACCTTCGCAAAGTGAAGCTGACTGTGCTTTTTGCAAGGTGTGAGGTGTTGTAAGAACTGCAGTTAATTCTGTTGCTTCCATGTAGTATATTCTGAGCACTGCAATTCTCCTGTGCTTTTTATTTAAGTAGTTGCACCGTACCCAGGGAAATCTCAAAGCAGTGTTTCCAAAATACAACCACAGTCCCTTTGAATTAAAGGTACTGGCCAGATGTCAGCCACCCTCAGCTGTAACACATGAAGGAGGTTTTGGGCACCGATCAGAGACACTTCAGGGGCTTTGCAGAGCCCCAGCTCCACTCCAGCACAGCCCCTCCAAAGCAAGCAAAGCAACAAAGGACCACTTGGCCTCCTCTGCAAGGAGTCACAATATCAGGTCACAGTGCTGACAGCTTTTTCGTGTGACAGCCAGTTATCTCCAGACCTGTTCTTGCAGTGCTCCTGTCTGCTCCAGCCACCATGTGCCCCTCAGGAGGCCAGAACAAATAGGAGGTTTCCCCACACACATGCACAACCATTAATACCCAGTTTAATCCATTACAACATGCTAATAATCATGCTCAGGCTTTCTCGGGTTCCCAGCATAAAAGCCATAATAAAACCTTCCTGGCAGCCCATTTAGCAACACTAATGAGAGAAGAAAAAATGTGCAAGAGAGAAACATTACTAATTAATTTCAACAATAAGCAGGCAGCAGCATCACAGAGGGAATTTTCTGAGCCAAGACAAATCCCCAGCTCCTGTGGCTCATGAGTTCAGGCAGAGTCCTGTTGGCCATGATGTGGCTCGAGTGACTGGCAGCACAGCAGCTGCCACCAGCACCCCTATAGAGCAGCCAGACCCCTGGCTCAGGGCATTAGAAGGAGGTTGGCACGCTGACACCACATCCCCACAGTGGCCAGGGCAAAGCCAGGGTAGAACTTGGCTTAGAGAGCACAGAGAGCAAAGTCCTGCAGCTGGAGGAGCTGCCAGAGGCACCTGAGCTTTACAGGGTGAGCAGGGGACCTTTAACAGCAGACACGTCCACTCTCTTGTGCACCAGCCACTTCCTGGGGTCGCTGGCAGGATTCCAGAGCGCTCTGAGGAATGACCCCAGTCGGGGATGCTCATTCCTCTTAGTCAGGGAGGAAGAAGCCTACATGAGCAGAGGGCACCATATCCTCACCCCACAGGGCAAGACTGGGAAAACCAGGATGGGGAGAAGGGAGAAGAGAGCCCCCCAGCATTACGGGACCCCAGCTCTTACAACGTGTTTGGAAACCCCTCCAGCCCTGAGTGCAGGCAGTGTCACACACGCCACCCCTGCCCTGCTCCAATTTCACACTTCCACTGGGCACTGGATCTCCCCCTGTGCTGGCACAGGTGCCTCCTGATAACGAGCTCCGTGTCACCAGTGCCGGGTTCTGCCTGGAACAAGCCACCTCCCTGCATTTGCTTTGCTTTTTAAGCCTTTTCCACTGATCAAGAGGGTCTGTTTATACACAGCAAAACAGCTATTCATCCTTCAGAGTGCTCACATAGAGAAGGGCTTGTGCAAGTGGTACTTTTGGGGTTTTTTTTTTATATTTTCTTTTTCCCCCCGGTACAGACACAAAGGGAGAGAGGTGAGGGGAGAGAGAGGCTCACCTGAATACGAGGATTTCTTCATGCCGTCGCTCCGAGCTGTGACATGGGAGCAGGAGGAGCGAGGCCGGCGGGGCTGAGCGGTCCCTGGGGTGCCACGATCCTTTTGTGGGCAGGCACAGGGAGGGGACGCGCACACCGCCACCGCATCCGAGCGTCGGGGGGCAGCCCCAGCGCTCCCAGTGATTAGCACACACCTTTCCGAGTGGGTTGTGGGCTGTTCCAACTCTCCTGGCACGGGCAGGGGAAGAGCAGGGCTCAGCCTCCGCAGCGGCTGCACCTTAACCCCTCGGAAAACAAATAATCCCCGGGGTTTATCCGTGCCAGCTCCCAACCCTGGAAATCCCGGTGTATTTAACCGGTGCAGCAAAGGGAAGGGGTGGAATTTCACGCCTCCAGCCCGGCGCACCCCATGGATTTGATTCAGCCCTTGGCTGCCGGAGCGGCTCGGGTCAGCGCTGCTCTCCGGGCTCTAGTTCAAAGTGCGCTGCTGACCCGTGGAAGTGCCTCTTTTCCTCTGCAAACCCACACGAGCAGGACGCAGTTGAGGCTCTAAGCCGAGCAAAAACGCCCGTGCAGGCTCACACCACGGGGAGAGCTGCGTGTGAGTACTCCCTGCTGCAGGGATGCAGAGCCACGTACCCCATAACCAGCTCCCCGAGGCCTCTCCCCAGGTGCGGGGAAGAGGAGGCTTCGTTTTGCTATTCCTTATGTGCCAGGAGGGCAGACATGCTCTGATCATTCCCCTGCGAGACACAGGTTAGGCAATTAATTATGCAAATGCAATCAGCCGAGGGCACGGCAAACACAGACAGGAAGAAAGTCATAGCTAGTCTAATTTTGCTCTAAGGGCACAGAGATGTGCAGGAGCCCGAACTGCAGGAGGAAGGACCAGGCTGTTCACTGCAAAGATTTCCACAACCCCTCAGGTGGGTCACCTACACACAACGGTGTGTAGCACAAGTCCTGTTCACCTGAGAACATTCCACCACCTCAAAGGCATGGGCTCTCTGCTTGGTTTTAGACTATTCCACAAAAGAAAAAAAAAAAATGCTTTGACCCCCAGCCCTAACCCTGGCATTGCATGGGAACAGAGGAAGGCACTAGATGAGCTGGATTAAGAGGATACAGTGCTATCAGCATTTCTTACCATTTCTCAGCCACAGATAATCCCTTCTGTAACAGATCTGAAAAAAAAAGGATTGTCTGAGTGTCTTAGGCTTTAGTACAAAAGTTGTAGAGCTGCCTGAAGTCAATGAGGAATTCAGTGCTAAGCAGCCAGACTTTGCACTGAACAGCTCAGGAACGCTCACACATTTCTGGATTTGTAGCAACAACAACTCTACCCACTGCTACATGACAGTGCTATATCATCTTAGCACTGGGGTTATCCAGGGGGGAGATGTTCATAAACTCTGGCATTAAGAAAACTTCCATCAAGAAATCTTTTGAATCACCAAAGCTTTGTTGCTTAATCAAACACATCTGAGGCCATAGTAATGATTTATTCCTCTTTCCACACTTGCTTTATCATTAGTCACAATTTATGGAGGAGAAACAATAGCACAATGGCTTGCCCCACCTCATACACCAAATAAGGGCAAAGTCAGGAGCAGAACCCACTCCTGGTCACTGATCCCTGTGCTTGGCTCCTGCCTGCACCTCTCTGATGAGCAAGACTGCTTAATACTCAGCAACCAGAGGGATACACCTTAGAGAAGTTCAAAAGGCAGCTTTCCCTTCTTCCCACTTACGGAGATGTGAGCTCATGTGCCCGATTTTAGTGTGCAGTTACACATGCACATGTCTGGTTCTGTGTTTGTGTGTGATTACATGTGCAGAGGGTGCCTGTGCCATCATCATGGAGCCACCAATGAGCAGTGTGTTTGGAGCCACGGCTGGGACATGGCCATCTGATCAGCTCCACTGCACAAACACAAACAGCAAATTGTGGAGCAGGCGTCCCGCTGCAGGGCCAAACAAACACGATGAGACAAACTGGCTGAAGGGATATTTTCTGACATACTCTCTGACAAAGAATCCTTTTCTTTGCCTGCCCGGCCTCAAAATTACCCAGAGAACCAGTCGCTTGGCTCAGAAGGGCAGGTTAATGTTTAATACAAAGCAGAGCCCACAGGCTTCCAATAGGTAAGTCATTTAGAGCTTCCCACACTCCCTTCCCTCCCTGCTCTTTCGTAAGTTAGCGAGGGAATTTATTGTTCCTGAAAGTGAGGGATTTGGGCTGCTGCCTCAGCTTGGCTGAAGCACTGGCAGCCACCATGCAAGCCTCAGGTCTTGCCAGAATAGCTGGGATATGACCTGGCACCCATCGCAGACCAGCCCTGAACATCCCCCCTGCCCAACACATGCCACCCTGGCATTCCTTGGTGCCAGCACAGTGCTGGCAGAGGCACAGAGCTGGCCACCTTCCAGAGAAGCTGTGTCAGCCTCACTTGTCTCTGCCCCAGGATGCCCAGCTCCACACACACAGCAGTGACCTTCCTTGAGGGCTGAGCATGGGCAGGCCCCTCTGAGCCCAGTAGCACCTGCAGCCGCTGAGGCTGCACATGTTGCACCTCCTGCAGCAGTTGCTGAGTCTGACCCAGCCGTGGTGCCCTCAGCAGCTGGTTCCTCCTCTCTTAGCTTGCAACACACATGCTATAGTTGTTATAGTTTCATGGCAGGCATGGAAAGCATCTGCTGCAAGTGGCCTGCGCTGCCTCTCCCCAGCAGCATCCTCCAGGGAATCACATTCCCCAGCACGTGGGGGTCCTGCATGGAGAAACACAATCTCCCAAACTAAACATAACAGAGAAATCAGAGGAGCGAGAGACAAGCACCACCAGCTCCACAGGGTGGGCTGAGGCAGGGAGCCAGAGGCCCAGGGAAGGGTCAAGGGGAGGGAGAGATGGTAGAGGCAACAGCACCCAGTAAAGCACCCTGGAATGAGGAGGAAAGTATAGAAATAAGTAGAGGATGAGCCCCTGGAGAAAAAACCCTGATTACAAGGACTTGCACAAAGTTTGACATTAGGAAATGTTGAGCTCTGTTACTGCACCTCTGACTGACTTATTCAACCTCTCAGACCAAGCTTCTCTTGCAAAAGGGGAGGAATATTGAGTTTTCCCAGGGAGAGGTGTGGTGAGGCTCAGTGCTGCCCTGGGGCTCCAAGGCATTGCCTGGCAGGCAAAAGTGGCTGTTATGGGAGGCAGCAGGACTCCCTGTGTGACCAGCAACAAGGAGATGCAAGAATTTCCACTGCAAAAACCTGCCCACATGCAGCAGAGTAGCCACTGGAGGAGCTCCATGCCAGTGGGCTGGCTGCTGATGGCACAGATCAAGGCAGAGTTCAGCCCAAGCTCTATGCCTTTTGCAGTGCACTGTTCCCATTGTCAGTGCCCAGGACAGCGAGATGCTTGTGAGGAAGGACAAAAGCTCATCAACCAGCACTGGACACAGGCAGAACCTGCTTCTTTCTGCCACCTTCTTGAAGAAATTAAAATACTACAGCACCTCTGATAGCCCTCCTTTCCCCCCGCAGCCTTAACAGAACACTCATACAATGCAGTGCTTGTGCCAGTCAGTTAATCCATGCAATGCACTGGTTACTTACATTCATCATTATCCTCAGTTATAAAAAAAGCAAATGTGTATTTTCATTTTTAACAGCTCTGAGAAAGGGTTGTCCAAACTGGGATTAAAACTCTGGGCTGTCTAACTTGTTACTGCCTAACTTTGCAGCTGCAGGAATGTTGGGTCTGCCAGCTCCGAGCTCGGTGGAGCCTTATAAAAACATACCTGCCCAGATCTTGGAGAGGGAGATAGAAATCAGTTTGATGATCAAAGCTCCTGATAGCATTCCTGGATCATACAGGCTTTGTACAGAACAGCACGCAGAGGTCTGGAGGACTGATTGGCAGTGACCTGGAACTGCTTCTCTCAGCACTTGAGGATAATTCAGCAGAATTCACATCCAAGGAGCCTCCAAGCCCTGACTTCATCAGTAGGCACATATAAATCATGTGGCTGCTCCGATGCAGCAGCCTGGCTCTCAAGTTTGCAATTAGAAAATACGGGGTTTATGAAGTGCATTTGGGGTCACCTGTTATTCATGAGCACCAAAACCACTGACCCACGGGGATGGGGCAGTTGGATGTGCATGAGAGGAGCTCAGGTCCACAGGGATGGGGAATCTTCTGCTTGAAACCATACCTGAGATAAATCTGTGTAACTTTACGAGGCCTGTTGGCCTGTTTGCCTGTCCTCAGTGCATCCACTATAAGTCCCTGTGTACCCAAATTCCCAAGCAAATCTTCCTGCCAAACACACGGAACAGCAGTGGCATAAGGCATCACCACTGCTACAACTTGCCTTACTCAGGTCCTGAGCCACGTTCTTCTTGCCAGTGGCCAGGGTTTCATGCAGCTCTCCCCTTCCTGATCCACAGTAGGAAAACACAGATGTTCAACCTCTCAGCACCAAGCCACAACGCTCAGATGCAGGAGGCAGGGCAGCTGTGTTGATCTAAGGCATCATACATTCACACTCTGCTTTTTCCAGGGACTGATCCACTTGGTTAGGACACAGCACAACCAGCAACAGCCAGACTCTCTCTGTGGTCTAAAGGGCATATGGTTAAGAGGTAAACAATTCAGCAGGGTGTTTCCTAACTCCTTTCCCTGTCATTCCATCTGACAATGAAGTACCAAAAACCCACAGGATTGCATCATCGTCATCTGTGACCTAATGGCCATGCTGCTCTTTGGGCTGATGGTTATGGTAAGGAAGCAAATAACTTAATGAAGCAATTACTTGTATCAAATCCGCAGATTTTGTTCTTTTCTTCTGCCTTAATTATGAGGAACCAGGAAGAATGTCCAATTACTCAAGGCAGAATTTCATTACCAAACAAGATAACATCTGCTCAACCACAAGGTACATCAGATGGCCATTTTCATAAAATAGCCTCTCCCATGGTTAGGGGAGGGAATACTTCAGCCTGAAATTCAAGTTGAAGAGTGCATTAAGAGACAACAAAAAAATTAAAGGCAGTAGTCAATGCCCATTCAATAGAAGGAAAAATCCCTGAATGTAAGGGAAGTCAGAATGAAAGGTCATAAGTGTTTTCCATTTTCAATGGCCCCAGTTTCTAAAAACAAAACTCTTCAAGGTGCCTCATGAGCTGGCCCACGAATACATCCCCCACCCCCTCTAAGAATCATTGTAAAATCCTTGAGCAGCTTTCAGAAATGCCAGCTAAGCACTTCTCAATCTAACTGCAAGTTTGAAAAACAAAAGCAGGTCAAAGTCAAACTCTCAAACCCCTCAAAGCTTAATCCATTTCTCACAAATACAGAACCCTGTTTTACGGCTTTTATGGTCCAAGTTTGAGTTGAAACTAGAGGAATTAAGCAACAACCATAGCTTTTTGTCACTCATGTCCTTCTAAAGTGGCACAGAAGAAATCTGGATCTTACTTGCCACCAAGTGAGAGTATCACTCATTTTTATCCGAGCATCATACCTAACCCAGGGCAGGGGCTTCCCTCAGTGCCTGCCCTTGGCCAAGCTGGATTATGAGGTATGTTTTCACAAGTGCAATTTAGAGAACTCAATATACATCCCTAAGGAAGGAGAAAAGGTAGAACGGAGGCACAGTGCTGGAGCTCTGAGAAGCCAGGCTTACTGATCCTGCACTGGAGGGAGGCACAGAAAGTGTGGGACTAAACTGCTGCCAGCAAGAGAGACCACACAGCAGCTATTCTGACCTCCTCAGCAGCACCAACTAGTCTGGATGCAGACTTGAGCAAGTGCCAGCAAACATCCAGGCACGATTGCTTGGCTGCCATTGTACCTGCTTGTGTGTAGAGACATCCTTGGGTAGGCAGGGAACAGTACAGTCATGCTTCAAGCTATGCTTAACTGTCTGCCTGCCACGATTTCTAAATCCACCCCTGAATGCAGCTCCCAGCCCTGCAAGAGTGATTCAGAGCATATTCTTACACGCATGACCTTACATGTTTTTGCTTCCCATGTCTGCAAGCAAGAGGCACAAGGTGCCCCTTCCCCTGACAGGGGGAAAGGCAGACCCAAATGCAGAGGGGGCTCTGCCTGTCTCTTGGAGGGAAAACCCTGGACTGGAGCCATGGGGCCTGCTAGAACTGGAAAAGGGGAGCAAGGAACTGGAAAAGAGAATCAACAATAAAAGAGCCCACTGAAAACGTGGATAAAGGAAAACCACTGAAGGATCAACCAGAGTCTGCCTATAATCACTAGCAAAGCAATTACAGAATTAGGGATGATTTATAACAGACTGAAGAGCTGGATACTTGGCATATGCAATGGAAAAGCTGTAAGGAGGGAATTCTGAATGCTGGCACTGGGCTCAGGAGCCACAAGTGATGCAGCCTCAGCAGTTCTCTCCTATACTGATCAAACTGAGCAGCATTTGGATGTCTTTGCTTGTACCTCGCAGCTTCCAGCTATAATTTGGTCCAGCCATTGGTTCCAAGTTTTAAAAATCAAAACAAACAAAATTTATTTGTGCAGAATGTTGAAAAAATATGAGGCGTGATTAATAATAGCCACTGTTTCCTTAACAGTGCAACATGGAGCAGCTTCCACCCAGCACTGCCAGATCTTCGGTGAGGAAATTACTATTATCCAACTTTACAGGTGGGAAAACTGAGACTTTAAAGGGCTACACAAAGCAGCCGGTTTAACCCAACTCTAGAGTTATAGGCCTGGACTTTTATTAAAGATAAAACTCTCAGTATTCCTGGAAACTGGGGCAGGTTGATCTGTGATACATTGTCACCCAGCATTAGCCATCACTTGTGTGTCTGCCTTGCTTGCTAAGGACATAATTCCACTGTTACTACTTTCTCTCTTCTTACACTGGCACAGCTTTCCCATTGTTCTTTATTTTCCTTCTATATCATCCAGAATTTAAAAGGATGATTTTCACCAGCAACTACCAGCAACTAAAATACCTGTTCCAAGACTTAAGAGTAGTGGAGACACCAGCCTGTCAAAACCAAACATTTCCCATCAATTAACACATGAACAAGCCCCATGCCTAGAAGTCCAGGACTTCCAAATTAGTTGGGTACAAATACCTTTGGAAAGCTCCAGGGGATTTTATCACTGACAGTGAAAGGAACAAACCTAAACGACAGAGGAGTTTCAACAGGCAGTGGCTTTAAGGGTAAAAAAAATCAGCTTCATTTGAAGCTCAGCAGTGCCAGTAACAAAGCAGCCAGGGCTGCCTTCACACCCAGCTCAGAGTGATCAATCAACGTGAGTCATCCCTTGAGAGAGACGAGCAAAGATGTGATTTAGACACTGAAACATGCCTGCTGCTGTTCAGCAGGTACCAGCATGACTGGGCTGACATACCCACCTCAGAGGGACTTAAAACCGTCTGGGAAGGGAGGCAGAGAGGGTGGAGGAACATATCTCAGAGCCGTGTTCCTGCACAGACCCTCCGAGCTCACACAAAGAACAGTCCCAGTCTTGCTGCTGGGGAAGCACCTGAGAGCTTGAATATGTATTTTTGCCTTATGTATTTGTCCGAAGTACACAAAGCATTACAAGCTGTGGCTGTTTTTTCAGCACTGACATTCTCATGGTGCAGGCAGGCCAGGTGGTAGTCACACTGTGCAAAGTTACCTCCCTCCTTACTAAGGAAGGGACATGGAGAGCATTAAGGGCAACTGAGCAAACAGAGCTAGAATTGGAGTCCAGTTCTGTACAAACTGGCAAAGTGAAGCAGGGAAAGCACTGCCTGAGAACAACAGAGGACCCTGGTGTCAGCCTAGACCCTCAGCCCTGCCAAGACAAGCCAAACAGCATCAGAGGCTGCTGCCTTCTGCCAGAGTTTTGGGGGGCTTTAAGGAGTCAGCTGGGGCACGAATGGTTTCCTAATAGAAATGATTCAGAGTCTGGAGCGGTTTCAGGAGGAGCTCGCTGAGCTGGCTGGTGCCAGGAGCAATGTGAATGTAGCAGCAAGGAATGCTTCCTCCCTCCTCATCCCCCCGCGCCTCCCGGCTGCTCCCGGGACGGGGCTGCGCTGAACGAGTCGCAAAAAGCGTGTTGTCATCCAGAAACCCCAGGGGGAATCTGGCCTCCATTTCCACACAGGCTGCAAAGGGAAACACCACGGAGTAGCTGGAGAAATGGTCACCTGCTGACAGGGTCGTGGCTAGAAAAAACCCTCATCTCACCCGTGGCCAAAGGAAAAGAGCTCTGCTCTGAGGAGAAGGGAAAACCAGGAACTATAAAAGGGATATTACTAGCCTTAGTGCAAAAGCTTTCCTGCTGTTGCTACATTTAATAACTCATATTGCCAAGAGCAATGGGGCCAAACACTCCCTTTCATGACTACAGCCAACAGCACCAGCCTGACCCCGTGGAGGGTTCCCATCCACTGCAAGCTCCTTCTCCCCTCCCTGGCTCCCATCCTGGCACAGCTGCTGCCTTCACCCCGGATGGATCCCTGCCTGATGGATTAATTTTCACTCAGGTCATTGTTCCTGTCTTTCCCTCTCATGGTTCGCCCGTGGCTCAGGTGCTGCCCCACAGACAGTTGCACTGTCATGGTCCCTGCTCGGCACTGTAGTCACTGTCCACAAGGAAAGAGCTTTAACCTGTTTAACTCTGCAGCCAGCATCACATGCAGCTCCTTTTCTGATGAGTTCTGTGTGTATTAAAGTCAACCACAAACATCACCTTTTTGCCTTCCTTTTTTTTCCTCCTTAAAGACTGAAAGTGCAGAAAGTAGCTAGAGATGGATCCACTGGGAATGGCCTTTAGCCATCACATTTCTAAACAGAGCACGTCAGAATTCTGATGATGAACACTGTCTTGGTGTGGAGAAAAGCAGTGGAAAGTAACAGTTTAATAAGCTGCTCAGAGATGCAGCTTCAGAACACCTTGCATTTCAATATTTACTCACTGATCTGAGCCCTCGTGGATTCAGTTCTCCTGCTTCTCCCTTCAGGCAATTCATGAGTAGAAAATGAGTGTGTTAGGTAAATAGTTCTTCCTGAAGCATTCATCAGATTCTGATCTCACCAGAATATCTCCTCAGCTATCTGCTGTATCAAACACCTCAAGTCTTACTCATGCTGGTTGGTCTTTGAGTTTTCCCAAGAAGTCAGACCTAAGGTTGTTCATTTCGACAAAAAATACGGACTTCTGTGCAAAAATTTTAGCAGACACCAGATGGAGCTTTTCCTGAAAATATTTCCTTTTCTATAGGCTTCTGTATCATGAAGAAATATAGGGAAGCCAGCCAGCTGTGTGGTGCCTGTCTTTACAGAGGCTGAGCTTAAATCAGTCTGATCACTGTCTGCAAATCTCTGTTCAGAGTAATTCTCCAGACATTGCTTCGAAGTGGTGCACAAGCAAAAGAACACACACTATAAACATATTGCTGCTTCCATTGAAGCCAAAGCATTTTAAAAATAATTGCTACTAGCAGCCTCACAGCCCACCATTCTGATTCAAGGCCACTAATACCCACAGCCCCTCAGCAACCCTGTACTAACCTGTTCCTGTAGGTCTTTGAGGAGCAAATTTGTGTTGCTGCTGAGCCATGCCCATCTCATTGACACTTCTACTTATCTAACCACAAAAGCAGCTTGGCCAATGACAAATTATGCTGTTTACACAATTAACAGCTCTGGATGAGCATATCTCTTCCAAGAAACCATGAGCACTTACAAAGCTGTCTTTTTACAGTGAGGAAGAAAGCCAGTGCAAAAGCGGAGCATGTGGCTGCCAGTTATAATTGAAATCATTTTAATAATTCATGCCTCATTACCTTGCCACATGGCAGTTCAAAGACCATCTCCTAATCCTTTAACCCTTCTCTCCTGCGTCCTTTGGTTTGGTTTCTTAGTTTAATCAGTGAAGAAACAAAATGGGGAACGCTCATCAGCACTTGCCCATGGGGACAAAGCCCAAGGGGGGCTGGTGAGTCTAAGATCTTAATCCCTCTTCCTCCTGGCCTCCTAGTTCTCCTGATTTGATCTGTCACTTCCAGCTGAAACAATAAAGAAATTAGTAAACTATCTATTATATATCCCAAACTGTTGGCTGAAGCTGGAATTGCTTTATGGCATGTCCATGTACAACACCAGTAAGGACAAGGGGGGCTCTTGTTATTTAGCAGCTTTATATGGCCAGGTAATGGAAGATGCAGATTTCCAATTGTGTCCTTGATCCTCAGAGAGCTCTAAGGATTTTCAGCTTTGAGTTGACCTCCAGCTAGTCAGTCCTACAGCTGTGCCCTTTCTCCTTAGGCAGAATTACATTTTATAAATCATAGGACCAGAGTGTTACATTTTTTTTTAATGTTTTTGAAGCATTCTTGTTGCCACTGAGAGAGAACACCTGATATCTATTTACTATTCCTGTCCCATGCAGGGAGATTGCAAACAATACAGTAAGATCTAAAATTATTTATGGTTGCAAGTATGGGCCTGTTCACTTATGAAAAGGAAATAACCTTGTAAAAACACATTCATTTTAAGCACAGTGTATATTTACACACAGGAAGGGTCCTTCCTTCACAAGTTTAACTTATGTGGGTGAGGGAAACCAAACCACATACATGCAGACATGCACCAACACGTGCAAAATAGTAGTGCTAGCATGAGATTTCAACACCAGAAATGCCAACAGAAGCAAAGACTATCATTCATAACTTGTTACTCAATATGTTCCAGCAAGCAGATACACAGAGCTATAGATGAACCAACTGACAGTTCTAACAGAAGGAACACCCCAACATCTGTGCTGTTACCACCTCACTGCACCCAGCCTGCTGACCACCAGCCTCCAGCACAACACAAACCCCATCTCCTGAGCAGTTAACCACAAAGTCTTCCGTGCTCCAAATCCCACCTGCCTCTCCACACAGGGAAGGCTTCAGAAGAGCTGATGGCATGGGAGGGGACAGTGCCCTCAGACTCCAGCAGAAGGGATCTCAACATGCCCACTGATTTTGAGTTGGTCTCTTGAGAAACAGATCTCAACCCCCTGGCAGCAGAGCCAGCACAAGGTCACCTTGGGGAATGTTTCAAATACATACAGAAGCCAAGGCTCAGGTGCTGGAAACACACCCAGCTCTAGTGACATTAGAAGATTTATCCCGTATTTTTTTAAGCCTGTCACAAAGGTTTCTCTGTTGAGCAAAGAGAGCTGTTCTCACGTTCCCTGCACCAGGTAGAGGGAGATTGACTTGCCTGCTCTCTATGAAGTGCTTATCAGAGGAGTTTCTGTGCCTGTGGATGGTCTGGGTTTGAGTGGAGTGGGGAGTCCCCCATGCCTTTTCCAGGCTGGATGAATGCCTAGCAAGAAAAGGGATCTTTACAGGGAATTTATTAGGCAGCCTGAGCAGCACTCCAGAAGCTGCATGCTACCTTTGAAGCCCTAAAGTAAGATCTATTGACACCTCTCTCTACCTGCAGGGCAAGGACAAAGGTGATCAAACACAGGTTTCTTTCATGGATAAGCTCGGAGCCAAAGCACTCTCTCTTCATTTAACGGGGAAAAGAGAATAATCAGTGTGACTCATGGCAGAGCTGTGTTGATGTGCTGCCCACAAGTAGGATGCTCAGTTGATGAGGCCATTTCAACCTTTATACCCCATCCAACATGTCATGCTGGTCTTAAATGTTGCAGAACCAAGATGTCCAGGTGGGTATTTGCCCTCAGAACGCTAACAAGAATTCTTAATTCCCCTTTTTTATCACTACTCACATTAACAAGCAGTGCCCAGTGATATTAAGGTTTTCAAGCACCATCAAATTGGATTTTCCAGTTTGTAGGAGAGGAAAAGTAAAGGTCACAGTGATCATTACAGCTGTCTCCTTATTCAAAGCAGAGTGCTTTAGAGAGGAGTTTGGCCTCACTTCTAATCAGCATTCAGAACTGAAGAGCTTGGGGCTCTTCTGGTCTGGGCAAAGGGCCAGTAAGTGATGCTGAACAGAAAAAGTAAGCAAAGTCCATTCTGATTTCACTGAGCAAACCAGGTGAAATACAAAAATAAGTCAATTAAAGCACAAAGTTCTAGTTCAGTTTTAAAACATTCTTTCCCTGTAACAACATTGGCAATTAGTTACAGCAAAACAGGCGAGACACTGATCTTGATTTTGATGGTGTTTTGGGAGGACACAAACGGTGCCTTGGAGGAACTGCTGCCAATACAGAGCATAACTGACAAAGGATCAAAACAGAGCAGAAGTCCATCTCCTGACTTACAGGAAGGTGCCACAGCCGTGTTCTGGACTGCTCTGAAAGATTACCTGCTCCCAAATTCATCCTCTAAGACCTGACTGCTGATCCCTTCTCACAATTCCCAGTCACACTGCGCCCTTCAGCTTTCATCCAGCCTTTCATAGCTGAATCTTCTCCAGCTCTTCCCTTCCAAAACCATGTTAAAGTCTTTTAAGGGATCCCAAGCATTATCCAGTTGAACACGAAGGAAGAAAGCTGACCATGTCTCTCCTCCCTCTCTGGCTATCCCATCCAGCCACACTGCCAACTTCCAACACATCCTGACCATATATTTAGTCTGCCATAATTTGCTTTGCGTTGTCTCGTGCGGGTTCCAAGCGCAGGAATTACATATCCAGTGAGGCATCCGGCGCACTCCGCGAAACCCTGGAGTTCTGGAGAGCCAACTCATGATGCTGCTGCCAGAGGCTGAGACCACGTGGTCCAGAGCACCACTGCGACTCCGAGGAGCCAAACGGCAGCTCAGGGAGACAATCCCAAATCCCCGGCTGTCTGGACTGACAGGGTATGCAGCAGGGTGAGAGTTGCCATTAGACTTGTTCAGGGAAGGGGTCAGTGCTGTGGGCACTGTGTGAGGGTCCTTGGCAGTCCTACTTGCTGCATCCTGAAGTCAACGGCCCCAAACAGGGCACAGTCATGGGAACTTTGTGGTAGAGAGGCTGAGGCACAGTGGAGTTACCAGAACATCCTTGAAGTGGCAAAAAAAACCCCTAAGTGTCAAAAAAACCTGTGTCTCCAACTCAGGCTCCTTCACTGCCTTTAGTTTATGAGAAAAAAATAGGTGGAGGAATGTAGTTGGACAGAAAATGGTTGAAGGCAAATGGCTGTCAGACACCTACTCCCAAGGAACCCAAAGCTCATCTGTAACTGAACATCTGACATGTTTCCAAAAGACCTCCTGTCAGACCAAAGCAGAACAGTCCTGAGCGTCCAGGGCCGTGCAGATATGCACTGAGGCCCTCAAGACCAGTCCAGGGTGATGTGAGAGGGTGGCAGACCAGGGTGGTGGTGGAGCAGCAGTGGTGGCGCTCACCTCCTGGGTACTCCATGGTAGCAGATCAGATTTAACCAACACAGAGCTGAGCAGAAGTCACTTCCCAAGAAGTGGTGATTCAAGAGCTGTTTAGACTGATCTATGCCCTCATTCCAAGCTGGAATTACAAATGGGGTGGAGCTCAGAAACATCACTGCCCCCAGTTCCTAAGATTTAAACCCCTGAACCAGCGCACTGCGGTTAAGCCTGGCTTGGGGAGAGCAAGATTGGGAACAGGATGTACTTATCCTGAAGATAGCTCTTCTCTCAACACTAATTCATGCACTATCAGAAATCTTAATCCCTGCCTGGGGTAGAAACAGAATCTTTTACTGATTTCATCAAGGGTTTAGCGATGGTGCAGTCAGCAACAGGAATTCAGGCATTTCTGCACCACTGGTGCAAGGCTTATGTAATGTAGGAATGACTAGGACCCAACAGAGACATGGCAACTGCTTGGATCCCTGAAAATATAGGAGGGAAGGGGCCTTCACAAGGGTTTTGGTGATGTGAGTGACCTCTGTAACAACTGCTGTTGGTCAGGTTTGTGTTTTCCCAGGCAGGTCTGCTCACACTGTGCCCTCTCAGCTCCAGACCCTCTCTGGCACTGGACCACGACACCAAGCAGGAGCAAGGATAACCCTGCTGCTGTAGAGAAAACATGGTTATTTTGTCTCTGGAGCACGTTCCCCTACCAGCCTGTTCACACTGCAACACAGACAAATTCCTGAGGAAACATCACCCTCTTGTGTCCAAGTCGAAGCGAGAAAGAAACGCTCCAAAAGCAAAAAAATAAAGGCAACCACATCGGCACAGCTGCACGTTGGCCATTGGGCTCATTCTTCTTCAGTTTAAAGAAGTGGTCTCCAGGATGTGGGACAAGGGGCTCAGAGGGGAGGGGTGGAGGACCTGGCCTCCAGAGCAGCTGCGGAAGATGAGGGATGTGCACTACTGTTATTTGTTGGATTTAAGCAGGAGGATTCTCAGTCTCACAGGAAAATATTTAAGAGTCTGCAAGTTGCAAACAGTGAAAAAGCACTAATTCCATGCAAGCACAAGTCAGATAACATGGAAATTAATTAACCTTGCGTACTAGCCTGGCACTGAGAGACTTTCCATGAGTGACACTTTCTCCTGGCATGAGAATGTCCAGCCTGAAGAACAAGTGCAGGAAGGGATCAATGCAGAGAAATTAAATACTCATAGGTCTGCTGTGCCCAGTGCTCTGCCATGAACAGTTATTCTATTACCAAAATCTATCAGCTTGGTGTGTCACCTGCCCAGGACGATTCTGGGCTTTGCTTCCAAGAACCTGAGGCACCCTGTGATCCCAGAGCTGGGGGATGGGGTGTGAGCTGCACCAGATACAGATGTGAAGGGGGATTTGCCAGTGTGCAGTCCCGTGACCTAAACTGAGCTTTCACTTTTACTTGGAATGTTAATCTGCCGCTCAGATCCCACTTCAGGCATGAACTGTCCTCACTAACTGCAGTTTTGTGTTCCTTCTCACACTTAACCCTCGGCAAAAAAGCACCTGCAAACACGACTTGAGTAAACTTGTTTTCCTCAGAGAAAGTTTTCTCTTCTGTTTTCCTGTCCCCCAGCAAACCCAGGGCAGCTTCTCGTGGGCTTTGCAGAGAGGTGGCACCTCCCCAGCAACAGCTGCCACCAGGCACTGGGACCCACCATGTTCCTCAAAACTCTGGCACTGCTCGTTCCCATCTCACACGATCAACAAGGTCATGCACGTGGGTTTGATTTTCTGGTTTGGGGTTTTTTTAAATTTTCCGTTTGTTCATGGACATTCCTACATCTTTGTTCTCTCACACACAGCACTAACTATGACAGGAGCTCTTCAGGTAGAATTGGCACATCTTCCAACGTGTTTGGCTGCCCCCTTTGGTTTAGTCTGCTCACTTGCAGCCAGGGTAAAGCATTTCCCTCCCTCCCATCTAGGACAGCTTGCTCATTCCATCTCCCCTTGCACTTGCCACTGGCACATTTCTGTCCATCTCCTGCAACCGCTTACAAAGCCACAAACACACAAGCCTGGGGGGGGAAGTGATAAATAGCAATAAAATAGCCAACTGCAGACAGGAAATCTGCAACGTGTTTGTCATTTATATTTAATCAAAGTGTTAATATGCATTAAATGGTATTTGAGAATTTCAGATGTATTTAATATGGGGGGATTTGCATATCTACCACTGAGTTTTTAATCCTTGATAAATGTGTAGAATAATCAATTATTCAATGAACATACAAGAGTTGGCTGATTAAATCTCAATTATAAAGGCACGTCTTACCCACTCTATTTATTATGACTGTTCTCCCAGCATTGCCTAATTAAGCCATATTTGATTATGGGGTGAAAAACATTTATTGCAGATATTGTGGCTCTGTAATTGATGCATATCTGTGGCCTGGCTGTTAAGCCCTAATAAATACATTTTAAACAGCTAATTATTTAATTAACAACACACTCTTCCAAGCTCAGTGTAAAGCATGCTGCAGCCCTTCCATAAAAGCCCTGATAGAAATTAAACCACTGGAAGCTGCTGCAATGTTTTCCTCCCTCTCTCCACGTGCCAGTGGTGCTGGGATGCTCCCAGCTCTGCTGCCAATGATTTGAAAAGAGACTCCGCTGCATGGGTTGGGATCCACCAGTCCAAACTGGTATCTGCAGTGACATCTGAACTGGTGGTTTGTTGCAGTTCAGGGAGGAGAACAGACTGTAGCAGGGAATGCTGTGGTTTCCTCTGTAGGGCACATCCAGCTCCTTTTATTTATCACTTCATCTTGTGCTGGCAGCATCCTGCTGCTCCAGATGGCTTTAGAAGCAGCCTCAGAGGTGCCCTCCTCCCTTGAAAACAACTGAAGGTCAGCAGGAGGAGGCAGGCCTAAAGTAGAGTTATTTTTACACATTTAGTCATTTTTCTCACCCATTTCTTGAAATGGTTGACAAAACATTCCAGGTCAAGATATTTCTAGTCACTCCTTGGCCCATGGCACAACAGGCAGCTGTGTGCTGGTCCCCACCTCCAGCTGACAGAACAAGAGAGGCAAAAGCACAAGGACCCTTTGTAACTCTTCCACAGCAGGAGCCCTTTTACAGAAACACCTGAAGTTTGGTTTCAGCTCTCAGTGCAGCCACTTGAAACGTTGCTCAAAAATTAAGAGTACCACAGCATGCTTGAGATTTGTTTCTTTTACCCCAACTATGAGAATTGAACTCCTCTTTCTTGCTCAGATCCTGGTATCAGAAAGGCTGTCACAAACAGAAAATGGAAAGGGAAGGATCTGGATAAACTCTTTCTGCATATACATTGCATCACCTCCCAGATATACACATAAGGTAAGCATATAAGGGGATTTAATTGCACTCCTGAAGCTCAGCAGCTCTGTGACTCCCTGGTATTTTCCTGCTGGATTTGAAGATGTGCAGTTTAAGTTACTAAGCTTTCTGTTTGTGGTTTAAAATGAGCATTGCACTAAGTTTTCATTTTCTTCAGACTGAAACATTCAACCTGCTCAAACTACGCAACATGAAAGCACTTTCCCAGCTCATTTTTTTTAACCTGTTTGCTAAACTGAAGTAAGATTTGATAATGCAAACCCAGTGGGATGTAATTGCAGTAGGCTCCAACATAAGTAGATGAAGTTAGAAAGTTTTTTGCTAAGAACTAAGGAAACAACCCCAAAGCTCCTCAGAGCCCACAGAGCAACCCTGCTGCCTTTCCCAGACAAGGCTCCTCATAGCAAGGGATCTTGAAAAATACCATAATTTAATTATCCATCTGTTTCCTATCTGAGGATTATCTACTTCAGGTTTTTCTTCCCCTAGAAGCCAGAAATGGTTCTACCCAGCTCAGTCCAGAGGAAGCTGTGCATGAGTCACTCAAAGACACTGCTCCAGCCACACCGGTGCCTCTTGGTCTCCTTTGTGCCACAAAGGGGAGCACAAGAGGCAGCAACAATCAGAGCCCCTTGTAAATACGGATTCTATGACTGTTTCTCTCCATGACAAACATCCTGGTTTGTCTGCTAGCGAGTTATCCTCTTCAGGAACTCTGTATGGCCTTTTATGAAGTGCCAAAAGTAATTTTGACCCAAAAAAAACCCATTCCACTCCACAGAGTTTTAAGTACCAATTATCTGGTATATCTTCTCTCTCCAGCTATAATGAATCTCAGAGTAACACCCTGCTCCTCGTCTCTCCTCAACTGGCCAGGCTCATAAACTGGACCTGTAAGTTCCCCCCACAGTGCCCTAATTATAGTAATCTTCTCAATTTTGGGGCCATTCGTTCTCTGTTCCTAAATCCAGGTTTTATTGCAGCAAATTGCACGCTGGCCTTGCAGAGGATGGGAAACACCCACAGTCTCAGGTGCTTTGAAGTCTTTGAAAAATCAGGCACTGCAACAAATCAAGCCAGAACTGTGTATGTAAAAACAAGTGCTGAATACTCATAGCTTAAAACTCGGCTCAAACTGGCTCACAACATTGCCTGTGTTGTTAAAGTGTCTCAAAGATTTACTCAAAGGTGAATACTCCCAGAATTTTATCCTTGGGGAGTGTATGTGGAAGCTATTCCACACTGGGGTTAAATGAAGACTTTTTTGGGGTAAGGCAAATATTGAAAAGAAATATAGCTACCTGCATCCTCTCCCCATGGCTGATGGGGAGACAGCAGGGGTTTCTCTGCAGTGGCTTCATCTGTTTTCAGCTGTGAGCTTATTTTTCCTGGGAGGAAGAGTCAAAGCTAAAGATCTATCATTAGGACTTATCTTCAAAAGAATTTTAATGAAGCAGAAATCCTAAATGTAGAAAATTAAAGAGGCTTCTGTGTTATCCTCAGTATCTAAGTCCTATAGGCAACATGAAAGTCACTGAAATATAGCTAAGCCTGAATAATACAAAATGTACAGATGAGAATCTTCCTCTGATGAATATTTGATAGGAATAATCTCAGCATGGAGTGTGGAGAGCACCCTCAATCCCACACATCTGTGTGTATATGCAGAAAGCTCTAGAGTTTGAGACACTACCTAAGAGCCTAAAATCAAGAGATTTTGACATGTAAAAGCTTCTGTTGACAACTATCAGCTTCTGTTTTCCTTTCCCAGCCAGAGATCACAGACTCCTCCTCACTGTGATGTTACTGGTGAGTGGATCAGTCTGTCTCTTGTCCCTGTCCCCCATCAAGCCTCTCCACACGATGCATTTACATGTTCCATCTTAAGAAAACATCACTCCCAAAGCAGTTTATTAAGCACAAATCGCACAGCAACAAAGTCTCTCTCATAGTAACTCTTGTTGTATCAGCTCAACAGAAGATTTACAGGTAGCCCCTCTCCTCAGGCAGCAGCACCTCAAGATCCCTGACCTGGGGCCAAACCCCACTGCTGACAACACTCAAGAGAAACAGAGCAGGTTTATCTGACACTCCTGGTGACAGGTGGCACATTGGGCACATCTCAGTATCAGCTCAGACAAGTCACAAGGAAATCAAACTCCAGCACAGACTGTGAATGATGCCACCAGCAGGAATCTTCAGGAACAGAGCAAGCAACCACTTCACTCCTGGGCTAGACCTACACACAGATAATTGGTTTTTGTGCTAGAGTTGTGCAAGTCCTTTCTAGCCCTACAATTCTATCAGCTCTGTCCTTCTTTGCTGGCCCTAGCCCATTACTCTGCTTTACCATCCTTCAGGATGCCTCTTCCCACGCTTTAGGAACATTCTGTGTCTTTTTCCATTCTCTTAAAAGGACCTATTTTTAGTAAGACAAAGGGTTCACTCCCTCATTAATTGGGATGCCTGAAGGTGTGGCAAGTAGTGTCTGAATCCAGGCATAGGAACAGGTATTAACAAAACCCTTTATACTATTACACCATTAAACAGCACTATGTGATCACAGGTTTTCCTGTTAGGTATTGATACCAACACCTACTGTAATAATCACCAATTAAAGACTTTTAAACATGCTTTCAGAGATATAAAAAAGGCAAAAAATAAACCCATTTCAGATCACAGAGTATTAACTACAAATTTCCATCTAATAGACTCTAGTATTTCCTTTTCCTGCAGCTGCAAAGAATCTCAGAGTAACAACCTCCGTCTTCCTTTCTCCTCAACTGGCCAGGCTTTTTGACTATCTTAAAGGTAGCTTCAACCACAATCTGCCGTAGTAAATTGAAACATCTCAGAGCTTATATTGTTCTTGTGGTTCTTGGAGACATATCCTGTTTTGATGCAAAGGAAACAAGTAACAACACGAAAGTGGGGAGGAAAAAGACAAAGAATAAAAATGCAGCTTCCAGTTGTTACAAACTAAACTTGTTCCTGAGGAAATATGTTGCCAGCACAACTATTAAGGGACAACAGCACAAAGCAGAGTCAAGTTTCTCAGGCTCCGCATGTCCCTGCCTTTCAGGCCAAAGTCTTGCAGCATAGATGAAAATAGTACAATTGTCCTGGGGGCTTGATTTAGACCCTGTTAGACAAAGGGCAGTCTCAGAGATGGGAAGTGCTGTGTCTGGGAGCGGATACGAGCTGATCTGCAAGGTGAAGGTCCCTGCGTCTAAGACAGCAACTAAGCCCCAGCAGAGCTGCAAAGGCTGCAACATCACCTCCCTCACTTGCTGGCTTGGCTGAGAACACTTGCAGAGTGAGCACAAAGCCCCTTCAGAGCCGGGCTGGACACTAGATATGCTGGAGACAACAGAAACAAACAGCACCTTCCAAAACACACTGCACCTTCCCCAAAGCAGGGTAACACCTTCCCTCCATGCCTTCTCCAGGCATTCCAGGGATGCAGCAATGAACTTCTCCCACTCTTTCCAGTATGCCCTTGCATTTACAATTACCATAATCAACTCAGCTTCAAAAAGTCACTGTGTACCTGCCTGCAGAAGTCATGTTTCACACATTTAACCCACAGAGCTAGGTTGTTTTCCTGAGACCAATCCCCTGCTGGGCTACAGCAGCAGTGCTTCATGCCCCTCCTCACCAGGTTCTGCTCCACAACCGCCTCCCTCGAGCACACAAAAAACCAACTGTTTTCTCTCAGTATTTCTAACCTAGACCTATGACCTGCAATTAGTAGAAGAATATACAGAAAGCAACCAAGAAAATATAGTACAGACCTAGATAACATGTTTGTACAACTTCTATAATACAGCTTTATCCCAAACAAGAATAATACATTACTCACCTTAAAAATCCTGGCTACCAGCTCAGCCAAACCAACCTCCTCCTCTCCTGCTCCTCTCTTTTATATCATGACTCCCTGAGTGTCTGAGGAAGTCTCAGCTGCACCTCATTACCTGGCCATCTAATCTGCAGGGAACCTTAAATGGGGAATTAGTTTCCTGCCTCCTGCTGATGTGAAATGGCCTCTATACCCAGCTGTGTAATGTAAGAAAATTAGAATCACTTTAAGAAGAATATACATACAGATGAGCACACTTAAAATCTACTACGAAAGACTTACTTCTAACAGCAAGGAATCTTTCAACCACCAAAGGATATATCAGGACTGACAACGTACTATCCAAGCAGAGTCAAGTAATCCATACATTGTTCCCCATTGGATTCAGGCTAAAGAATATTCCAAGAACCTCTTTCATATGAGCATGTTAGTGTGACCCTTGGGATGGTCAACCAACTGGGCCACTGACAGCTGGTGGAATTCAGTAGCAGATGCCATGTCACAGCTCAGGGTGCCTGGTACAGACTGTGGGCAAGAGGAGTCCAGGGCTGGCAGGCAGAAACCACAGCAGATCAATGCACAAATGCAGCTGCAGAAAAGAAATTGCGAAGCTTTTAATGAACTGAGTAGTGGGCGATTTTCCATTTCAAATTACTGGTCTCTTGAGCCTTGGGTTCCCACCTGAAGTGCCCAGTGATTATCCCAATTTTTCCCATAAACCTTCAAGTGTAATTGTTGAACATCACTGAACCTAGCAGACAGATAGCTATGTTTGTAGGAATGTGATTTTTCCCATCCAGCAATCAGTTTTCAATAACTAAAATAATGATTAAATAAAATGCTTAAAACCAAAAAACAATGCCAACACCCCCACCACTCCAAGATGTAAACACTTGTTTATCCTCTGTCTCTTTCTCAGCTTCTTTGTTAATACTCCAGACTGGTGGTTCCAAGTCTGCACTTTGTCCCTGCCAGGCTGGGAATTCCTGACTCCACGTGGCACAGGGTGCACCCACAGAGCAGTTGGGGCACTGGGCTTTAGCCCAGCAAGCTCAGGCACTGATCACAACAGAGCTGGGGCACACCAGAGCTCAGTGCATCCCAGGAGCCAGTGGGTTTATTCAGGATCCAAACAAATGCCAACCCTTGTGCTGCTGCATTGTCCTTGAGCATTGTTAGCTGGTATTTCTCCATGGCCTCCACACTGTGATATCTGAAATAACCCAGACAAGCCCTAACATGACAATATATCCAAAGTGGTCTAAGTGTGGCCAGAGTATCTGAGCCCAGAAGGAAGTTGGGTCTGCAAGAGCCTGACTGCTGCTAATGTTTGAATTAGCAATGCAGAGGAGAGATGCACAAGCAGAGATGCCCAAATAAAGTCACACAGTGCATGAGCTGAAAGGCTCATGATACTTGTCAGTGGTCATAAATATCATACGGCAAATCTCCACTCTACTGTCAGAGAGGTTCTATTTGAGATAAATAAACCACATCACAAGATAAAATCCCAGATCGTATCATTTGTGACTGACAAAGCAAGGTCACTGCTTGATCATGTCTTTTGGTGACAGAGATGTTCACAGACACCAGCCACTTATGTGCCACTGGCACATGCCAAAAATTCTGCTGAAAAAAACAAGCAGGTGTGGTGTAAAATCAGGGGGTACTTTCTCTTATGTTCTTTTTGCTAGAAAGTAGATGAGGTCAAAGATTAAAAATCAAACCCTTTAAACGTGAAGCAGTGACAGTGGTGCCAGCTCATCACTGAACAGGTTTGATTGCCCTGTTACCCTCCTCTACTTCTTCCCACACAACGACAGAATAGAAATATGAGGGATGTATTTATGTTGGTGGTCTTGCATGATACACAGGAATGAAAACTGCTTTAATGCCTGATTCAGTGGCCTTGGTCCAGGGGCATCAGCTACCCAGTGCCTCAGCTTCTCTTCTTTAAACTGCCAAGAGCAGAACATGGAGTTAATTAGTGAAGGCACAGTGCTTGGAGCAGATCAAGCCCTTTTCACATACCAGCCCTTGCCAGTGGGACTGCAGCTCTGCCCTGACTGCAGGAGCCCTGGGAGCTGAGCGTGGCCATGGAAAGCCTGCAAGGCCCATCCATGCGCTCACGGGATGAACAGACGTTGTGTCTGACCACGGTGCCTGACTTATGCTTGCACCAAACCACTCTGCTGGCCTGGGGCCAGCAAGGACCTGTCCCCACCCAGTCAACAAATGGCCACAGGTGGCTGTAACACAGAGCACAGTGTGGGAGAGGGGCAGTGAGGGACACAGGGGCAGTGAGGGACACAAGGACAGTGAGGGACACAAGGACAGTGAGGGACACAGGGGCAGTGAGGGACACAAGGACAGTGAGGGACTGCAGGCACTGGGCAGTGACAGCTCAGGGGAGGACGAGCAGGGCTGTGTTCCGTGGGCTGATGTTCTGCAGCAGCGATGCCACAGCCCTGCTGAGCACCCAGGAACCACAGGCTCTTGCCAGAACGTGATGACAGGTCCCTGTCTCAGGATGGGGACGGGCCAGACCGCAGAGCAGCCCCAAAAACATACGTAACACCCCAAGCCCCCCTGCAGCAGCCGGACTTCGCTGCCTTCACCACAAAACCACAGCTGTTCTTCTTGAGGCATGAGAGCAGCCTAAGAGGAGCAAGAGGCAGAAAGCATCTTGTTAATGAATGTATTTATTTTTATTATGATTATTTCTGCCTCCCTTTTTGCTCTGCCTAAGTGGTGCCCTCAGGTCTGAGCATCAGGGCTTGCCATGGAATTAACTAGCACTGGAAGCAGAGCACACTCAGACAATTTGCAAACTCACTATGACCATCAGGGTGAGATTTAGTAACAAAAGAACCAGGAGGACAACAGTTGTCCTTTCAGGGGTGGATCTCTCCTGGTTCACCTAATCCTCAAAAAGTCTAAAAGTTGCAAAACCTCAATTTGGGCAGTCCATTTGAGTTTCTCTGTGAACTGTAAACCTGTTAGGAACTCTCCTCTATTTCCTGTTTTGGCTAAGACAGAAATATAGTTGTCTATTTCTGCATGCAAAACCTTTATTTACAAAACAACCTTTGCAAGGAAGGAGTACATGTCTCTCTGTGTGTGGTCTCTGTAGAAGGCCTGTTTTTAATTTTAGCCTGGACAGTCATTAGGAACTTTAGTTTTTTTACCTGCAGTGTGTACACTTTTCTTTTTTGAAACCTTAAACTCTTTGGGTTTTTTTTTTATGAAGTAAAGAGTTTTGAGTCCAAAAGCTATTAGAGTTTAGTCACTGACTGCCACCACTTTCAGGAGACTCTCTACAAAAGTTTCCAATATGAGCATTACAGTGAGTGAGAATAAAAGAGAAATTCACAGGGATGTTACAGAGTTGCATAAATAATCTTGTTTCTCAGAAATCAGGGACATTTGTGCAAAATGCCATCTCCATATACCTTAAATGTCACTCACCCAAAAGCTCGCTGTCAAATTGTGTCTCTGGTTAGAGGTAACACAATGCAGATGCAAACCACAAGCATGAACTGGTCTTAGTGGTTTCTCAGAAGACTTGTCTCAAAGCTCTAAGACAATACATGTAGAGAAAGAGACCCCAGAACACAAAGCTCTCTTTTTAACCCTGTCATATCAGAGCAGACTAAAAAATTCTGCCATCTGAGGATGAAATTATTATTACCATTGCTAAAGCATTACTTGTACGAGAAGCCCCAGAATAAGCTTTTACAACTTGTATGAGAAAAGACTGTAATTTAGCCCTCCACATCTTACCAGAATTGTGGATGCAAAACTGGCTCCTGGGCCCCAGAGCTCGGCCAGATTCCTTGAAGAAACACACACGTTATTCCTGGGAATGTTCAAAAGCCGTGTGGATGTGGCACTTGGGGACATGGTTTGGTGGTGAACATGGTGATGGGTTAAGAGTTGGACTCGATGTTCTTGAGGGTCTTCTCTAACCTTAGTGATTCTGTGACTCTGTGCAGATTTCCACTGTGTTAAGACAAGATGGACCAAATGTCTCAGGGTGTCATGAACTGCTAAGAGGAATGAGCTTAAAGGCTTTCCCAGAGTTACTAATTATCAATACTCATTAACAGAAGGAATGAGGGAGCAGCTTCCACTTGGCATCTGCAATATTTAGATATTATTCCCATTACAGTTAGAAGCATAAGGGTGTAGCAGACCATTTCTAATATCTCAGGTGAAAATCTTCTCTGGGGAGATGGGCATGTTCTCTGGGGAGAGCTTCAGACATATGCCAGTCAGTTGTTGCAGTCAAATACCACCCAAAAGCAAAATAATTGTTCTTGTGAAGTAGATACACAGGAATTAGTACCATCCAGAGAGTTCATTCAGCCCTACTAGTAGTTATTTATACATATATATATATAAATACTCTGCCTCCCATTCTCAAGATGGACAGATAATCTACTTGTATGAGAAAGATGATGACAACACTTCAAAATTTATATGTTAGGAAAAAGTGACTTATTCCCTCTGGTCAATATTTAGACTGGTTGCTCTATTTTGATTTCTTAAATGAAAAAATTACGTGAGACTATTATATAGTTTCTCTCTGAGACTATTACATAGACTATATAAGGCAGCATGCTCTGGCTATACAAGAATTAAAAGCAGTAATCTATCAATGATTTACTAAGAAGTAAATTAAAACCTTATGAGACTTTAAATGGAATTTGGAAGTTTTCTTGCTTGTTGCACATAGCCAGTGTCCAGTTGTTACTGAAGGATTTGAAATAGTGTTAATAACCATGCAAAACAACATAAATACTGTTACACTTAAATGTCAAACAGTAAAAGAATTCACTAACTAGTGCAGAAGCCAACATATTAACCAAATATGTCAGATTAAAGAAATGGCACCAGTGAGGCATTTTCAGCATCTCAGAGCTCTAAACTGTGAGAAAACCAAATCTGTGAACTACCAGAAAAAAAACCTTTCAACTTGACTGTGAGCTGACTGCTAATATGATATTGCAAGTTGAGTGTTATAAAACATTCAAAAAGAAACTGTTTGGAAAACAAGTGCTTGCAAAAGCTTGCATACTGGGAATGGAAATAGTTTCTTTACTAACACAGGGACCGTGAGAAATCACCAGTCAGTGGTTTGGACATATTTTAGTCTTGTCCTCCAAATTATACAACAGAATGTCTCCTGCAGGAGTTACTGGGTGGAAGAATGGTCATAAGCAGCAAACAGCGACAGACAGGTGGGAGGAACTGATTCCAGATAACGCTCCCAGTGAAGGATTCAGACGTCCATCAGGTGGGATTTACAACTGCCACAAACATTGGTTCACAGGATAGTCACTGGAAGCATTCCAGTGCCCTACAACATATCACAGTCCTCAAGGGGAGATCCTTTATACCACCCTGCTGCAAAATGTTTGTGGGTGAGCTCGGCTTATTGGCCTACTTGGCATCTGAGTTCAGACTCATCCTTGTCAGACACACCTTAGTCAAGAGGTTAAAATGCTTTCCTCAGTTAAATTTCCCTGATTGTGTGGGCTCTCTCAGCACTAATCTACATGTGCTGGCTGATTTCTCCAGTTTTCTGATGAGCCCTCCCCTTCCCAAGCACTCAGCCCAGGCCACTCCATCCAGACCTGGCCCCTGAGTCACTTCACACGACTCGTGCTTTGCCTGTTAGGTTTTCTTTGCTTCTGACACACTGTCCTTGCCCAGCTGCCTCGTCTTGCTCCATATCCCTGTTCCATACACTCTGATACTGGAGCTGCAGCTCTGCTCCCCACCTGAGGCTGCTTTGCTCCCAGATGCAATTCCTGTCATTTATCCCTTTAATGGGGTTGGGGCCTCATTAATACCCCGATACCATTCTCATCACTATGGGTCCTGTCCCAGCCTCAGAGCCTTACCCTGCTCTTCCCACCTCTCCTTGAAAAGGATTTTATTTCCCTCTTGAGTGCAGGGACAGGAAACAGTAAAACAGCAAAGGCAACACAATAAGCCCAGAGCAATTCTGTCTGCAGCTCTGGGCATGAAAATTTCAGTCTGGCTGCTTTCCAGGGAAGCCCTGAGACCACACTGCATCCTCAGACCTCTCCGACCCTCTCGAGCAGCCAAATACCCAACCCTTACCTTGGCACTCGAGCTAATTTCCCCAGCAGTTCATTCACCACTGCTTGGGTTAATTGTGGTGCTGACTGTCTACCCCTGTACACATACAGTCCATCACACGTCTCACTATGTGTCATTTTCCTCAGTGAGGCGTTACTTCTTTTTTTAAATTTATTTACGCCAAGCCAAAGAAACCACCTCCACTATTGTTTCCTTTCACAGCTTGCTTTTTTATTTCACAACTGTGGTTGTGTTTGCACAGTGGTGTTGCTACAGAAAGCTGCTCCTGAATGTCACTTTGCTCACTGTGAATCTCTGTGTTTTGACTCTCAGAGGTTTTGCCATTTTCTACTAAACCTGCACCTTTTTCCAAAAATGAAATGGAAAGTGATTGACTATGGGATTATGGGCACTTGGGTTCCTGGATTGGTACCTAATTTGTTAGCTTTTCATCCACCCCTGAGTTGGGCTTGTGCAGGGACAAAGTCAGAATTGGTCACAGCACCAAGCCTACCAGAGTTCAAGAAGTGTTTGGATAACGTTCTCAGACACATGGAATACTCATTGTCTGTAGTGCTCTTTGGTATTTTCTTTGCTGATTAGTTTTAAAAAGATAAAAACCTCACATCTAGGTTGTGTGATTAAAGTGGAAAACACTTATTATGTTGTTTAGTGTGGTGCTGTTAGGAGCAATTTATATTGTATTGTGCAAGAAGACTTTGAATCCCTCTTTAAAAAAAAAACCAAAACCAAACCAAGCAGCAAAACACTAAAAGAAACAGACCATTCAATAACCAGCATTTATTTGCAAGATAAATGAAATAGTTTTTAATATAGGTGTAAAAATACCAAGCAACTGTACATCACAAAACCAATTTTATTCAGGTATGGCCATGTGAAGATGGCACCTCTTGGTTCACAAAGCAATCCCACTCCCTCCCCAGCCACCCCAGTGAGCAGATTTCCCCCTCAGGTCTGGTGCACTGCATTTCATGAGAAATATTTGGAGGGAAATGGGCTCTCTTTGAGGGGCAGGATTAGCTTGGCAAACAGATCTCGGCAGAGCTCAGCTCTGGAGAGGAAGGATCCTCCGTGCCTGGCTCTGCTCCAGCTATGCACTCATCACAGAAAAAACTGATGCTTATCCCTCAAAAAAGTTAACAAACACATCAGTAGAGAAAAACTCCAGCCTCAGCATGTCCTCAGAAACCACAAACCAACCCTGTCAATCCTGCCCTGTAACAGAGCAATTCGACATTCCTCTGGGCATCGTTGACTTTCCACAGCAGCCCCCAAACACCCTCAGCTGAGCTCCCTGGAAAGACCTGTTCGAAGCTGTTACTAGCTTCCACTTGACTGATGTGAGTTTTGATAAATTCCTTCTTTGAGAAGAAGCGTTTTTAGATCAGACCTATCCACGCCCATATTGGAATGCAGGCATTGGCTTTATCCCAGATTATTTCACCTTGTCCTGGAAAGTGTGGATTCACTGCCCTGGAGAAATGTATTCTGCTGGGTTGCCCTAGGACATGTGGAGTTGGAGACATCATCAGTACATCACAAACATTTCAGCTGTCCCAACAAGCCACCATGCCCTAAATCCAATCACTTTGCTTGTCAACCATGTCAAGACCCACACCAGTCATGCCGATACCTCTGACAAAGGCAGCAAGTTAAAATCTAGACCTGATTGCACTTTCATGGGACTGTTATGACCTTGAAGTAGGTAAACCCACAGGTATCCAGCACTTCACTTGTGATGCACCCTGCCACAGCTCTGAAGTCTCCTCAGAACAGATTTCCCTGCTGTAACTTTTGAGTAGTTTTAGCTCCCTGAGCTCCTGGGCAGACCCAGGAGGATTCATGAGAGAACTCTAATCCTTGCATGAGTGGGTCAAGTACAACTTATTGAACAGACTCTTCTCAGCACTTACCAAAGCTGAGAACAAGACCTCTCCATCCATCCCACCTTCCCTGAAAGGGCTATTTATCAAAGAAACAAGCCCATACGATGCATCCAGCCAAAAGCACAGTCCAAAAATCCTGCTTTTCATACCGAACTGCAGGCACGTGTACAGGGTACCTGCATTTTGCTACATTTTCTGTACATTGCAAAAGAAAAAAGTAAAAAGCAGGAAAAAAGCTTCGGAAATCAGTTTTTTCTTTCCACTCAAAAAGGTGGGTGATAGCACTTCCAGTTCAACTACTACATCAGTGTTGAAGCACCTCTCAGATAGAACATAAAGGAATGGTTGGTGCTGATGCAAACGTGGTCCCAGCTTAAGCTTCACTGGGCTTGGAGTAGGTGTTGGTTCTGAGCAGTGTGTTCCGCCTAGAACTGTAAGACATATCTTCATAAACTACATTTGGGGGGTTTTTTTGGAAGTATTTCTTTATCTGCAAAACAAAGAAAACAGCCATCCAGAACAGAACCTGAAAAGGACCCCAACAAAGGAGTCCATTTGCATCTTAGGAGTCCATCTACATCTTTAGGAGTCTATCATTTGGAAGAGGAAATGTACTTCAAAAATTCCTTTCACAACACAGTGAGGTTTTAGAGGACTAAGTAGAAATTGTCAACCTATTTATTTAACTTTCTATTGTCAGTTTGATGCAATTTCACCAAAAAGTTCCTTCAGGATTTGGATGTAACTGTAGCTCCTACAGAAATAAGGCTCAGTCTGTTACTGGTGACAGGAGAGACCAGTTCCCACAGGGCCACAGAGCTTTGACAGAATGTTGTACTACTGGTTTTTAGCAGTGCTGAAGCCACATGTGGAGAGACAAGACATGAGCCTTTGAATCATACACCATTAATTTTCAGTAATCTTTATGGAGTAGAAGTATTTATCAGAGACAAATAATTTCTGGGCACTTTCTGCAGAATATGAATATAAATAATCCCAGTAAAGGGAAAAAAAATAATTAGGATTTTATTTTTTTTTCTGGAACGGGGCAAAATTTTTCTCCCAGTGCTGCTTTCAGACATCAGGCTATTTATGACTCTTTGTTGCCTTTGTGTCCCCTCCAAACATTCTCTCACATCTCCTACAAGCTTACCATGTCCAACTCCAGTCCCAATTCACATAAAATTTTTAAAAAAGGACACTGAGGTGCTTTGCCCAGGGAGGTACATACATGGCTGTGTTGTTGACCATGTGGCTCACCTGAGGTTTGTTATCAAAAGGCAAACAATACCTCATTTACAAAGAGTTAAAGAAACATGAAACACTGTGTTTACTGCAAGGGTTTACCAGCTGGGAGACATTAAACAAAGGCAAATAGGAAACAAGAGAAAGCCACGATTCCTTAGGTTTATCAAAAGTTTCCTTCACTCAGTCACTGTTTACAAATAATTTGCTCAACCCTGGACACAGTTTTGCTTTGGCATGGTGAGAGCATACTTACATTGACACGGTACAAGGTGCAGCACACCAGTGCACAAAGCAGTAGTGCCACCACGATGAGGAGAGAATAGATGACCCAGGAACTATCACTGCATGCCTGCTGGGAGTGTGCCTGCCCCCTTTCTGCACCTAAAATTACATTATTATTATCACCATCATCATCATTATCACTGTATGAAGAGGAAGAATTTTATTTTTTATTAAAAAAAATTATTTACAGGTCAAGAAAAAAATCAGATATCAACAGCCACACAGCCACATTTGTCATTCCATTAGTATTCTCAGTGGCATTCCCTGGGCTCTTCCAGAGGCTGGCGATGACTGCAGGTGGCGTGGGAAGGGTCAGCAAGGAGCACTCTACAAAGGCAGAAGCTTCCACACCACTGAGCAGAAGTAGGACCACACACTCGTGATGGGAACAGAAAATGTTTTACTCTGAGGGCTCAGAAGGAATTGTCCAACAGCCAGCTCGTGAGCAGTACAGACAGAAGCAGGAGGGTACTGTGATTTGCTGTACTGCACTGAGCAGAACAGTGCTAGTGGAAAGGGTTCCAGCTCTCTAAAACCTCAGTTCATCCATATCTGAATAACAAAATCACCCTGCTGCTTTGGTGTGCTGCTGTCATTCTCCCCAACTCACTTCACTGAGCTGTGGCTCCAGTTGTGGGTGGCAGCACAAAATGAGACCACAGCCGTCTTTGCAGACTGCAGGTAGATCCTGTGCAGCTCTCAGGGCCTTTGTAAACCTTATTTTAAAAAGACCTCAGCAAAGCCCAGTGCCCAGGGTTGAACTGCACCAGTAAGATCAAAATCAAGTGCTATAGCTCTGGTTCTGTCTTCGGCGTAGCAAATGGTGACAGCACCACCCTGCAGAAAAATAAACCCCCCCTTTGGAGCACACACAGTGCCCAGCGTGTAATAATGGTCTGTGGGGCTTGAAGCACATGCCTGAGGACTTGTTCTGTGCTCCCCAGTGTGACCTATTTTTAAACACAAAGACTTGCTATCGGGAGTTGTTTCTAAAAGACACTGATGTCACATTAAGATCAAAGAACTGCTGCTGAAAATACTTATTCATATTCTAAAACTGACAGATTATTCACGCGTACACTGAAATGCTTGTTACCTTATTTTGACCTTTTTTGATTCTTTTAAGATGCAGGATTATAGCAAGTTTTCTCTTCTGAAATGCCCTCTGGTTGGTTGTACAAGGCAGGTGGAAACACAGTGCCTTCCAAGCCTCCAAGCATAACAGGACACTGATGAGTCTGATCTCACTCTCCAAACCTTCCCAGGTACTGGATGAAGCCTCCCCAGGGATTAGTGCTTTACCTGTCCTGACTAGATTTCTGCAAGCTCCTTGTCCACCTTTTTCATTACAAGATGCTATGATTATACAAGCAAAGGGAACATACCTTTAACCAGCAGCAAGGTGCCATCTGCAGAGAGGAGACGGGTATTTTTTACCTTCTCAGCACAGACATAGTTATCACTGTCATTTTCCTGTAGGTTGTGCAGAGTTATCACTATTTGCTTCCCTTCCTTTGAATACTCCAAGCGACCAGCAAAGGCAGGCAAAATCCTTGCAGTATTCTGATTTGACACATACAGAACCCTTTCAGGTTGCACAAGAGTCTTGAGCAGGTAGATGCCTCCATCTCCATCTGAACTGTTCATCACACAGGTGATGTTGACAGACTGGCCTTGCTGAGGGCTGGCATAGAGCGGTGACTGCTTCAAAGCCCCATCAGTTTTAGCTGAAAACAAGAGAGATTAATGGCTACCACATAATTAAGAGGTTGCATTTTAACTAGGGAGCAAATGTAAAGGTCACAGGCAGAAAGAACAGATGCAAGAAATTTAGGTAGAACGAATTTTTTAACAGGCTACCTTTACACATGCCTTGAGAAGAAGGATCAGAATCAAAAAGAGGTATAAAGTAACTTATAAAATAATTTGAAGAAACAGTACACAATAAACAAGATGGAATTCATTTGAGAAAACAGAGCCAAGACGTTTGAAATGAGAAGCCTAAGGAAGAACGTGATAATTCCTCATGGATATAAATTACAGTTGCTGACCCAGCAATCAAATAGATTTCATGTGCCTTGGGGAGGGGAAAGGAGGAAAACTCTAAG
>JAYRBT010000043.1:8543796-8576984 GCA_036023395.1 Myiotriccus ornatus
CTGGTCGCACACTGGTGCTGGGAGCAGCCCCTCGACCACTCATGCAGGTGGCATCAGACCTCTGGGCCAGGGGGCCCGTGATGGATTGGCAAACCCCACCCCCAGAATGCCACATGTCCCTTCACCTTGATTTTCTCTGCCAGATTATCTATGTGGCAGAAGACATCCAGGCCCTGGCACAAGACGGACAGGTCTGTGCAGGGAGGTGACCAGGAGGGTTTTCTAGATGGTCTGTGAGCCGAGTCAGCTCACAGGGCAGCTGCAGACCAGGGTGAATATGTGTGGGCACCTGCATCTCGCTCAGAGTGACCGCATGGTTTGACACACTCCTAACCTCCCCGCCCAGCTTTTTTTTTCCAAATTCCCTGCCACCCTGGCAAGAAAATCCCTTTTCAGACACACTACTTCAGGCAGCAGCAACTCTCAAGAGTGGCTCTGGCTGCAAACATGCCTTTTGCTCTGCAATGCCCTTTCCCTGCAGTGCAGGCTCAAGAGGAGTGCTGGACATTTAAAAGCTCCCACAAACCCCAGAATCACCCACCCCCACAAAGGGCAGGTTATAGGGTGGGAACAAACAGACTTTCCTTGGGCTTTACAGCTGCTCTCAGTCCCCTTGGTCAGGGATGGGGCATCCCTGTCCTGGAGGGGCCTGTTTTTCTGGAGAAAATATTACTACTGCTACCACTGATAACAGCAGCTTTATTAAACTCATAAAAAACAATTACTGTTGGAGTTGAAAAATAATGAAGTAGATAAATCATTTACAGGATGTCTGCAAAGTGAAGAGGTGGACAGGGCCTGTTAAAAACCCTGTCAACTGTGACTGCTCTGAAGCAGCCCCCAGAGCCTGCAGCAGCCTTCAGTCAGGTCTACATTATTTAATTGGTTTCAAGTGATTTTCTGGACTGTTAATCACCATGAGGTAATTAAAAACCCGAGCAGCATGTTGAGTAATATAGCACACTAGAGATGTTAAACCCCTGAGAGTTCCTGTAATAGTGATGGCTGTTCCTCTTGTTTGAAACACCCTGAGAGGAGATGTCTGCAAGTGTGTGAAGCAGAGGGGATGGAGGGCAAGTGGCACCACGAGCATGCTGAGGAGACAAGATGAAATATTCATACACATTCTGAAAAACGTCCACTATTCATGAAAATACAGTCACCAGCTGCAACAGCAAAGCATCTCCCACCAAGCAACAGCTCTGCTTGCACATTTAACACCACAGAAAACTGAAAAATGTTTTGGCAGCCCCCAAACCTATTAAGTCCAAAAGAAACAAGACTCTCCTTGCTTTCCAGGGAAAACAGGAGGTGAAATTAGAAGCGGCCATTAGAGGTAACATGAGTCTCACTGTTCTGACCAGCTTTGGCTTTATCTGCACTTCCCCAGACTCAGGAGTCATGCTTTGAACTGGAGAATTCCCTTTTTGGTGATTAGATTATCTGTGGGGAGTAAAAAGGTTTTGTTTGTGCATCTGTTCTGTTGCCTTGTTGTGCAATTCGAAGGTTTTGCCCGCTGGCTTTCAAGGTAAATGCTTCCCACACCGAGCTGAATGGAATTCAGTTTGTGCTGCTTTGGATTTTAGAGCTTGAGCTGTTTTCCTCACTTCTTTTGTTCCCCTCAACGACTGACGTTTTGGCAGTCACAGGTAGAAAACCCACACTCAGAGCAGGGGTGTAACATAAAGCAGATGCTTGTCTCCACAGACCAGCTGTCTGGCTCGGCCACGGAAGATGCCACTCATTTCTGCGGCAGCACTGCCGGCAGCTGGGACTGCAGAGCCTTTCCAAAGCTCACACCGAGCACCTCCAGCTTGCAACAGAGCTGGGCTGGACTGGGACGATCCTGCCTGGGGGCTGCAGAGAGGTTTCTTGACCTTGGCCGTCTCCCCCAGCCTTTATTGCAGCCTCTGCTGCCTATCATGAGGAAAATAGGGGATAATGTGTCTGTTGAGAATTGTAACTCCTGACCTTACTGTGAGAAGAGCTGTGTTGAACACTTAAATGAGGTCCCTGAAGACTATGCTCAAGTCCAGAGCACACTGCTTGGCTGCTGTAGAAGCAGTACAACTTGAGTGCGATAAAGACATCTTGGCATCATTTGTCAGGTCAACACAAAGACCACCAGCCTCAAGAGACTTCTGCCTTGGAGATGTTCTCCCCATGGGCAGCTCAATGGAACTTCTCTCCCAGCCCAGACTCCCTCTGGCTGCACAGAGGCTGCTACCTGATGGGTTTAAACAACTTTTTTTGCCCTAAGTCATGAAAGGAAACTGCAGCAGAGTCAGATTTAAAGTTCTCAACTCTTAACAAAGAAATTTAAACTTTGTTATAGAAGCCTGGAGACCTTTCAGAGATGAACAGCACAGAATCCAAGGTGATTGGTGGTGTTTAGGTTTACATTACCAGTGTAAATGTATCCTATGATGTACTCCTGATATTGGGCTTCTTTTGCTGAGGGTTTTGGGGAAAATATAGCCTCAGTTTGGTTGTCCCAATTCTTTTGTTGAAACATTTCCAACTTCAGGTATTTCTGAGCATAATATTATTATCGAGTTATGCAGTCTGACCTCAAACAAGTGCAAGGGAATATTTCAGATTTATGGAGGTAAATGAAAGGCGAGAAATAACAACAAGCAAGGGAGAGACTGTTCCACGGGACATGAAGTGCTGCCACCTTCTCTGTTTTGAGAGGCCTTTGACAACCATACAGGCAGATAAAACAAGAGAACAGGGCTGTGACTGCCTTGAGCCAGGAAGGAGAGGAGGAATCCATGCTGCCGATTCCCAAACACAGCACTTCATGTCATAGTGAAATCCTGAAGAGCTGACCAAGAAGGGAGCCTTCACCCCTGTGAATAACCCTTCTAAGCTTAACCATACCCTGGAATGCAGGAGAAGCACCTGTATTTGCAATTCTTTCTAGTGTAGCATCACCATGTCTGTACTGAATCATGTAAAAGGAAAAAGAATGAAAATAATTCAACACATCAGTCACAAGCAACTAAAATCACCGCCTTGCATAGCGACTTTGTAAACATTAATCTGCAAATCTTCTGCAAGAAACGAGGTAATTGCTACCTTGAGGAAAGACTTAGAAAACTACTCTTTATCAGATCATTTTCAAAAACATAGTCATAAAAGAATCACGACTTCAGTTCTTATCAAAGCAAACATAAGCAAAGGTCGTGACAACAGCAAATGCAGGCAATGCAAGCAGAATAATTGCTTCACTTCCTAGAATCTGTTCCCATTTTCTGCTTGGCTTTGGTTCAACTGTGTCCAACCACAGAGGAAAGACTCTCCCAGCAGACTCCCCCGTTTGACCTTACTGACACACAGCATCTCTCACTAGACATGTACCTTTTCAGTGCCATGTCCAAGCTCAAACCTCTCCCTAAGCTTTCATGGCTGTACCCACAAAAAGAGCCAGTGGAGCAGCTCAGTCAGTACACCAGCAGGGGCACAAACAACTGAAGGATCTAAATACAGGTAACAGCTGTCTCAGAGTTCCACAAATCAAAATCACAGCCAATGAAGAGGTGGCTGCAGCTGACACCTGCTCAGCCCACGTCTAGTGAGCGACAGACAGTTGTTTATCCACAGCATGTTTCCTCTGGAGCAAAGCTGAGGCTTTACAAGAAACAGGTGGATTTTTTGAGATCAACTAATTTTCTTAACAGCATAGCATTTGAAAGATTTGTCTCATCCTAAATACAGAGTCTAGGGGAAAAGGAGATTAGGAACTGGGCAGCAAATTACTGAAAGCACATATGGCACAATGCAACACCCCTGTGAGGGGCAGGAATACAAAACGAACACTGTAAGGGAGATTACAATGAACAGGAAGGACATTCAAGTGGGAAAAATGGGATGACGTGCTCAGAGGACTGAGTAATGAATCCAAAAGGATAACACATCCCATGCTCTCAAGATTGAACACTTTCTGGGTGATCACCCTAATTCATCTGGCCATCAGGGTTTCTATGAAAGGCAGGAATGCATCTGATCTCTCTCAAAACTTAAGCAGGTTGATAACTCAAACATGAGTCACATGGGCACAAAACCACCAAAGGATGCTACACCCAGTGCCCAAAGAGTTCTGGTTCTGGGCACTGCTGATCATCCTGGGATGGCAGGAATGGGGCAGGGAAGTGATACATGATGTGATACAGGACAGAGGGTACTGACCATGCAGGACCTTTGGGGCTGCTCTCGTTTACAGCCACGTGGTTCTTCACAACCAGAAGCAAAACATGCATGTGATCTGCAATAGGAAAATGCAGCATCTTCTCCAAAAGCTACTCATGGAGTGAAGAAACACAGCTCAGCTCCTGCCTGCAGCAATAAGGATGTCACAGCCCCTGAGCAAATCGCTGCTCAGGTAAAGCCCAGCACTGGCCCGTGGAAGCTGCTGATGAGTAAAGACAGAGCACAAACCTGCAAGGACCTGTCAGACACCTCTGACCAAGACAAAGCCCACTTGGGGGAGACAGAGGCCATCTCCAGTAGGCAGGTCTGTTTGGGGGACTGCTGCAGTGGGAACACCATGCCACCAACTGCTGTTGTAAATACATCAATCCCAGTCCTGAGAACAGCTCCAACTTGGTACCAGCAGCCTCCTCTGAGCAGCTGCTCTGGGAGGCAGGAATGTCCCAGAGACCCTTAAAGTGTCACCTACTCATGCATTTATTAACTAGCATAGCCTTCCACTTCAAGCATATTTTTCCATACCTCTTCTTCACTCCCTGCCACATGCATAAGCAGCTCCCAGCCCTCCTTCCAATCTCCGCTGCACAAGTGGAATAAACCCAGGAAAGCTTCTCTAATTCCCTCAGGGGAGATGGCCATGCTTCACCCTCCCTGCACCTGCTCAAATTTCAGATTCTCACTCTAAATACTTGGCTCTTATTCCCAAAATCATTTAAGATCCAGCTGCAGCCTGCAGCTAAATCCACAGCATAATATTATAAGAAAAAAAAAAATCTTTCTCTTTTCAGAATGACAGAGACATCCTCTCTTCAAGAACTCACCCCATAAGAGATAGAACAGGGAATACCTCCAAGTCCTTCACCCTGAAAAGGTTTCAGTGAGACAGTTCAGGGTTCAGAGATTTCCATTTCCCATCCTAATTCTACAGTCAGGAGAGACGATGTCTCTGCATCTAAATGAACTACGAAACTGGAAAGGAGGCAGTCTGAGCATCCTCACCTGTGCCTGGCTCCTGAGCCAGCCTTGCAGCCTCCTCAGCAGCAGGAATAGCTGCCCCACATGATGCTCAACCTCTCTCCAGGTACTCCTTGCTCTGCCAGCCTAAGTGTCATGAGAAACGGGGGGTGGGCAAGGAAAGAAAAAAATTAAATCAAGGCAGAACCCATCCTCCTCATCTCCTTCCCTGGCCATTCCTATTAGAGCAATAAACTCAGATCCCGGTGGCTGGTACCAAAGCTGACATCTCTGCAAGGGATAAGCAAGAAAAGACCAGTGGCCTTGCAACCTAATGTGGCCTTTTTGAAGAGGACAAATGTACCATATGAGAAACCCATGAGGTGCTGCTGTGAGGACTGATGCAAGTTAGTCTGGCCTTCTGTTTTTGCAAGACTGTTGAGCGAGATGATAAAATTTGATTTCTGAACTGCTTGCCATGAGGATGCACATCATTTAGGAGCATATAGTGACTGCCCTCTGATATTCCCACTTGCACTGACACCTGAGAAAAGCCTTTGGCAAGGTCCTGGGGCTGCTCTCAAGGGCACTGTCAGCACTTGGCCTGGCCTGCATGACCACAGCCCCTCAGATCTCCTCCTTCCCAGCTCCTGGGCCAGCAGGACAACACCTTCAGAAGGGAAAGACAAACTGCTTCATTCTCAGATTGCAAACACAGATATAACTCTTGGCTGTTTCCAAAACAGAGAGACAGGAGGTACGTTTGGGTGAGCTGAGGAACCCAAAGGCTTAAAACTTTTGTCAGACAACAATTCTTCCTAAGTTGCTACTCTGAGCAAGAGCAGGTGGAACAGCTGTTAGCGCCCCAAAACAAGAAATTATAAGGGGAAAAATTTTAGGTTTCATTTTTTTCCTTCTTTCTCTACTGACAGGACCCTGCAGAGTACAAACTTTTGTCATCTCTCCATGTTCCCTTGGGTCAGTGCAGAGATGTTTTCCCTATAGGAGCCAGGCAAAACCTCACTCAGTCATGGTCTCACCTGTGCTTCGAAGAGAAAAGTAGCTGGACAGAGCCCAGCACAGTAGAGTGGGCAGAGAGCCCATTCAATTCCTGTCACTAAAACCACCAGATCCACAGAGCAGACCAGAGACTCGGAGCACCTGGATTCAGGGAGCCATTCCCAGAAGGGAGGCCCTCACAACTGTCTGCTGTGCTGGGACAGGTGATGCCTCAGGGAATTGAATGTGGTGCACACTGAAAACTGGGGAAAAAGAATTCCTAATTGGAAAAGGGAGCACGCCTGCAGCTCTGAATTCAATACCAGGGGACTGGATTGCTGCTGCAGACAGGCTCTGACCGCAGGCTACAGCTATTTTAATCCCTTCACAGCCCTCCAGTCAAGCCGTCAGCAGCATCTTCAGATGTACCAGCTGCCTCCCCCCCACCATCCCACCCTGCCAGGCTGCTTCCAGAGAGCACACAGAGCTCAGGCATTTGTCCAGCAGGATTGGGACACACCACCAGTCCTCAGAATACATGGAGGTGCAGAAGAGCCGTGCTCCTCGCACCAAAGTGGCTCCATTTGGTCATGAGCTGTCCTGGATGACGATTTCCTTCTAAAAAGATCTGCCTGGGGATCCATCCATGGTCCTGCTGTCCCCGGTGCTGCCAGGCAGAAGGATATGGGGAACCATGGGGAAGGTATCTCACCCAAGTCCCTCCAGTTTCAGGGTTCATTGCTTCATTCCCTCACTCCATCAACAGACAATATCTGCAGCCACAAATTCCACATCTGTTAAACCAGTTTCCACCAAGTGCAACACCAGCGTTGCTGTGGGTTACCAAAAGCTGCCCCATACACTGATCCACTCCCAAGCATGCCATCCCAGATATTTCACCTCCCAGCATCCAAAGGGGCAGCTCACAGCTCCAGCATTTCAGGTGCGATTGATCAGCCAGGCTCCAGGCACAAGGAAAAAAGCAAAGCTGTGTTTGACAGCAATTGTATTTGTCTCTCTACACATAAAAATATGATTAAGACGATTAAATAAACCAATTTATTTTTATGGGATCATTTCCCTGGTTAGAGCTCATGCTGAGAAATCCACTAACCTCACCAATACAATTCCCCCTGGGAAGCAGGAGGCAGAAGCTGGTGCTGAGTGAAATTAAAGCTTCACTACATTGCACAGAGTAAAAGAAGGAACATTAATTTTCTCGTAGATAATGATTTTCTTTAGATTAGGGAAATGTTTACACATACTCATCAGTTAAAACTGAGCAGAAGAGAAAGTAGATAACCTTTATGAGGAAAATGATCGCTCAGGCCCAAAAAGGAATTTAAACCAGGAAAAAAACGTCCAAGTTAAGACATTTAAAATTACTTTCTACTCCAAACTAGAATGGAAAGCTGGACTGCTTTCTTTTATTATGGGGCTTTGGAGAAGGTATATGAATTGATGATTAACTCAGCAGGAGGGCTCTGAGCTGTGAAATCCCAAAGCCAGAAAGCAGCACTTGAACAGAGCAGTTGTGTCATCTTTACATCATCTGTAGGTAGGAATTACAAGAAAACAAGCTGAGACGTGTGGACTGCTCTGCTTAAGAGATTTAAGTGTAACCACAGGAAGGAGTTCAGGCTGAGGGAATATCAGCAGCATGGTTGGTAGCAGTGAGGTGGTCAGTCAACACCAGTGGGACAAGTGCTTGTCTTTCTGAAGTCAGAGTCTTATTAGGTACATTTTTGGCTTATCAACTTTTTGCTCTTTTTTTTAGGCAACTTTACTGGAAAGAGATGACAAAAAGAGAGATACCTGTGTATAGGCTGCTGCCAGGCAAACAGGAGAGAAGTTGTATAACATGCTTACAGCCAAGTGCCCGTATATTCCCCTCACGGACAGTGTGGCACTCCACATCTATAAATAATGCAACAGAACTGTTTGCAAAGAATTAGCCCGTGGTTATTCTGTTACTCGGCACACACAGGAGCGAGACCGGGGCTCATTCACCTGAGCAAGGTGGGAAGGGGAAGCACTGCCCAGCCACTGCCATGTCATGACTAAAGGAGAGCTGGCAGGAGGATTTGGACAAATTATGCTTCCTGCAGCTGGGAGCTTGGGCTGATAAACAGTATCAGAGCAGAGCAATGCTGAGCTGCGGGTCAAAGGGGCAGGCCAGCTGCTAATTTATGATGCATGAGCTGTTATTGCCAAAGTATCTCATTATTCAGCCTATTTTCTCCCCCATGAGAAGCCTGCTCATCGCTGCAGCACAGCTCCAGGTGCTGAGGAGCTCTGGGGCAGTGCTGGGACATGTCCACCCCATCCCAGTCTGCTTCAGTGCCGCTTCATCCCTCCACACAAACTGCATGCACAGCATCCAACAGCTCCTCGCTCCAAGGGGGTCTTTTCCTTTCAGTCTCCCCTCTCCTGCAGTTCCCCTCTCGTTTCTTTACATAAAGCTCCCAGACCCCTCCCTGCTCAGTGTTCTGCAGCCCCATGGAACCACTGCAATGCCACAGTGAGCACATGAGCCTGCTCGGGGACCAGAAGCAGCATTATCACACCAGTGCAGGCCTGCACCCAAATTAACTAGTTGTAAGGAGCTGCAGGGCTAATTGGCACCACACAGCACTGGTGTTCCTGTCCTGCTTCAGGCACTGGAGCCTGGCACAGTCAGACACACCAGTTTGCTCAGAGCTCCCTCCTGCTGCTCATCACTAAGTGGAGCCAAGGGGCAGAGGTGCATCCGACAGACACTTCTGTAAGAAACAACATAAAATTCCTCTTCCACCCACCATCAGGAACAGCCAAGGACGCACCCCCTGGTCCAGCTGGTTCAGACAGGGTCTTTTCTCCTTCCTTTGGTTCTCAATCTGGAAGCATGAGGTGGGTCTATGCAAGCATGTAACCCCAACACCAGCTCCAAGGTCCTGCACTAAACCTGTGTCTGTACAGCTTATACTCAGCCACACGAGCAGCAGCATTTCAACATTTCACCAGTGTCTAGGAGGACTTTAGTAACCTTTAAAGATGCCAATAAACATTTGAGCAACTTCAGTAACCTTCAGAGAAGCCAGTAGACATTTGAGCAACTTTCTGAACTGGAGCAGTTCAAAGAACCCACCAGATTTTCTTCTTTCCCTGTCACTCCTCTCTCTAAGCTCATGGTTCTTATTTACTCTCATCTCTTGCCATGCTCTCCTACAAGACATTGGGTCCTATGTGCCATCTGCCAAGGCACCAGATTTTTGCTGCTACTGCAGATATCACAGACATAGGGACTATTAGATTGGCAGAGGGTCAGGAACAGCAGTTCCTGGCAAGGTTAAGTCTCAAAGAAGTACACAAAAATCCAGAAAGCTCCCCAAAGATACACACAAAGGAGAGGCCTTGGTGACTCTTACATTGTGCTGCCCAGTTACAATATACCCACCCATACCAGAGCACTTGGAGTTTTCTCACCAGAGCACAGGGAGTGTGGGCACAGCCAGAAAAGGAGCAATGACAGAGATGAAGAAGTCTGGCACAAGGCAAGGGTTGTGCAAGATGAAATATAAACAGGTGAGGTGGGAATCTGACACGAGAGAGGAAAGAGTGATACAGATGGAAGCTTTTGAAAAATGCTGCCTGCCAGCTACTGGCACACACCAGCAGAAACCACATCAAAACTCATCAAGTGTTGACAAGAAGCTTCGTCAAGGAGTGCTGACCAATGACAGCAGAGGTGTTTTCGTACATCGTGCTGCCAGTTTGGAGAGTGAAGGCAGAAGCTCTTGTCAGAACGGGAGAAAACTCATTACCTTACACTCCTCCCCCTTTCTATTTTGACGTCTTGAAAACTTATCCTGATGGAAAAGGTCTGTGTTGTTCAGCAGTGAGTTACAGCTCCAGGGAACATCCAGTGCAGCTCCTGGGAAAGGTTCCCCCAGTGGAATTTCTGAAAGTTTACTAGTTACTTTGGCAAATTATTCACACAGGATGCTCTTGAAGGAAAAAGACACAAGTCTATCCACATCTCTTGTTCCAGCCTCATCTGGCTGGAAGGAGGAGAGAGGATTAGCTGCAGCTTGGGAGGGGATGGGTTTTCACTAAGCTCTTTCACTCACTCTACTCAGGAGGAGTCACAGGAGCCTTCCCCATCTCACACCTCCCAGAGGTAGAGGAAGCTGACCCAGCAGTGGCACAGCAGATTTGCTGTCAGACCAAGTGCATGAACAGTGTGCCATCTTTAAATCCCAAAGCTCAGCACCCCTAACACAACCAACATCATCTGCATTTTGATCTGCCTCATCACAGTCTAAGCCATGACATCAGAAAATGAAGTAGATCAGATTTTACTACATTACTGCCTGTACCCTCTAGTAGTTCAAACAACCACCAATCCCAGTTTTGATTTATTATAAGAATAAGGCCCTTCTGCTCCCCCTTACCTGCCTGCCACTGGTACAAACACGAAACACAGGAAGATCTCTCATCAGGAATAACAAAACTTACAGCTTTTTCATGCTCACGCTCCTTTTTTATGCCTCCTGGACTTGCCAGGTTTCAGCAGCTCCTCAAGCCACAGCCACTCCCCCACCTGGGCTAGCCCAGCTAAAGCTGATGTCACTCCTCCGTAGCCCAACCCTCTAATAACAGTCGGAACAGGCATCTGCATCCCACCTCCCCTTGCAGCTGACGGGCATTACCCCCCCAGGATCCTTGAGCTTAAACACACCAATTTGCATTAATAGACCTTAGAGGGATTTATTTCCTAGACTCGTGTGAAAAATTTACAGAAAATGCTTCTAAGGATGTGAGAGACACAGAAACACTCAGATTGATGACAACATCTACAATCACAGGGAGCTGTGAAACAGGCAGCCACAGCCAGCCAGCTCTTGCAGGGGAGAATATGTTCTGTACAATGGAAAGATTATTATTATTATTATTATTCCTATTCACTGTTCCTTTTCTTTCTAAAAGCCTCCAGATAACACCAGGGGTGATGTATTAAGAGGTGCAGATGTCAAAGAATGCTCCCTGGTACATTTAACAGCTCCTTTATTCCTTCTGAAAAGGACCTGGGATCAGCAGTCCAGACTTGATATCCTCAAACGGTTTTTTTAAAAGCAACATTTCAGTCCAAGTACTCTTAACTCAGTGTAATGCACCACATCTTAAAACACACATTTCTTTTTATAGTGAGTTAAAGGCCAGGAAATCAGTGAAATAAAAGAAATACCCCAGACTCTGATCTCTGCTCCTCTTATTTCAAGGATGTCAGAACTGTATTCACACAAAAGCTATACAGAAGGTCCAGGGATGAAATAGCTTCAGCATTAACTATGAAGTGTTTTCTCTTGCTTAAAGCTCTCTGTGTAGTGAATGACTATAAAGTAGTGAATGTGATGTCGGTTTTCCAAAGAAAGTTTCAGTGATCAGCTGAGGGACTACAGAGCAGTGATGATGATGAATTAGGAGAAACTGGAGTAAAGAGAATGAACTTGAGCAATCACACTGGGGAAAAGGCAGCTCAGGATTCCAAAAGAGAAGCTCTGCCTCAGGAAGAGATTGGAGCTCTCTGAAGGAGCCCAAGAAGGTGTAGAAAGGGGGCAGTTAGCTTGGACTATCAGAAAGCAGTCGGCAAGGCCCTTCAACAAATAACTGTCCATGAGCCAAGAGCAGGGATCATCACACAAATAAGTAATTGGTTAACAGATAAAAAACAAAGTGGGAGTAACTGGTCAATTTTCAGAGAAGACAATCACCTGTGGTGTCCAGCCATCCAGTGCCTTCATAAATGAGCAGGGAAAAAAAAGAGTGAAGGGGAAAATTACAAAGTTTGCTGATAACACGAAGTGATTCTGGGCAGTACCGATGAAGTAGGATTGAAAAATTAGACTTATTTGCTTCTTGATCCCGGTGCTATTTCAGCCTCCCCCCTAGGTCTGCACGGCCAGCAGTAAATGCTCCGCTGTGCTTACAGAGCCCACGACGGCCTTTGGAAATGTAACTAAAGCGAATTAATTAAAGCAGCCAAGTAGGTCCCTGCACTGTGTGACCTGGGCGTGGCTGTGGGGCTGCCGAGGCGCAGACATGGCAAGGAGCAGCTCCCGAGAAAGTCTAGCAGCGAGGTAAATGAGTTTGAAGAGGAAATGCTTGATAGCGATGGCCAGAGGTGGCACGGGTAGCGAAGGCAAAGATCTGCCCTTCCCTTCTGCCCAGGTGAAGGGCTGTCAGATCCCATGGCTTGCAGTGCACAGCTGAGTGATTGCTGTTTGCCACACTGCAAGGAGAAGGCTCTGCCAGATCCTGCACTGGCACAGAATCCTAGACCAGCATTCCCCTTGGATAATGTCCCAAGGGGGCAGGAGCTCAGACACAGCCAGCATAGGTCACCGAGAGCCTCTTTGCAAAAAGCTGTGGGATATCTAATTGCAGTCATTACCTACCTGAGTCACGCACTGCTAATTCAGGCTGGCAAAAGTAGCTTCAGGCCACTAAGATCCTTGAATGTTTTGCTTGCAATTAACACTGGAGGTGTTTAAAGGCTCACAGCAATGATGGGCTGTGCAAACAACCATCAACTCATGTAGGAGGTGCCCAGCTTCTCCCATTTGTGTTGGACCCAGACAACTTGCAAAGCGGTAACTCCTTAAAGGCACCCTGCCAGCCCCAGCCCCGTGAGCCTGTCCGTGTTCCTCACCTTCAGCGCTCTAGCCTGGAGAACCACATTGTTTCAAAACAACCTGCTAAAGACAGTGCTGGCTTTATAGTCCGGCTAAAAATAGTGCTGGCAACATGGGAATAGCTGCGGTGTGGGTTACCAAGGAATCGTGGGGATCTGGGCAGCAGGGATGGGACAGGCTCCCCTCTCCCAGGTGCTCAGGCAGGGACCATGACCAGCCTGAAGCTCTCAGAGCCCAGGAGGTGAATGGGTGTTCTTTTATCTTTTGGAGTGTGTTTTCATTTATACAGGTGTTTCTATGTTTTGACAAGGTCTAGAAAGCCCGGGATGCTGCTCCCTTTGGCTCTGCAATAAAACAGCCTTACCTTTGACACCCCTTCCAGAATGTGAACCCACCTCCTCTTCAGCTGTATGCAGCATCCAAAGGCCATGGCACTCTGCAAAGGCAGTTCCCAGCCCACTGGGAACAGCCTGTTTCAAACATTAAGATTTTACAAGACCTCCAAGTGCGGCAGCACTGGTATAATAAAAATGTGGCATTTTACGCTGCACCTTCACGGTGAGTTTTCTACGCAGCATCTTCGTGGTGATTTTTTGTGGCTGCTGCCATAAGCTTTTCAGCTGCTGCTGGCAAATCAGCAGAGATAATAAAATATTTGTAGTCAGTTTGATCCAGGCAAGACGCTGTGCCCACGTGCAGAGTTTAGGTGAGGTGAGGGTATTTTTGAAGAGTACTAAGTCCTCCAGAAATAAGAGGGAAATGATCTCATTGTTCCAGAGGGCACTGCCACAGCAGTTCAGTGTGGTTGAGTGCAGGAAGGGAGACAGGTGGGAGCAGCACAGCTGGGCCAGGACAGGCATTTCCCTTGGTGTGACCAGCAGCCTCGGCCACCACAGTGATGCAAACACACGATAAATTGAGTTACAGCAGACCCGTCAGTCTGACAGAGGCAGAAAGACATTGCCTGGGCTGCAAATGGGCAGTTTACCTCCCATCATGGGCTTCCCTGCACACCTCTCAGAGCACCCCCTTCTCTCACCAGTGACGGGGTGCAGCCCCTCAGCAACCACAGTCCCCACCATGTGCTGTGTGTGCAGCCCTTTCCCACTGAGTGGGACAGCACTCAGCTACAAAAGAGCTTCCACTAACCCAAGTGTTACTTAGGAACAAACCAAGCCAAAGAAAAGCATTTTGAGAAAATCAAACATATTTTCCAGCTGTAGAACCAGGCACCTGCTCAGTCTTCCTACTGCTTTCAACCAGGGAATTAAGCCTTTTATTCTACATTCAAGCCATGTCCAGGAGAATTTTCCTCTGACACAAGATTCCAATGGCCACATCCTTCGGAAGCAGGGTTTAAAAAATGCAGGAGAGAGCAATGGTGTGAGGGGACAGAGGACAGAGGAGTGCTGAACCCAGGGACAAGGGGAATGAAAGAAGGAAAGAAACCACTGCCTGAGAGGAACAGGTAGAAGCCACATCCACTGCCCTCTTCACCCAACATCCTCCAGCCCATTCTTACATTAAAAAAAGCCAACAGAGGAACAAACACCACACAACCATCTCCCCCATGCCCTGTGGGGTCCATCACCGCTGCCCAGACCTTGTCCTGGTGACACAGGTTCCTGCAAAGAGGGACCATCTCACCGGCACAGGTGACGCATCTGCTCCCTGTTCCTCATCCAAGGAAACAACTCCTGGAGGGCTTTATTTAAAAACTGGTACATGCTTTTGAGCCTTTTAACTACCACCTGTCATTTCTGGAAGTGCTTTTAGCTCAAAGTCTTTCTTTTCTCAGTACCCTGCACAGAGTTGTGCCCACCTGCCTCAGCAGGGACCTTCCCAGCAGTGTGGGCACAGGGTACGTGCACAGAGCTGAGGAGGCACATGTACAAATCCCTGAGGAGAGATACTCGGCTGCTGGATTTTGTGGAGAAACTAGAGTTCAGCTCACTCAGATCAGTCAGCCAGTGGGTAACCCAGCCTGTCCTGCAGCCCTCTCAAACCACAGGTTGGCACCATTGCAACCATCACTGGATGGCAGGAACGTCTCCATCTACTCGGCCTTGAGAAGAGACAAATGAGAGGGAACTTCATCCCTGTCTGTCAGTAGCTGCAGGGAGAGGGCAGAGGATGGACCAGGCTCTGCTCAGGGGGCCCAGCAATGGGACAAGAGGAATGGGCAGGAACTGATGCCCAGGAAGTTCCACCTGGACATGAGGAAAAACCTATTTGCTGGGCAGTGACCCAGCACTGAACAGATTGCCCAGAGAGGGTGTGGAGTCTCCTCATTGGAGATATTCCAGAACTGTCTGGACACAATCCTGTGACATGTGCTCTGGGATGTCCCTGCTTGAGCAGGGAGGTGGGACCAGATGCCCCACTGAAGTCCCTTCCAACCTGAACCGTGCTGTGATTCTGTGTGACTGCAATGGCCCTGCACACCACAGACTGAACCACTGGGACAAATCCCTTGGGCCAGGGGACAGGCAGCAGGTTCATCTGGAGCTGCCCATAGCCTGGAGCATCCACAGTGTATTCCCTATGCCAGACTGGGAATGGCTTACAGAGAGAAGCACAGCCTCTGCCTCTGCTTGGTGACCTCCAAAATTCTGCTCTGCTCCCACCCTGCTGACAGGGGCTGAATGCTTCTGGTCAAGAGATGCCCTGAAAGACTCAAGGGAAAACAATGCAGAGCAGAAAGGGGCTGACACAGCATCATGAAGACCCTGGCTCAGAGTTTGGTGACACTGCCACAAGGGGGAAGAAAGCACTTTAGTGTCTCCTTTACTGTGTTCTCAGCAACATGAAGACAGGCACTAGAAGTCAGCACTGAGCCATCACCAATGCAAATGGAAGTTACTCATCAGAGTAAGCAAGAAAATGTATTATGTGGGAGTATAATGTATTATAGAAAGGCAGCTTTTTAAATGAGAATTTGAATTATCATCTGGTGCTTCAGAGAGGTGACCCACACCAGCACTAGCTGGCCCCATCCCCAGGTTCCTCCAGCTCTACTCCAATGTGTACAGGATGGCAAATGCCACCACAGAGTCCACAGTGGCATGAACTCTGTGCAGTGACATTTGCTGCTCTTTACATGCTGCCAGACAACCTTTCCCACTTCATCTTGTGTCTCTTGCAAGAGCGTTTTGAAAGCTCCATCAGAAATCTTTACTGCCAGGCAGAGGCAGCAAGAGCTGGGGAGGTGTGCTGCCCTCTGTGCCAAGAAAACACCTGGGATCGGCAGCAGGAGCTTTAGCTGGAATGCTGGGACACTGATTTCTTTTGCCTACAAGTCTTCTAGCCCCAAAACACTTCTGTAAATCTTCTAATTCACAGCTATGAGGAACCAGGCTGAGAAATACAGAATAGTCTTCCAGGAGGGAAGAAGGCAGCTGGAGAGGAGGAGAGGGTGGCTGAGGACATTGCACCACAGTGAAAAGCAGCGGAGTGGTCAACACCAGGCAGATTAGAGCATGGAGGTGCTGCACAGGATATATGAGACAGAAGACAATGGCAAAGAAGCTTTTGCCTCTAGTCTAGCAACAGGTTTTGGCTTATAGAAGTTGTGTTTTTCAGTTTGGCTGTACTCCCAATGGCTTTTCTAATGATGATTTGCAGGATTTCCAGGAAAACTCTGCTGTGGCTTTATTTTGTTAATCTTTACTGCTTTTCAATAAGGAGAATTCAGTAATATCTGTGACCTGTACCCCACTACTCACAAAATATGGACAAGGAGATGATCATGTTATAACTGACACAGAGGAAAATGTGACAGAGTACCCAGGCTGAAGAGGTTCTCCCAAAAGGGAGAGGGATCATTTGTGAGAAGGAAGCTCTTCTCAGCACTGGGAGGGAAGAGATGACCTCTTCTGCCTCCCACAGCCTGCCTGCCTTCCCCTGAGCAATCACAGTCTCTGCAGCTCTTCCAGGAACTGAAAAGGAGGCCGGGAGGTCAGAGGATAAAGAAGCTCAAATAGCACATCTCAGACGTTGCTAATAAAGATGGAAATGGGGCTGTGCAGACTGAGGGGGTAACTGTCTTCACAAAATTGTGGAGGATCTGGCAAGATGGGTTGATTTAAAAGCTTTAATGAGGCACCTGTGCCAACGACACCTTTTCTGCACTCTATTAGTGCAAAAGGCTGCCAGCAAAGTCACCAGCTTATGTGATTTAGCAGCACCTAGCTATAAGCACTGCCAAAAGAGCTTTAGCCCTGCTCAGACCTCTCCAAAAAGCACCTGAGGCTAAGACAGGCTTATGGCAGCACAGGCCATCACAGGCAGGATCCACTTTGCCACCACAGACAACAGCACCTGGCTGGGGGAATGACTGGGACAAATCCTATGCAGATATCTTGGATTTTGCGTAAAAGCAGAGGTGATGTGTGGGATCTTCAAGGTATCCTTGTAGCAGCAATTAAGGAGAAATTATGTCATCAGAGACATAAGAGCAGTTCCAAGAGTAAAACTGGGGGTAGTGCTGGTTCCTTCTCCTTCCAGCCCTTCAGGACTATCCTTCACCATGCTCCAGGGCTGGAGCTAGCACCGGTTTTACCTGCAAATCCCAGGGAGTCACAGCATGAGTCCTCTGCCCTTTCCCACCCAAACTCCTGGGAAGCAGTGGGCAGCAGCTGGGTTGCTTTCCCTGCCCTGGACAGTGACATTAGTTGGACCAGAAACATCATAGACCCTCTCCATGCCCTTTCAGCACCACCCCTTGAATTGTCCATGCAATTCCCAGTGGCAGGGGGAAAGCAGGGCAGCTTTAAATCCTGAATCTGTGTCAGGGATCCTGGATGAGGGGAAAAAAGCCTGGAGATTTCAGCCCCTAGAGTCTCCCTTCCACACAAAGCAGCCAAGAGCAAAGCCATACTGACTCCAGAAGGACAATCAAAGTCTCATATTGCAATGGAAAAAAAAAAGAAACCAAAAACAGGAAGAAAGGAGACCAAAATGCCAGAAAAACTCAGTGAAGTCTCCAGATGCGTTGGCCGCGCATGGTGGCTCTTTCACCGCTGGGGACAGACAGCAGGAAGAGGGAAGAAAGTGACTGGAATCAGCTGGGAATTTGGATATCACATTTGCATGTGTCCAAGACTGTGAGTGCTGGAACAGAAAGATTTAAATTCAACTTTCCTGAGAACAAGAGGCAACCAAGAAGAGACTGCCATGTCCTGCACAGGGAGTCACAGGCACCTCACCAATGCTCTTTTTCAGGAGCTGCTCCCACTGGGGTGTGTTCCTGGCTGCAGGTGCGGCTCTGGGAGAACCTGAGCTCATCACAATGCTGCAAATGTTTGGTCTTCTCTGGGCTGATCCCAGATTCAGAGCAGCTTCTCATCATCTCATTTGAATTTCTGTGTGACCACCGTAATGTGCTTGGATGCTCTACCATGGCTACTTGTGGGTATTAAAGGGGCCCGGGTATGGAGGTGAGGAAACCACGTCAGGCAAATGGGAATCACATCTTCTCCTGAGCCTGCACATGTTTCTAGACCTGCTCCAGACCAGGAATGCAGACACATTCATGAGACTTTTTTTCCTTTTATCAATTTTGGCTGCATTTGTACGTGCTTTTCCCTACAGAGGGAGCAGCGTTTATTAGCGTTTATTTAGACACAAACTTATATGTCCAGATGGGAGAAGAAGGGAGCCCATGGCTTTCTGGCAAACCTGGACTCAAAACTGCCCCAGCTAAAGTGGAACATGCCAAAGAGCCCTGCACAGACCTGGGAAGGCAGCAGACTGGGGGGTGCACAGCTGGCAGCACACACAGCTCCATTCAAAATACACAAGAAATTTTACAGCTTCCCTGAGGTTTGGATCAGTAACCAAACACAATCAAATTCACAGAGCACTAGCATAAATCCTCACATCAAAGGGGAGAAGGGGTCTCTTTTGCCCTGTATTTAATAGAATAATTATGGCAGTAACTTCAGAAGTCCCCTATGCAGAACTCGAGCCCTGTAGCAGTGGATGTTGTTTGAATGATTAAACAGACCTGTTTCATATCTCAGAGGGCTCTTATCTTCATCCAGTATTGACTGTGCTGTTCCTAGTCTTGTTACAGATCCTGTTACAGGCTTCTACTCCTGTCTGTAGCTCTAATATCAGAGAAACATGGAAAACCCTGAAACTCAGAGCACTGGAGACGAGTGAACACAACGATCTCTGGTTTACAGATAAGGAAAATAAGGGGAATAGAAGCAGCAAAACTACAACCAACAACAACCCTCTGAGCCAGGGCTGTGAACCTGACACTGTCCACACTGCTCCAGACACCTCTTCTAATGACTTCAGCAGGACACAGACCGTATGGGAGTCCAGCTTCCACCAACGAGCACCGAGATTTCCTGATAAATCAAATCACTAGTTTAATGTTTTTCAAAAGGTTTTAATGCCACAAAAGGAAGTATCAAGTTGGGATCAACTAGTCCAGAAAAACTGATGGATTGACCAGAAGCCTACCCCCATCCCACTCTACTCCTTCCTTTCCCTGGGGTGAGTCAACACCAACCCAAATGGCACTTTAGTGACGGAGGAGTGACAGGAGTGTGGCACTCCCAGTGTAAGTGCCTGGAGAGAGACCTGCACACACCTACCACGTGCTGGAGATGCTAAACAGGGGCACCCACATCCCCAGTCAGCATCACTGCACCCACCCATGGCCTGTGCCCATGTGCCATTTGAGCCACATACAGGCAGCAGCAAAGGGATTCAAGGACCAGCAGCAGGTTGTCCCTGCTCTGCCTGGGAGGAGGACACTGCCACACCAGTGACCTTCCCACTGGGAGCAAATAAAGCACTTTGACAATGGCTCTGCTCTCAGTGCTCACCCAGGGACTGCTCCTGCTCTCTGGAGTCACACTCACAGTGGGAAGCTCACAAAGGAGCAGCTCCCATCTCATGCTTTTCCAAAGATTTGTAGGGGCCAAGCACAAAATGAAGATTTAGAGCAAATCTTCACAGCAAAACATGTGCATTTGAGGGTGTTCAGGCTGGGCTTTCCTCAGCCAGCCCTTGTTAGAGCTACTAACCTAAAATCCATTTTCATTGCGAAATCAAGCCTCCGCATGAGGATTTGCTCCTAAGCCAAGTCCTCATCCCACTCAAAAGCCTGTTACTGAGCAGGGCCCTGCTTTGCCCACCAGCTGCCCCTCTGTGGAGACAGCCACAGCTAGAGCTCACCAAGCTGTCCAGGTGCTACCACAGCCACCCTGAGCAGCTTGAGCAAAACTGGGGGCCCACTGCAGGAGTACGAGACCTTAGACACAAGATGTACCTGAGAGCACACAGCCAGCAGAGTGTAAGAGTTTGAAAACATGGAAGAAATCATACAAGTGTCCAGAAAAAAAAGTTAGAGGAGCAAACAGCTCTTAGTAGCAGCGAGGCAGGATGGATGTGCCAAGGCCAGCTGGTGTGCCAGGTGCTGTTGCTTCCCAGGAGCCCCATGCTGGGAAGCATCACTAATCCAGCGGGTGCCCAGTGCAAACCAGTGAAGCAAGCAACGGGTCTGACAGGCATCTCCCACGCAACTCAGTCCAGCAGGAGACTTCTGGGAGAGGCTGGTGCTCCTCGCTTCCCACTAGCACAAATCAGGAGCAATTCCCTGCAGTCCACAGAGGTAAAGCAGAGAACTGAGAGGAAGAACAATCCCATCGTGTGCAAGCAACCAGCACAACGTTCAGCTGCTCACAAAATAACTCAGAGTTGAGCTTCAGCATTTCCCAGCACCAGCCCCTTCCTCACACTGTGTTGTTTCGAGGTGCTGGGTTGATCTCACTCTGTCTTTACCCTCCTTGAGTATCCCTGGGGAAGGGCAACCATCAAACCCCAAACAAGCCAGGTAACATCTCGTTACTGCCAGCCTGAAATATCTGAGATGCTGCTGTGCGTGATACCACCGCGCAGATTCGTCGGTTAATACGCCATCCAACCCAAGTAAACTTTGGCTTCACTTTGGAATTGATCTCCAAATCAAGGAGCTCTGCCGTTTCCCTGGGCAGCCGACCCTCCCGCAGGAATTTAACCCTCCTGGGCCCACTCGCTTTCCCCCAGACTCGATGGTTTTGCTCAGCCAGCGCCGGGAATTTGCTCTTTCCAGAGCGATACGAGGAGGAGTGGGATGGCTTTTCCTGTCACCGGTCCTGGGATGAAACAGCCTGCACGTCTCCCACCCTCAGCTGGCTCCCAGCCAGGCACGGGGGAACTGGCTGAACGAGCCCCGGCTGTCAAAATGCTGCTGCTTTAAACAGGCTCCCCACTGGCTGCAGCCAAAGCCACGCTATGCAGAACGTCACCGAGGAACAGAAATAGCCGGCACGAGCGGAGGGAGGGGAATGTGAGTATTAAGAGCGCACAGATTTCAAACATACTTGGCTGGGCAGCACACGCTCCCTTCCTGCCGCTGCCTCTCCAGCTGCGCCGGAGCGCCGGGATCTCTCGCTGTCTGGCCAGGAAGAAGGATTCACTTCTTTCTTTTTTTTCCTTTTTCTCTCTTGAAGTTTCAGCTTTGCTACTTTTTTCTTTTTTTTCCTCGTAGGAAACTTCATCTGCTGGATTTAAAAGCAAGGTTTGAGCAGGAGGAATTCATTTCTGTTTACAGCTGTAAATGTGCATGGTACTCCCGTGTGATGATATCGTAGAGGGAAAGGCAGGATTGGCTGGGAAAACTGCTTAGACCATAAGATGCTTGAATGGCTGCTTGGAATAACAAGCTCTCTACTGTGTGTGCATGTGTGTGAGTGTGTGTGTTTATGTACGTGTGCAGCAATGGCAGCAACTATGAAACAATGCAAGGTTTCCCCATTTGGCTGAATTTCCCTCCTCTAAAAGTGAGGACTTGCCTAGCTGTGGGTCTGTCTGGAGAGGGGTGAAGCGTCTGGATTGCATTAGTGCTGTAGGAATTTTATGAATGAAGCAAAAGGCAGGTTCAGCGGGAGAGGAGCAGAGCAGGGAGATGCGGTGGGCTCAGCTCCCTCCGGCAGGAGCTGTCACACCAGGGAGCTGCACAGACAGGCACCAGCATGGCACAAATCTGCTGCAAGTGCCCAGAACACAGCAACCAGACATGAAAACCTGCTCCTGAAAATTAGCTATCACCAACACAGAGCTGAGAGCTGCCCGTGTGACCAGCTCCAGGCTCAGCTGGAGCATCCCATGCAGAGCCATTTGTTTCTGACCGAGCGTGCTGATGATTCTGTGGCAAAGGAGCAGGAATAGCTCCCAGAGCATCCATGTCTCCATGCATGAGGCTTTTGCTGCCAGCACAGCTCGTACATGAACGTTGATAAAGTGAATGAGTCGCTGCAGGGACAGACTGGCTACACACCCCCAGCACCAAGCAGGAGGGGATTGCACAGCACAGGAGGGGAGGGACGAGGCAGATTTGGCTTTGTAAGGTCCAAGAAAGCTCAGATGCTGGTGAAGCTGCTGGGGACCAGCCCAGAAGAGCCCTGTCCTGAAGGAGCACTGGCCACTGCAGAACCACTCTTCATCTCTCCCCCTTGGGTGTCTGTACTCAAGGAACTGGGGTGGGAGATGATCTCTGTGTATTTCTCTTTTTTATGGAGCACTATACCAATTCCTAAGTGAGGAAAGACCTCCATCTGTAATGGGTTGTCCTTTTTTGTACCGTTTTTGCACGACATCTCTGTAGCTCCTGTCCTCCTCAGCAGGTGGTAACAGGGAGAAGGTGAGGGCAAGTCAAAGAGGATGAAAATTGTCCATCCTCAAGTGCCACAGAGGTCAGGGTGACACAAGGGCAGCAGAGAAGGGCCTGGAACTGTAATCCTCCTGCCAAGGAGCTACTGGGGGGAAAGAGGCAAAGGAGTCAGAGCTGGTGTGGAGGCAAAGGGACACAAAACTCACTGGGAAAAGCTGCAAATTCCCAGGATGAAAGCAACCCAATCTGCCCAGTGGAATGAGGCAGAGGGAAGTCTTTGTAGGTGGAGCCCTACAGGGACAAGGCAGTCCAGCACTCCCCTTCCTCAGCATTTTCTATTAAAAAGAGACAGTCTGAGCACCGTAAAACACGCAGTGCAAACACACTTGTGTGTCCAGTGATGGTGAGGATGGCACAGGCTTTTGGTATGCCTTAAAATCTGGGCATTGTAGCTACTTCAGCATTTCTTTCAGGTAGGTTTGATGTCCCTTTGCCTACACCCAGAGCAGTTTGAATCCAAAGCAACACCATCATGATTTGTACAGGGTTGAGCTTGATCTAACCACGAGCTCCACGTACAAAATGTGGCTGCCTGCCTGGCACACTGCAGAGCAATCTCACACCTCCCTGCTCAAGCCTGTTTAGGCAGGTTCACAAACGGGTCTCTCTGAAATAGATCTGTGACAGAGAGCATGAAAAACCCTGTGTTTACAGCCATATAAAACCCACAGTGAAACCTACACCTTGCTTTATAGATAGAAAGTGCCTTTCTCTCCATCACTCAAATACCATTTGAAGCCACAGGTCAGGACAGAGGAGGAGCTTCTCATTCAAGGGAAATCACTCTGTGAAAACACTGCAGGGATGCCGAACAGGGCTTTGAGTGCATCACTAACACAAAACAGTCAATTGGACTGCGAATGGTAAATCCAAAGTGTGTTTTCCCTTTTTTGGGGGGGATCTTTCACTCCTCCAAAGTTAAAAATGTAGAAAAGAGGTTTAAGCAATCACGCTCTGTAAGTCACTGTTAGGAATTTAGGAAGGATGCTTTTTTTTTTTCCCCTCCAATCCCAGTCTGAATTCAAGGATTGCAGTAAGCAGTTCCAGTGATGCACACAACCTCTGAGATGTCACACCTCACAGCTGGGCTCCTATAACAACAGAATAAGCCTTACACAAGTGGCCTCAGTGCCAAAGACCTTTGGTACAAGCAGGCAGTGCAGATATGTACTCAGGGGACAAGTAACTTCTAAGTGATCATTTGTGTTGCTCTGGCAGATTTCTAAGATGTTGATTTTGATGTCTTTCCTCTAGAGGAGAATGCAGATTGTCCTCAGATGGGACCCCACTAAGAAATGATTCACCATCTCCCAGCAGTTGCGTTTCTCGGAGCAAGAAGAACCCCTTCAGATCCCTGTGGCATGAGAAAAGCCTCTGGCTTTTAAACCCCAGGAGGATGTCTCTAACTGATGAGCTGGAGAGCCACTTTTCTGCCACCCCCTCCATGGTGACGGACACAAGTGAGGACAGCCTGTTCAGAATCCGGTCCAACGCCTCCGGCAATGCCACCGGGGACGGGATGTCAGCCCCCGGTTCCATGGAGGACATGATTGCCATCTGCACCATTGGGACAATCCTCTCCCTCATGTGTGTGATTGGGGTGACAGGCAACGTCTACACCTTGCTGGTGATGTGCCACTACTTGCGATCTTCTGCTTCCATGTACATTTACATCATCAACCTCGCGCTGGCGGATCTGCTCTACCTTCTCACCATCCCCTTCATCGTCGGGACCTACTTCATTCAGAAATGGTACTTTGGGGACGTTGGCTGTCGCATCCTGTTCAGTCTGGACTTCCTCACCATGCATGCCAGCATCTTCACCCTCACAGTCATGAGCACAGAGCGCTACTTTGCTGTGCTGAAGCCCCTGGACACGGTGAAGAGGTCCAAGAGTTACCGCAAGGCCATTGCTGTTGTGATCTGGCTGGTGTCACTGCTGCTCACTCTCCCAATGCTCATCATGATCCAGCTGGTGCAAAGGGACAACAAAAGCATCTGCCTGCCCACCTGGAGCAAGCTGTCCTACAAAGTCTATCTCACCATCCTTTTTGGTACCAGCATCGTGGGCCCAGGGGTGATCATTGGCTACCTTTACATCCGACTGGCTAAGATTTACTGGGTGTCCCAAACAGCCTCCTTCAAACAGACCAAGAGGCTGCCCAACCAGAAGGTGCTCTATTTAATCTTCACCATAGTGCTGGTGTTCTGGGCTTGCTTCTTGCCCTTCTGGATATGGCAGCTCCTCTTCCAGTATTATGAATCCTTACCTTTATCACCCAAGGTGATGAAGAACATTAATTACTTGACAACCTGCCTGACCTACAGCAACAGCTGCATCAACCCCTTCCTCTACACCCTGCTCACCAAAAACTACCGGGAGTACCTGAAGAACAGGCAGCGGTCCCTCAGCAGCAACAGCGGGTACTTCCAGAGGAGGAATCGGTTTCAGAGGATTTCAGGGAGATCCCTGTCCACGAGCAGCCAGCACTGCACAGAGACATATGTCCTTGCTCACGCCCCTTTGGGAAACAGCAGTGCCTGAAGGTAAAAATCTATCTCCGAGAACAATCAGTATTGACTCCAACGTTGCTTTGATTTAAAGTGTGCACTGTAAAGGTGAAGCCTTGGCAGAGCCGTAACGTGCACACATTTAGTCCAGAGGCTGTGCCCTATGTCTGTTCTCATTTTCTCCAGTGCCATTGATTTGATGCCAGCAGCATTCAGCTGAACATCTATCTAAATAGCCTTTCACTTTTTATCTTTATATTTTATAGTGTATGTCTCCTCAACTAGCCATCAGTAGTGAAAGCCTATAACAGGGCCATGATTTTTAATGGTATCAGCTGTCTCACAGCTTTTGAAATTATGTTATCCTATAAATGGCTGTAGTTTCCTCTTTTCTTTTTCCTCTCTAGCAGTGATGCTAAATTTATAGTTGTATGAGGACTGAAAACAATGAAATAAAGAGAAAACAGCTGGTGTTTGTGACACACAATCCGGTTTGTGTTTGGGGTAGGACTGGACGAAGTGGATGAGGCATATCCAGGAGTGCTTTGTGCTGATTTTGGTCATTTATTCTGCACTCCTGTGTATTCACTGGTGATTCTCCATTCACCCAGGTGTCTGCAGTGGAGTTACACCACAGTTCATGTAAGTAAGACAGGCTTTCCATGACAGTACTACAGTCAGGGAACACTCAGCATGCCATAATACACTGACCCCAAACACATGAGCACCAGTGTGGGGTAGCATCATCTGCCCCAGACAAGGATATCCACCCTCTGACCTCCTCCAAGGAGGAGTTGGGAACGTCTGATGTTGTTATTCTCAGAGCATTCATTGACAGGTCACAACATCCAGCCTGAGGCACCAGACCTACATCACCGAGTCCAGGGGGAAAGGACAGAGGGAGAGGAGGGAGGGTGAGGAGATGTGATTTCCAGTGGGCAGAGCTGTGCTCACTGGAGTGCCTGATATTCTGAATTATAAAAGTGCTGGTTCCCTGTGAGCGAGACAACTTGTTCCCTTCAGAGGAGATGATTTTGTTTGTCTGCTACAAAAACCAAATGCCTACACCACGGACACGTTGCCTGTCCTGGCCTTCGCCGATGATAGAACATCATTAGTATAAACAGATCATCCGTGATGTCTGGCACGTCTCCAGTGAGTCTAAAAGTACCTTCTCTGGGATGCTGCCAGTATCTGTACAGGACTCCTGTGCTTGCATCAGCCCTGCTACCTCATTAACAAGGATGCAGTGCTGCAATGCCAACACAACTCTGACCAAGTCACAGAATTAGAAGCAAATTAATGCTCAGCAGTGAAGTCAGAACTGCGGCCTGGTGCCATTTGGCAGTGAGCTCTGTTTGCTAAGACCAAAACAGAACTTAGGTTTTAACCATCTCTTCTCCCTCAGAACACTGAGCTGTTGCAGAAACTGGAAGTGTTCCCAACCTCCTCCACTCACACCATCCACAGTGGTCCTGTGGGTAGGGCACCTTACCTGCACCCTGCTTGTGTGCCAGCAAGTCCTGCTTCAGGATTAGCCCCTTCCTGATTTCAGAGGGGCAGAAATACCATTACATTTGACTATTTCCTGTGCTAACAGTACTTGTTAGTTTTCAGATTAGTTTTAGGCTTAGTTTCCTCAGGTTGGAGACACATCAGTCAAGTAAAGCATCTTTTACCCCACCATAAGGAAGAGGGAGCCCATGGACTGAGGTGAAAACACTTGCTACAAAATCCTAAAGTCTGGAAAAGATCTCTAAGATCGAGTCCAACTGTGCCACATCCACACGTTTTGAACACTTCCAGGAATGGTGATTCCACCACTTCCTTGGGCAGCCTGTTCTGAAGTCTGACCACCCTTTCAGTGAAAATTTTTTTCCTATTATCTAATCTAAATTCCTGAATCCATTTTCCACTTGTATAGCCAGATGTTTATGATGAGTAAAATTTAGTCTCCTCTTTTTTTTTTCGTTTAATTTTAATTAAAAAAAAAATTGGACACACAGCCTCAGCTCTGGGCTACACAGTCTTGTTTCTCATTTGAAGCTTGTGTTGTCTTTCAGCAAGGGCTTGCAGTGTGATTGTCAAATCAGCACAACAAAGCCAAAAGAAAGGGCACCCACGAGTCAGGCAACACTTGTGGGTGATGTTTCCATCAACACAGGGTCATCTTCAAACAGTGAGATGTTTCATCCAAGTCTTTTCATTTCCACCCCAGGCTGGAGTTGTTTTTTGCTCCTTCAAACACTCTCATCCATCACCACTGAGCTCAGACCGCAATAAGGGAACACTAGTCCAAGCCTGCAGGTGAAAGCAAGGCTCCCAAGCAGCATGAGCCCCAGCTCTGCATCCCAAACTAACTTTATGGGGCATCAGCCACACTCAGATACCAAACAGAGAGCTGTTCTCTGCCTGAAACCAACAGCAACTGAACCACGAGAGCCTGCTGAATATAAAGGGGGGGCACAGAGCAGCCAGTGGGAGATGAAGAAGGAGCTCCAAGATATAGATTAACTGTGTGTTTAATGATAGCTATAAAATTATTGTGCCCTATTTATTCCTCCTTGCAGAAACCTATCATCAGTCAAAGACCCAAGAGCAGGCTTTTGCATAAATAAAATTTGAAATGGGTGTGAAAGGGAATTGTGTGAACATGTGGCTTGCACAGCTGAGACCTGTACCCTATTTCCCAGTTCTTTCTTTTCTGTGGAATGAGACCAGGGGCTTCTTCATCATCCTGAAGCTTTAAGTCCCCTGTCCCCAGGGTATTTGGTGCCCCAAACTGGAATCACCAGCTGTACTCCAGGTAACAGAAGTTAAAACACCTTTTTTTTTTTTTTTTGCTAAATTAAGCCAGAGAGCATTTAGCAATGTCTCAATATTCAAAGAAAGTACAGCTATAACTGCACCAGGGTGCAAAGATTCTGGCCCCTGCAGTGCTCCTACCCACTAGGAAAGGCCGGGTACCCACTCTGGTGGCTGAAACAGGCAGCAAACTACAGCTGGGGCCAGGCAATGTTTTCAGCTGGATATTAGCTTTGCCAGAAAAGGATGATGTCTATGTTTACCCAAACTATTTGCAAATCCACCCAGGCATTTAAGAATCCTTCTGGAAATTCTCTTATTTTTTCTTTTTCCAAATACTGAATTGCCTCATTTCAGCCTTTAGGAGGCAAAACAGCACAATTTGTCAAGTTTTAGTCATCGGTTTGCTTACACTTAATTTTAAAAAGCCTTTTTCCATTTTGTTCAAACCACAGGACTCTTAACCAAAGTCCCGTGGTCCAAGTAGCAAAGCAGAGAGGAGCTGATCACCACACTGTGCCTCCCTCTGCCCAAACCCTGCCTGGACAGGGTGGGTGCCCACAGTGGGGAGTGGTGCAGCCCCCACCCCTGCCCAATTCCCATGTGCCAGGTCACAGCAATCACAGGCACAGACCTTCCTCCTCTCCTGCTGATGGAGTGTGATTTAAGCTGCTCAGCAACCCCCTGTCCAGTTTGAGCCCCCTCCTTGTTCCTGGTGAGTGCAGGGGCACAAGGGGAGGTAGGTGGGTTTGGGCCTCCCCTTCTCTCTTGTGTGGGTCCCACCTTGCTCCCTGTGAGACAGCCAGTCCAGGAGCTCTTCAGCTGCCCCTAACCAGGCAGAAAAGCCTTGGCACATGCTCCCAGAGAGGATCCAGGCAATAAATACATCAGCATGCAGAGATTTGGTTCACTTACAGCTCCAGATGGGCAAGGCTGGCTGGGTGGGGAGGTGAGATTTAAGGAGCACTTTAACTGAGCAGAAAGACCAAAAGTGGTTTAAGCCAGACCAGCCACATCAGCTCCAAAAATTGAGACATTTTCCTCAGTTTATGACCTCTTCTACTACTGCAATACTCATAGACTGTCACATGCTATGACCAAAGCTCCTTCACTTCATTTAGTGTGTTCTCCAAACAGCCATCAACCAAAAATGCTTCAGGTTGGAAAACTATGGGGTGAAAAGACCCTAAAGCCAACACGTGTGTGACTCCCACAGGGCTCCTCAAGCAGCTTTAATGCCAAACTGCAGCTGCTGGTTAAGTGCTGTGAACATGTTAAGAGAAAGTTTAGCTCAATTTTACTCTGCTTTCTAGGAACAAACACCCCATCAACACCCTTAGAGATCAGGGAATCCACCAGTCAAAAAGTCGGTGTTCTGTTTGCACACTGAAGTCTTGCAACTAATTCCAGTCTTCCCAAACGTTTATCACCTGTAAGCCATCTGTCTGCCAGGAAAGCACATGTTTTTTGCCAAAAGAGAAAGTGCAAATATCATAAATTTAGTTTCAAAGACCAAACCACTCAAGCGTGCATAATTTAAACTGTTACAAGGTTTAATTACATGTCAAGTAGCTGCTGTTACTAGTTTAAAGCTGTCTATAAAGATAATATAGCACAATAAGAGCAAATATAAGACAAAAATCAGTGAAATAACCTGCCTCTGTGATAGAGTGAAACATCCACTGGCACAGGACCAGACAGGACAGGATTTACCACAGCTCTGATTGTTACTACTGTCCCTGGCCAATTCTGGCATCACCCATTTCACAAACATCCTGGAACTCCCACAACAGAGTTAATTCTTTGGACCAACTGCACTTCCAGCCACAAAACAACCAAGACCTGTTTGTTTGCCAAAGGCAGCACAAGGGGTGCACTCACCAGTGGACAGGTCCTCAAAATAAATTAATCCTTGTGGAAAACAAAGGCAAATGCCAGGAGTGAAGTGTGAGTAAGGTAATTCTTTGAGCCCTATGGATGTGAGGATCAAGTATTACAACTGAGATTTCTAATTCTTAATCACTATGCCTCAAAAAGAAAACAGGCAACGGGTACCCTTATGCTTTGGGAACAAATCTAGCAACGATCCTTCCAAGGTTTTCTTTTCCATATTGAATTTGGTGCACGAATCCGAGCACGCTGGGCAGCAGAAGTGCACTCTGGCTTTTTCTGTGTTTGTGTTTATTTGAAACACTACAGGAAACAGGGGCAGCCAGCCTCCTGCTGATTACTTGTTTAGTTTATGGCTTACTGCTCAAAGGAGAGTGTAACATAATTAATTCATTAACTGCGAGCATTCTACAAACAGACTTGCTGCATTCAAAACGTTTGTGTGGGTCGGTGAGTCACCACTTTTCTCTGGTATCCTCAGAGGAAAATTTCTAATCTATATCCAGAACAGGGGCTGGAGAGACCTCGGCTCTGAGGCAGGAAAGCACAGGGTGCCATCAGCCCTGCAGGTGCTGGCCCAGCTGCCCTCCCAGGACCCCTTCTCTGGGGGGTCAGAGGTTCACCACTCCAGCCAGTCCTCCTGGTTGATGCTGGACCCGACTTTAAGTCCCTAAACAGTAAAAATAGATTCATTTCCCCTGGAGCCAATGCAGTTGTACCAATTTACACTGAAAAAAAATAAAAACCAAACTCAAAACCCGAACACACCAAACATCTCTGACCTTTGACTCCAGAAAACATGCATTTCAGCACAGTAACAACAGTCAAGATATCAAATGATCTCATAAATGATGAATTATTCCATTTACCAGGACTTGCAGCATTCAAACACGAGATCTACTCCATCATGCTAAAAACAGTGCAAAACAAAGGGACATGAGGTGGAACTTCCAAAGCTTTCCAAGTCCTTGGAGTATCAGAAAATGGTTCATTTCCTCTCTTTACAGGCAGCCTGTGCTGAACCTTCCTGTGCTGTTCCACCCTCTCCTCCAAGGCTGGCTCTCAGTACAGCAGCTTTGGCCATTTGGCTTAATTAGAACATCATTGTGTCCCCAGCTTCTTTTTGATGGACCAAAAATAGTAAAAGCAGCTTCCCTTTTGGCATCAGTCAGTGCTAACTGGTGGGCTGATTACAATTTACTTTAGCTAATTAAAGAAGAAAACATCTTTGTAAGCTGATAAGGCCTGACTTGCTTTCTACTGTCTAAAACTTCTCCCTCAGTTTGAAATCTGTGTCTGAAAAGATCTGCTGCTGGGCCAACCTGCAACAAACACCTAATGCTGCTGCACTTCGGCATTGCAGCAAGGAAGGAGCTTTAATTTGCACTATCCTTGATTAATGAGTGGAGCTGAAACTTAATAACCTCTAAGAGAAAGCAACAGCCACCAAAGCACCCTGCAGCAGGACCAGCCACGGCATTTTGGACACTCAGTGTTCATGCAGACACCACTGAAGATGTTCTTTACAGTTGCCTTTGGCCAAGGAGGTTGTCCCAGCTGGGACAGGGCTCCATCCCATCCACGCAGCTGCCACCCTCAGACTCTCTTCCAGGTTAAAGGAAAAATTGACTGTAATACAGAAAGCAGATGTACACTCAACCCGAAAGCTCTTTCTCCCATTCTACAGGAACACCAGAGTGTTAAAATCTCCGACTGAAAAGAGAAACCCACAGGCTTTCAAACTCGGGTTTGCAGTGCTTGAGAATTACCTTAGAGGGTTTAAGAGTCACAGATACCTGCTTTAAACATTTGCTCAGAGGAAAAAAACCTCCTCAGAGGTGGGGAAAAGCAAAAGCCCAGCCAGCATCCCCACACCTGAAGAACAAAACACCCTTCCCTGGAACAGGAGGTGCTCACTGTACCCTCCCCACAGCAGGAAATCCACATGTCCCCACGGAATGGAGGGGAGCAAGGGGATGTGCTGAAGGCACTTGGCTGAAGTCAAAGAAAACTTGGTGGAACTGGCTCTAACACAGACTTTCATGTGAACCCAGGCCAGTCAATTCATTTTGCTGTGTTTGAGCTTCTCATCACTGACTTGCCTTTTCTTTCCCCCAACTTTGTCCCTCCTCCCTGACTAGGACATAAACTCCCCAGGTCACCTAGTCATTGCAGCAAATATCCTTTCTTGGGGTTTTTATTGGGGTTTTTTGGTTTGGTTTGTTTTTTGGTTTGTTTTTCGGGTTTTTTTACAGTGAGTAATAAAGCAGCTTTTCTGCCCTGCTGTGAAAAGAATGGATATCTCTGGATATGTGCTTATGGAAGAGCTGCACTGGCATAATCTAGAGCTTCCCTGACTGGTCAGGTAGATCCATCACTGACACGTAAAAATGCTGCCCAAATGGATTAGCTATCAGTCTGCAGGAAAACAGCCTCATGTCAGATGACCCCAGGACTGGTTAAATGCAGTTGTTTCTCTTTATATAAACAAGCCAAATTTGCAGCTTGGGGAGCTTGAGGTATCCACAACACTACTCAGAGCTGCACTGACACCCACTGCAGCTGCCCACAGCCCATCTGAGCCAAGAAGCTACACCTGAAAATTGGCTTTGAAGGGTTTAGAAACTGTAGAAAACAACCTTTCACGAGGCTTCTGTGTGTGTTAGTTCCTGCTGTTGCTCAGCAAAAGGCAGAATATCTTGGGACATCAGGGCAGGCAAACCTCCTCGCACGCCTGGGAAACAGAGCAAGGAGATGGTGTGCATGGAGGAAAGGAGCTTGGCAGCTTTGGGTAACAGTCAGGGATGGAGAAGGGATGAGGATTTGTGCCTCCTGGGGCTTAGCAAACTCCTCCAGAACAGCTCATATCTCAAACTGCTTAGCTCTGAACAGGGGGAAGAGTGTGGCAGGCTGTCCCCTCTGGCTCTCCTGTGGGGAGCTGAGCTCCAGTCCCAGGTCTGGACCTTGAACAAGTGTTGCTGCATTCCTGTCGATAAAGGAAAGCTCACAACATTTGTTTTCCTCACTGAAGTCCTCTGAGATGAATGCATGAAACAATAGTGCACTCTACACCTCTTGGATCTTCTCTTTAGCATAAATTAACACCCAGCTCTATGTTTTCTTTATTTCTGAGCAAAATAACTTCCAAGAAGAGAGGGGACCTGCCAGGTTGCTTGGGAAAGGGAGCAAGAAACCTTGGGGCACGAGCAGGGAGACCTGAGAGCTCTGCCCAAGGCCACGTGAGCCAAAATATATACCCGGCAAGGTGCCTGACAGCTTCATCCCCCCAGAGATTTAGCACCTCCTTGCTGTGGGACCTGGGTGAGCCCGAGGAACAGCCTGCCCTCCCGGGAGGGGAGCTGAAACAGGAACATTTCTCAGCACGCTGCCGCTCCCAACACACCAAATTACCC
>JAYRBT010000043.1:8577084-8630722 GCA_036023395.1 Myiotriccus ornatus
AGCCTGCCCTCCCGGGAGGGGAGCTGAAACAGGAACATTTCTCAGCACGCTGCCGCTCCCAACACACCAAATTACCCTTGGCATGTCTCCCCCCAAGCTGAAGTGATGTTTATAAGCCTGCTCTTTTCCGTGGAAGAGAAATAAACCCAAGCTGAATTAAATGGCAGGCATTTCTCTGGGGTGAAGCTTGGCAGGGGATGCAGGACAGGGTTGCTCTGGCACCATGCAAGGCAGCTCCACTCTTGTGGAGGTTTCTCTGTCTACATTTTATTTATTTATGTACTCCTCGTGAATGTGTAGCTCGTTCAGGGCTCCTCAGAGCTCGCAGGTGAGAGGGACTCATGATGCCTAGTGTTGAGGGAACCCAAAATTGTTAATGGACAGCAGAGTAACCATGTGGGAGAGCAGATGCAAAGTATGTGGTCATGTCAGCATGAAAGTGTTTGGAAGAGCAACTGGGCAGTCCTTTTGTGCAGGACAGAGGCAGATAAGTGGGGTGTTCAAGGCTGTGCTCCTGAGCAAAAGCACCACATTCTTCCTAACCTGCTTTGTTAACATTCCTGAGGATCAGCTGCAAAGTTGTCTTTCAGTCCTGGAAAGAATAAGTGTATTCTTTGGGTAAAGGGTCATGGGAGACAATCAAGAGCCACCGGCACTGACTTCCATCCAAGGAATTTTCCAAGACTTTCCCAGGGATCTGTATCACATCTGCTTAGCATCATCCCCACAGCCTCTAAGCACCTCCCATGCCAAGCCAGGGGAACACAAGAGCCTGGTAATAACAGCACCTAAAATCCCACAGGGAGGAACAATTTGCCCTTCACCATTCCTGTAACAGGAAGCTATATTGGGCTACAGTGAATTTCTATTTCTCTGAGCCCACTTCATTGGAAAAACCTCACCAGCAGCAGCGTGTCAGGAGCGCTGTTACAACTGGCAAACCCAGCTCAAGGCACAGCACAGAGCAAGCATGGGACAAGGGCCTGGCTCTGCACTCATCAGGTGGGGGAAGCAGCACTTACAAGCACTTTACTACATCTACAGTGCACAAATGGATGCAAAGATTGCCCAGATATAGTGTGGCCCAGAAGCCCAGTCTCTCAACAGCCAAGCCAGAGACCCCATCCCAGCTCCAAGCAGGTGGCCTCAGTGTCCGTGCCCTCCTACACCTGTAACTGCACCACACGCCTCTCCTCCATCCTCAGAGGGATTTGCCTCTCAGTAGGGTCTAGACCTAATGGGGACTCCACACACACAGCATCACACCAGAGTCACAGCATCAACATGCCTGATCCTTCCGCTTGATCCATAATTTCATGGATAGCACAGGAGCTACAGAAAGTGTGGCAGGTCCTGCAGACCAGCACTGCAGGAGCTCACACCCCCTCTGTAACTAGCAGGGCCTGAGTGCTATTATTAGTCAGTACCTGACAGCAACTGAAAATGAGTATAATTGGCATTGTAAGGTATGTGGTTATCCTGCAGGAGATTGGACCTTGCAGGACTAAGCCACAATCCAAGAGCTTGGTATAACTCTGCAGCTCAGTGCACTGAGGCCCTACAGCGAATTTGAAGCACTATAAATATGGGACCAGGTCAAAGGCCCCTGCAGCTGGGGAAGAGCAGCCTGCTGACCTTCACTGCTCCTGTAGGACTGCGCACTCCTGCTGCCTCGAGTCCTTGCCCACGGTCTGCAGCACATGGGTCCATCTCTCAGAGCCCCAGCTCGCTGGGTGAAGTGAATGCTGCCCACTCTGGCAGAGATATAGGCAAGGAAAACAGGGGACAGCACACAGAGGGAACAAATCTTTTTTTCCCCCTTTTTTCCCCTCTCTTGACTACTAGTGGTTTCTGTTACAATCCCCATGGAATTCGATACATTAGAAATCAAAGATGATACCATAGAGAAACAGCAGGTGTGCATGGCTGGGAAAGCTTTCAAATAAGCACTTTAAAATCAATTATTAGAGAACAATGTTTTATCTGATGCTACTTAGATAATGGCACGTTAACAGCTGCCAGGACTTACAGTGCCTTTTCTGCTCACACAGGCACAACAGAAGTATGTACTTTATCTCATAGCCATGCTGGGTGCAAAATGCATTTCTCTGAGGATTTTCATTCACCCTCAAAGCACTTTGAAAATGCAGAGATCTGTTTGTCCCTTTACACACCCAGCTCCTCCCTCAGCACTGCAGTTTGAGAAAAAATGCTGGGTACATCCTCAAGAGCTCCTTTTTTTTTGCAGTCTCACACACATTCACTTATCTGCCTAATTCCCAGCCCCTTGCTCTTCTCATCAAACCAAAGTATTTACCTGCACAAGGTTGCTTCAAAAGATACCATGTGTTTAAGATGGGGAAACACATTCCTAGTCCGAAAAAATCTCTACTGTAGCAATTCAAAAACTACTGAAGATCAACCTCTAATTTTACAACTTATTAAATAACTCCAAGCTTTTTCAGCAGGGCCCACAGAAAAAAAGAAGGGGATTGGTTTCCACTGCCCTGGGCAGCTGCATTTACATGAAGAATGGCCTTCAAAACTGTCACCAATCAGTCAAGTCCCTGTTAGGACACCTTCAACCTTCCCACAGAGCCAGGGCTGTTGCGTCAGGCTCAGATACCCACCAGCAACCCTGGGCTAGACAGATGGGCAATCGAGTCCTCTCTGTGGCCAGCAGGACCAGCTGGCTCCAGGACACTAGGATGGGGAAACCATCCAGGTCCTGCCTTTTTTGAGGTCTGAATAACAAATTACCATTTCAGGGCATGGTGCCAAGAGACAGAAAGCAAATGCTTTGGCTGCTGGTGCTACGACAGCATTGACAATAGATGAAGTAGGCAGATGTTTAGAAATCAAGACCATAAACATCGGCAAGAAAGGAATCTGCATCCTTCTCTAGAGGAATGGATTTTATCATTAATTGTTTAGCTAGGAGTCATCCTGGAACATCACGTTTCGTGGAAACATTACCTTGGCATCCAATAGAGGCCTTTTCAGAAGAGCTTGGTAGTGTAAAATTTCTCACACCTGGACACTTTTCTGCCTTATGAAGTCACCAGGGTTTTTAAGTTCTCTATCCAAGACAGAGCACAGACTGAAATCCCTGTGGAGTGTGAAGAGGAGGGCTTGGCCCAGCACTGAAACCCATACTCACACAGCGCCCACTCCGGAGAGGGCTCTTGGTTTCATCTCCCACAAGCAGCAAAATTTATTCCAAGTTTCTGGGGATTTTTTGTTTGGTTGTTTTTTTTTTTCCTTCTAAATGATCCTAAATCTCCAAAGGCACTCTGCATTTCTGTTCCAATCAGCAGCAACACTAGTGGCTTTTGGACTGTGAAAAGCAGAGTGAAAAAGCAGACAGTGGTGGGAGAGACAACACACAGACATCCCAGTGCCAGCACTGATGTCACACTGAAGAGACATTTGAAAGAATTTACTGTCTCGGTATCATTTGCTCCCAGAAGCAGCAGCTATCCAAAGAACTCCAGCATGATTTGCACTCAGGAGTTCTGATCTCTGTGTGCCCAAGTGGAACAAACTCTGGTTTGTATCTCACGGTGCAGGGACAGGATGGTTAAAGTCTCCTGGACTTTCCGTGTCCAGCTGTTTTATGGCAATTGAAAAATCATCCTTACTGGCTCAAATGTGGAAATCCCCCTCCCCAGGGGGTGACCTGAATCGAGGGGCAGGACTTCATGGGGTGACACTGAGTGGGCCCCCCCGTTCCTCTGCAGAGGGTCAGGTCTGCTCAGGCTCCCTTCTTCCCCCCTCTGCAGCGACGTGGTGTGCTGGCAGCGAGGTGCTGGCACATCTGAGCTCACCAGTAAAGGGCAGGGACGTGCTACAGGCTCAGCAGAAAGGAAAAATATCAAAAGGCAGTAACAACTGGCACTAGGAGATGCCGTGCCTACCTCACCTTCCATCTGTCAGACCCCACCCCAGCAGAATTAGGGATATGCTGCAGAGATCAGGGATGGAGCCAGGGCCATTATTACATCTGTCCTGACCCCCCCAGCATCGTGCCCCAGCCCATGCAGTGACCAGTGCAGCTGGGCAGGAGCTGTCTCAGCAGAGAGTCCTGATGCTCCTGCTGTGGAAAGGGCTGGTTTCCTGCAGCAGGACCCTCAGCACGCTGAGGAGCAGAGTTGCAAAGTGCTGCTCACACTGGGTGGGCACACAGGCACCACGCTGCACTTGCACAAGCTGCTGCCAGCACTCCTGATGCCAGCAGGATGGCACACTGCAGAGCCTGGCATTGCTTTTCTCCACCATGAGAGCTGGCTTTAATTGATGAAGTGAGGCCACTGGCAGGGCTGGGAATGCTGGGAGAAAGCATCCTGCAGGATAAGAGCACTCCTACTCCTGCTATTCCATAGCTTTACTAGGGCATAATCCTTGTTATTCTCAGCAGGCAAAACTCAACCTGTGCTGACTGCAGGCAAGAGACAACTGAATCACATCCTGCAAATTAAACCTGGAACAAAGGGCTCTGTACCATTCTGCCTGTGACCTGGCCTGGGATTTCAACAGGCACACACCAAGTATACTAAAAGCATGTGCCACAGCTTGGGAGTAGTTAAATGGTTAAAGTCATAATCTGAAAGGGAAGGCAGGAAAATCCTGTGGCCAGAACCAAAGTCATGAATGAGTGTATGCTGGAGAAACCTTTGTCAGGAAGACCAGGATCCATATTCTGTGGCTGCCCCAGCCAAACCCAGACATCTGATCATCCTAAAGTAACTCCCTCTTTGCCTCACTCCATGTCTGCAAAGGACTTAGAAAGCACACACTGCTTAACATGAACAAGAGCAGATAAAGAACGAGCTGAGACACCCACAGATACAGCCTGAAGCATCAGATGGGAGGAAGAAAGGTGCCATTGTCCAGCAGGGCTGTGCCAGTGCTCCCAACAGCACAGCCATCGTGAACACCTCATACCAGCTTTAAATACAAGAGACAGACACCCCACCCTGCCCCCAAGCTACAGTACATAAATACAACCAGTGGCATCTATATCCTTTTATCCAGTATTTATTAAAAATCAGCTTTTCCTTTGCTAGTCCCAGTTGAAGCAGATCAAACAGCTGCACAGGAATGAGTAACTCTGGAGATGATCAAAACATAAAGAGAAATCATCACCAGTGTTTCTCACTATAACCTCAGCTGGCTGTAGGATTCACTTCCCTTGGATAGATGAATTTGTACCTTATCCTGAAGCACTAAAGCCACAGGCACAATTTTCCCTCTCATCATCCTTTCTAAATCAATTCATCTGCACTGTGAAACAAAAGTCAACAAACTCAATAAACTACCAGCATAATGTATTTGCCCCACAACACTTTGTGCCCCTCAGTTAATGAGTGTGGGGAAGAAAAAAGGGACAAATATGGAAACAGTTTGCAGACACCACTGTGGAGACAGCAATCACCTTCATGCTCTAGGCAACTGATGTATTAACAGTGGATTAGAAGTGACAAGTTCCACGAATTCATGCAGTGGAGACAGTCCTCATTTGCCACAATAAAACAGAGCAGGAAAGTATCTGTCATGATGCTATTAACAGGTTCCTGAACCCAGTAAAATTGTTCATCCTGTGATGTGGCTTTTTTGCATCCAGAAAGGATATGTGGGCATCAAAGTAGTGTAAAATAACTAATCAGAGAGTGCAAGGTGGCCAGAGCCATGTGTCAGAGTGAAGCCAACACAATAATTTCTTTTGTCTATCTTCATCCTTCTCCTTTTGTGATTTACAAAAGGCCCAGTTATCATTTACTCATCTGGATGCATTTCAAGCAGGTATTTCTTCAGAGATTACTCTGATTTTTGCCACTCAGTTTGGACTGGGCACCAGTGTCAGATGGGATTTCTACAGGTCCCCAGCCAGATGAAACACCATCACAGACCTGGATTTCTGATGGAAATTTTCACACTTGCAAATTGACACCTTTGCTCCCTGCAAATAATCACTCACAGCAGCTTTTCCCAAAGGCATTCCTATTGGTAAACACATTAGCGCAATTATTTGGGGATTTGACCACAAACAAGGTCACAAAAAAAACAGCAGAAGCAAATGCAACGTTTAATTTGACAAATATTTACCAAAAAACCAGCACCCAGCCTCTGTGGCAGCCACCCCACAGAAATTACACTCCTCGCATCCGTGTCTAATTTAGAAAGCCTGACCGAAAGGAAATCATCAGTATTCTTTTGGGGAAACTAAATGTGCCTTGAGTAAAATCTAGCTTATTGCAACCAGCCCCCAAAAGCCCTGCCAAACTTCCCAAGCAGGTCTTAAAGACAAATTTTGCCAGCTGTAGGCTACGGAAGCGTGTGTTTATAAACACTGACCCATCAGTAAGTCCCTGGCAGCAGCTTGAGGGGAAAACGTGGTAGGTTTCGAAAGGCACCGCTCTGAGGGAGCTCACAGATTTACTTGTCACGGATGACAGTGAGAAACTTCTTAAAGGGTACTCTGGGAAAAGTGGTTTATATAATTACAGAGATTTATGTTTCTTGCAGTTCCAGAAGGTTCACTGCTCTCCTGGAGCTCTCGGCACACAGGAGCCAACAGATGAGAAATGTAACATCACCTTTGGACGGAGACTGTGTGATCGATACCCACGAGGTAAATAAAGTGACCAGGTTCAGTATTTGGTTAGGATGGAATAAAGCAATCCCTCCCCTGGAGGAGGCAGAGGTGGCAGAAGAGCCTCACTACCTGGTGAGCAGGAAAAGCCATCGGAGTTGGGAAGTTGTGACCACGTTTTGGGCAAGACAGGAGCAGCTCAATATCAAGGGCACCGAGACTGCCAAGACTTCTCATTAACAGTGCACATTTATGTGGTTAGTCTGCAGTGATTTTCATGGTTGGAATGTATTAAAGACTGTGTGTTTAGGTCTCATTCAGGGCTAGGGTGTCCAGAGTAAACGTCTACAGCTATAAACCACAGGAGTCCTTGCCACAGCCCTGAATTTCCCCAGTGTTGTGTAATATTAAATTCATCACTTAAATAGCACCTTTACTGAGATTTCAATGAACCAAATATAGGAAAAATAAATGTCAAAGCCCATCTATATTTTTTTGGTGTACGCAGAGGGCAAAAATAATGACTCCACAGAGATATAAACCAAGGACTTTTAAAATCAGATCTGTCATTGCCCTATTAGGCTTACAACAGGACATTGTGTGCCACCAGCTCCCAGAGTTTTCTATCAAGTCTCAGATGTAAAGTTGTTACTTTAAACACTCTGAAATCCCTGGACCATTGGAAATCCTCATCTTATTTTTAAAAAATACATACCATTCAGTTTTTAGCCCCTCAGTTGGCACAGAGTAGCTCACAGATGTGACAAAGACACCAAAGAGAACCCCAAGTCCATTCTGTCGTGCCATTCTGTGATACCTAAGCCAGTGCCAACCAGAACTGTGGCTCAGCTCAAGGCTCATGCTCCTGCTCCCCAGCACCCATGGATTCACTGCCAGCCCTCAGCTCCTGCCTTGGCACATTCATGCTGAGAAAACCTTGCACCAAACGCAAGGGCAGGATAAAAGAACACGGTAGCAAAAAAGAAAAAAGTAAAGAGGCCATGTGGGTTCTTCCTGATCCAGCATTTCCTCAGTCAGACAGCAAATGTCTGGAGAAAGGACCACCACAAAGAACTCAAATCAGAACCGTGCGATGGACGGCTCACAGGCTGCAAGGAATTTGAAAAGTTTGCTTTTGACTGCACTTACATGTGGAGTATAAAATACAGGTACATAACTTTGAATGAATAACCCTTTGAATTTAATGCCTGAGCTCCAGGCCAGGGCAGCAGCCTCTTCCCAGGACAGGAAGGCTTGCTCTGCTGCAGCCCTTGCTCCACAAGGCAGGGACTGGAAAGGCTTCACGTCAGCACACTGCTGAGGTTTTCTCTAACTGGAAACCTTCCTTCTGTTATTCTGAACAGTCTGTCCACACTTTACAGCATAAACTGCTTTAGAAATTACAGCCCTGGAATGTAAACCCAGGCTGGGCTGGCTGCTCACCCTGGCTGCTCCTCGCAGCCTCTCTGCCAAGGGGTATCTGGTGTCAGCAATTGAAAGAGGGACAGAAGCGTAAAAAAGCAAACACCCTACTCCAGCAGCCCCAGCAGCCATCCAGGCTGCTAAGCAGGACTGTTTGCTTTGTGCCACAAGAAAGGGGTGGACAGAACCCCCATTTTAGACTGTCGAAAGCCAAAACCAGCACACGGACAAAACACGCCCTCCAGCATTTCTCTGTAATATGCAATCACTCCTCTCAGGTTTCCACTCCACATCTGGGTTTTACCCCAAGACCAGAGAACTGAGCTTCTTGAAATGGCAAGGCTGCTTTGGGTGAGAAGTGCTCAGAACTGCCTCTCTGATGGGTTTGGGGAAGGCTCCCCAGGAGCCAAGAGCGGGGCAGTGTGTGGAGCACGAGCGTACCTGCCCCAGCCCCAGCCCCAGGAACAAGCAGGATACGTGTCAATCCATCCCAAACACAGCCAGTGCACGGGAATGCAGCCAGGTGAAGCAGTCTGCTCCAAGGCCTGGCCTCCAGATGTTCCCAGATAAGATAAACAGCTCTGCACTGCGGCGATCAGATTTTCCCTCCCCTCTGCTAACTCCTAACTTCTCAAGAGTTAAGAGGGCTGAAGTTCATGCACATTAATAGGGTTCAAAGGCAGTGATCTACCCCATATTAAGGCAAAAAAACCCAAAGCATAACCTAACTAAGTCATGCTAAAGGGTTGCATTCCTCAGCCCCTGTGATGGCCCCTGTTTTATCAACACACCAGCCAGAAAAGAGTTTTTGGCCCCAGATGACTTGCAATAATTATTTCTTGACAGTACTACTTAAGGACATACCTTTTCTATTGCTCCCTGTATTTTTAATGTTAAACTCTCTACTGCCATATTTTAAACCAACAGAGGGTTTACAGGGCAAAAGCTAAATACATTAAAAAGGTTTCATCACACAAAATTACATTCTAAGCACTAAAGAGAACAAATGAGAGACTGGGTGAAGGCAGATGCCAGAGTGATAAAGCTAATACTGGAACTCTCTATCTCCACAGAAAAATGACCGAGTAGCTGCTCATTTGATGTGTAGCAATTAAAGGCTAATTTACACAGTGCCACTTAGTGACAAGTATAATTATGTTCTACTCAGGGTACATATCAGATAATAATTGCCTCCAGCTGAGCTGGAGGTAATAACACACAAAAAGGGACTTTAATGATAGGACCAAACATGGATTTCAGCTGGAAAGTTTATGACTGACCAGAAGATCACAGGAGTTGCTCACAGCTTTTTTAGGAAAACTGCAGTAGGAGACTGATCTCCTCTATATAAATGATTGCAATGATTTATGTGCAGATTTATAATAAAGATAAGAAGCTACAAAAGAAATTAGGAGATTTCTAGGACAGATCATACAGGAATTTATTCAATTTGCAGAGTTCTGATGCATAAAGCTTTAAAAACAAACAAACTGCAGTGTCTTATCTGGCTATTACCACTCCAAAAGACATCAGCTACTACTCCCAGGATGCTGCTGGAATTAACTTTTAATATCCCTCATAGAAATACAGCCCCAGAGCACAGAAACCAGGCCCACAGCCTGGTTTGTAACACGTACATAAAACAACAGAACCTCATGGTAAGCTGTGGACAGACTTGAGCTCTTCCATAGAGCAGAAATGCTCAGCTACACCCTATGAAAGGGACCTTCAGCAGCCATGGCTCTGAATGTGCCTCCAAACCTTCTCAACAAGAAGCAGGAATTACAAACCATACTGGTAATAAAGCCATCACAGTGGCTTTTGAGCATGTACTCAGTGCTTCTCTCCTCCCACTCCGTGGGTCTTCCCAGCCCTCAGCTGAGAAGTGCAGAGGGAAGGGGCATGGGGTGAGGGTGTGGGAGCAGGAGATGTGATTGTAGCAGCATCACCAACAGAAGGTTGCTGTTCAGTTGGGTTTCAGAAGGTTTTTGGGACACTGCTGGTGCCCTAACACAACTTAAAGCTAAGTAGGACCTAGGCCACACACAGAGATTTGGGAGTTAAAAGAAATGCCAACAGTCTTTCCGAAGGGAATAAAGCCAAATCTACCCCTTGCCCCAGAACCTACAGCTGACCTCATTTGCCATCAACACATAACATGCAGAGACATGAATATTCATGGTGAACCCGAAGCCAGCTGAAGTCCTGTGCAGAGCCTGAACTGCAATGCTGGGACACTTGAATTCACAGAGATAAAAGAATCCATCCAGCTGTGCAACCCAGGGTGAGCACAAGCTCCTCACAGAGCAGTACACAGAATTTCAAACTCATGGCTCAGGCTCACCCTTGGCAGATCCTCCACACCAAGAATCCAGCCAACCTACTCATCTGTAAGCACACAGATATTAAATTCCTATGATTTGGGGTGTACTTCAATTGGCACTGAGCAGCAAGTAGCACGGAAATAAAGCAGGACAACAGCACAGGTCGTAAAAACTGAGCTCTGGAACATTTTGTGCAGTAAACTAACAACCAGCCTTGTGGCTTCTGGTAGATTTTATCAGCCTCTTCAGGGGAACAGCAGTAGTACTACAGTTCTGATTAACTGCCATGACGTGACTGAAATGTGCAGTGTAAAAATGCAGAGTGGGATGTCAACTCAATGGAACAATCAAAGTCAGTTTAAATGAAAGCTCAAGGCATCTTCTCACACTTATCTTCCTCCTCCTCCCATGCGATGATGACAGATGGCATGACTCAGCTTTCACCTCCCCTGTTAGTTCTGGTTTCTAACCAGAAAAGGAGTCTCATACAAATTTATTAAGCAGGTGAGGTGGCTCGAGAGTTTACCCTGAGCAGTTAGACCCACTCCTGACTCACTGTGCCCCTCTGTCACAAGCCACACCATGGAGGAGAGTCGATTCAGCGTGACCTGGGGCTGTAACTCCTCATCAGTGCCCACAGGAGCAGGGTCCCTGTCCAGGGCCAGGGCTCTCCCGGCTCTCACCTCGCTGGCTGATAGCTCCAGGCAGGTGGCCAGTCTCACTCTGCAGGCAGGACCTGCCTAACCCAGACCAGTCAGAACTTCTGGCTCATCCCCTGGTCCTCCAGAGCACCTGGTTGTCACAACAATCCCTGGGGAAATTCCCTAAGGATACAGTGGATACTGTACCAAGATGTGAGGCTTCACCTGGCACTTGAGCCTCACTTGTCCTTGCATGTCAAGTCTGCTAAGGTTCTCCTGGGGTGAGGGATTCCTCTGTGATGATCAACATGGTTTTGGGAGGAGTCCAGTGACTATCATTAGACCACGACTGGCTTAGCAAGGCTGGATATCATGTCCTGTGACCCTTTGTACGCTGTTCCCACTGTAAAAATAACTTTGTGTGGGATCACGCTTCCAGGAAGGAGCACTGGTAACACACACAGCTCACACAGTCCTGTCCCCAAGCTCAGAGGGGATGAACATCCTATTCTTGCTGTTCACCATCCTGTCTGCCATCTCTGCTTCTCTCACCCACTGGATTCTCTCTCAGCCATTGGCTCAAAGCAGGATTCCCAGGAGGGGTAACAAGGCTTCCCAGGCTATCTCTGTCTGGTCCCTCTTTCCACACCTCCCCTAACACCACCCCAACAGCCTTCCCTCAGCCTCGTGTCCCCAGCCAAGCTCTCCAGCACACACCATCTCAGCTTTTATGCCAATTCTTGCCTGATCTGGGAGTTAGCAGCACACGAGTGCAGGCTCTGGGATGGGTATGTTTGCTCATACAGACACATCCAGACAAAGCACCTTGTTAACTGTGTTGATAATGTACTGAAAGTCCTCGTCTCTCCACAGAGCGTTGGTAATTATCTCCTCGCACTCCTCAAGCTTCACAGAAAGCATTTCTAATTAACCTCTTCTCTTTTCCTGCCGTATGATGCAAAAAACAAGTGTTATTCTAGCAGGAACCCAGGAATACCTATTAAGCCGTCTCAGTCAAACCAGGGCAGAAGCAATTTAAAAGACAATTACAGGCAGGAGATGTGAACTCAATTCTCCTTTACTTCAGACACAGCACTGAAGAATAAAATGCCTGAAATCCCAGGCACTATGCCAAGGGTAAGCAGCACGTGAAAACTTCTCCAGCCCACAGCACAACTCAGAAGGCCTTGAATTGGAGAGGATAGAGCAAAACTACTAAACAAAATTCCAATTATCTAGGAATGATTGCTCTTATAATTGCCTTCTTTTTTTTACAAGGTTTACAGTGAAAGCCTCAAGTTCTTCACGCTTTATTCTCACTAACTAAAATCTTTCTTTGTTCTCCCTCGAACACCCATCTGGCATTTAGGAACACCTGATGAGTTGAGGCAGAATGGCTGAGTGTGCTGAGCACCATCTCAGGTCACTGGGAGATCTGCAGCCAGCAAGAAAACGCACAGTACCCTCAGATAAAGTACAAAATAAGAATATATACCAGCAGTGGTTAGCAGCAGTATCAATAGTGGATGAAAGTCATGTAGAGAAACCCCCAGAGCAAACCAACACAGTCAGCCAGTAAAAGCACTAACATTTGAGATCAAAAAAGAGCCAGCATGCTCAGCAAACATCACACTACCAGCTGCAGGGCATTTTATCTCAACCCTTGTTCCAACTGTATATAAAAATATATATATTTTTTAGTAATTCTGCTTCTTTAAGTTTCTTCAAAATAGCATGTTTGTTCTCAAGGTAAACTGTCAGGTCAACACCATTCCACAAACAAGAGTAAAGCTTGATATTGCTCCAGAAAGCAAGAGGTCATGCTCATGGCTTGCTGTGCTCACTGCTGGTGTTTGCTGATGCTTCCACAGCCTTAGAGTATGAAAAGATCCAGCAGCTCCTTGAGTCATACATATCGTCTTCTTTTATGTCTTATAAAGGGGGAGTGTTTTATTCAAAAGCAATTTGGGAGTTAAAGAAAATATGGCCCTGGTATTGAAGCTGTTAATCACAGTGCACAGTGAAAGGTGCAGTGAAGGAAATGCAGAAAATCATCAGAAAAGGTGAGGCTGCATTGGCTGGCACAGGATGGGGTTTGTCCTCCCGTGCCACAGGTTTTCTTGGCCATTCCTCAGAGCCTTCCTCCCGCTCTCAAAACAGGCCATGCTTTGCATATTCCAGTCTACCAGGGGAAGAAAACAAATCCAAACACCTGAAAACAAGAGCGGCGGCACAAAGAGCAATAAAGCTACTGGAAATATTTCCCCAAACGAGAGCCACAGTCCACTCCTGACACTGAGGACATCCCCACAGCCAGAGCACCTGAGAAAAATCACACTACAGTGGGCTCTGCATGTGCTTCCAGAGCAAACTTTTGCTGTCGTGTTTTCCAGCTTCCAAAGAAATCCACAGCGGGCAGTGGCACAAACACAGCAAAGTGAAGCAGCTTCTCCTCATTCACTCAACGGGGCAGTGGCAAAGCTGAAATGTGTCCAGAAGTGTCCCAGCCCAACTCTCCAGGTACTGAGCCACACGTTCAGCCTGGTGCCAGATGACCATCAGGGACAGCCAGCACAGGATGAGCCCTCGCTGGAAGGGAAGCAGCATCGAGCGGTAAAAGAGTTTAATATTTCATTACCACATCATTCCCCCCCATTTCTAATGTTAAACTAATCCCTGTCTGTCCAGATCAGCTAAGCTCATCCTCTAGATAAATTAGGTCAGCAATAGCCTGAATTTAAAAAGGGGAAAAAAATAAAAATCTGATTGAATGTTGAAAGTTTCTGCCGTGGCTGATTGCTCCGTGAATTATTCATCCCAGCAGCAGCTCTGCATTGCTCAACACATTCCTACAGTCAGGAAAGCACTTCACCAGGAGAGCAGGGCAAAATAAGCCAAATTCCCGCAAAATACAGTGGCAGGGCACACCCTGACCTGCTGTAAATCATCCTCCACAGAGCTGCATCCCTGCCCACCCACCTGCCTTCGCCTTGGTCAGCAAGCACAAAGGCACTTGCCTTTGGAGATTTGGCCTCGGTATTGAGAACAGCTCAAAAATTCCACTGGGGCATCACTTTTTTTTCATCCTGCCAAGAGCAGATTGCTGCAACAGTCACTGATAAAGTGACTCAGAGCCTCTGTGAGCTACAGTAGAAAAATGAAGCAGCAAAACCTCAGCTATTCCAAAACCTTAAGAAGCTGCTGCAAAGACCAATGTCAGTTCATTTACTACACAATTTTAAATGCCTCCTAATAAAGTGATGGCACAGACTATCTTTTACCTTATATAAAGGAATTAAGTATAATTTTGGTGGGTAGGCAATCCCCTGCTCCAAAATGAATGTGCCTCCATCACAGAGAAATCTGAAAACGTGCCCTAATATTAAAATGTTATCTCTTCTGAATAACACAAACCTGGTGGCTTCAGAGCTGTGCAGCTTTTCCTTTAAGTACTGAACTATCCTCTGGGTTAAATCCCACAAGGTTTAAGATAAAAGATGCTCTCAAAGATATATTTAATTGTTATTAGATGGAAGACAGAGATACTGGATGAGAGATAAGCCTGTAGAGAGACAGAAGCTGTTTTCTAGTTCTAGGACAATTAATGGTGCTATTTGTCTGTCTCCGGTAACAGATCACAGGCATTTTCACACACAAGTTCAAATAACACACAGAAAAACAGCCACGAAATAGCCACGTTGCCCAAACACATCTTAAATAACACACCAAAAAAAAGCGGCCACAAACCACTCAGGGTGCCAAAATGCATCAGATGTTAAGCAGCCTGTGGTCTTCAGGATGTCAGGGGGAGACAGGCTGTTTATGATGGCTTTTCAAGAGAAATTTTGGGGGTTTGCATGGCATTCCTGACACAGCCACGAAAGGAAAACAGTGCTTGGTTATTAGTGATCGTGATTTGTGAAGCCATTTTATGAAACTCCCTGGGAGATGGCTGTCTTGATAAGGGTGTAAGTGATGTAAAACACTCAGAGCTGTTACTATCTCCAAAGCAGAGAGCGCAGACAAAAAGCTGCACACAGCAGAAGTTGGTTTCAGCAGCTGCAGCCCAGACCTCTCCTCATGGGGTCAACAGACATCAGGAAGAGACACAGAAAAAAGAAAGAGGGAGAAAATGGTAAAAATTGCTGAAAATTAGCATCCCTGGATTAAAAATTCATTATTTTTGAGCTGAGAGCCAGCTCCTAGGGCAAGGAAGGCAGAGAAGGGAGGTGGTGTCAGGACTCAGGGACACGGCAATGAGGAGCACAGTGGAGGCATCTCACACCTTGAATAAAACATCAGAGTGGTGGCCCTTCAGCTGGTCCTCAGGGCACCTCTCACACCAAAGCAAACCCTTTTGAGTGTAGAACTGCAGCATATCCAGGGTGGGACACAGCAGGACAGCCAACACATGTGTGTGACACATGCAACACACACGTCACCACCTGTGCCAGCGTTACCCCACCAGTGCACAGCGTGCAACACACTCGGTCATTCTGTAACCACAGAGGGGAAAGGAGGGTAAGTCCTTGTCAGAAAGACAATTCACAGGAAAACAGCAGGATCCAGCTTCAAAGAACACTGGTGAGTCAACCTTCCAGGAAGCAAACTCATGCCTCTGGGGAGCCTCTGCACGGCTTCACCGCTGAGCCATCAGCAGTGATTGCAGCTGAGAGGAGTGGAGCTGGGTTGGCATCACAGTGCTGACCTTTGCAAAATTGTGATGCAGACAAAGAGCTGAGGGAACAGTTCGTGCCTTCACCTGCTGTTTCCAGCCCTTACACAGCTCCAGAGCAGGAACTTGGTACCCAGCCCACGAGCACAGAAGAGGGCTCTGCTGTCACTCAGAAGGACTCATGTTACTCTAATTCTTCTGTGTTGAGAAGAGATGGAAAGTACAATTCCATTTTCCTGAAATGATCCTCACTCTCCATGCTTGCACAGTATCTGTGGCATGTGGGCACCACACCAGCTCTGACAGCATCAAGGATACAGACACTCCGACTTTGGAAGCCTTTCCCTCCTCCTGGTAAATCAATCCCGGTTCGACCTGCTGGTAAACAGTCAGCAGGCACAGACACACCGAGCACTGAGGAGGGGTGTGGTTGGCACAGGCAGGGGACATCAGACACAGACTGCTTCCAGCAGCCCGGATGCACCAGCAGACACCGGATGCCGTCCCATCACTTCACATTTTCACTTCTGTCATACCTGGAATTTCTCAGCAAAGCCAGGAGGAGCAAAGCAGCAGCCCAGGGATCCCTCTGCTGCTTAGACCTACCACGGTGTGCTCCTCCTGCTTAAATGAGCATCCCCTTTGGAAATTCAGGCTTCATTAAGAGCAGCAGACAGTATGCAATCATTTCTCCTGTTTCAACATGGATGCTCAGTAACAAATGTACTGTCATGTGCTGTGTTCCTTGGCGCTGTTTTCAGTCCTCGTCTCCAAGTTTAATACTCCCTAGAATTCGTAAAGCCAGAAAAACATCACTCCACATAGGTCTGATTGAGGACAGGGGTAGCTGAGTTCTCTCAGAAGGTACCAAGCACCGTGGGATCAGTCAGACCCAGGGGCAGAGCCAGCAGAGGGGCTGAGACAGAGCTATAGCACAAACATGACCGAGTTGAGAGAGAAAAAGACCAAGACTAAAATGGAGAAAACATGAGACAGTCAGAGGAGAAGCCAAGGAGGATACAAAGACACCCATGCCCTAAAAAGTTACCAGAAAATACGGGTCCCTAACCCTGTGACCAATACTCTCAGGACATTTTTCAGAAGTGGCTGCAGCCCACAAAGGGGTTGTGGCTGTCCCTGACTAACAGAGCTACTGTGGAGTGAGCCATCTGCCAAGGGGATAAAACCACAAGAAGTCACGATGAAGAGGTGTGAAAAATCCAGTCAATTTGGCAACTCTGAAGCTCCGTTTCCTCAGGCCTGTTCTCCTGGCATGTCTCCATGAAGACCCCATGGATACAGCAGGAATAGAGTTGGTCCTGTACATTTACAGCTGCCTCTTACTTCATATTTACAGCTATCTTGCTAATTCCAGTAATCCCAAGGAGACTCTAAAGATGACAGCTAAACTGTAGATTAAGTTTCTGCTGCAGAACTCTACACAGACACAATTCTGAACTGCCAGTCTGCACAGAGAGGAGTCTCTGGGACATATTTAGAGTAACAAAAAACTCAACCAAACTCCCTGCAAAAAAATCCAAACAAACAAAGAAAAAACCCTCCTCAGCGTTAATCCATCCTTATTGGCTCCTTTGTGATTCATTAGGGTTACGGTTAAACACTTCCAAGAAAAATTAGTTGACAAAATTAATCTCTCAGTTTCTCTTCATGAAAAGTAGTTGCACCTAACCCAGGTCAGAGATGCAGTTGGCTTCAAGGAGGACCAGCTGGTTGAGCTGCCTGGCTGGCATGTGGATGGAGACACCTGGAGTAGTCACTCCCATGCTTAATTCTCTCCAACATAAAGCCTAAGCAAAAAAAATTAAAAATTGCTCCTATTGCCAGTGTGGGCTCTAGCTCCAAGGGAAGCTCCTCAGCTGCCTCCCTCCACACTGAAAGAACATCATGCCTTTTTTCCCCTTCAGTCTCCAGAGCTGCTGCAAAAGCACACACTCTCCTGAGTCACAGCCTGGTTTTATGAACTGCCAAATAACTGAAAAACCTTCAGCTCAGACCCTTTGTGCTCTCAGCATGGAAGACCCCCCCTCTTAAAAAAAGAGACCACACCAGTGACAATAAAACCTGTGACACCTTGCTGAGTCTCAGTAAATGAAAAGTCTCAACCTTCTCATATCTTCAGGAATCCTGCTCCAAGCACACTACACCCAAGGGCTCAGACCAAGCTCAGCTCTGAGACTCTTCTCCCCCAAACACTGCCCCTGCTGCTGGTTGCACTGACACAGGGCTTGTGCTGGCCCCTCACGTGCTATTTCTTAGCCAGCAGCCACTCCTTTCCCAGCCCAGGCTCTCTGAGGTAGCAAGGTTTCATATTTATTCATAAAGGCAAATCACATTTCCCAGAGCGGAGCAGGTGTTCCCATGGAAACGATTCAGACACATTTATATGAATGGACAGTTTTACAAACTACAGAAAAACCCTTGACATAGTCACAGCTGAGGGCAGACTCAGGGACTAAACAACAGTTCTTAAACCTCTGTGACAGCTGCGGGGAGATGAATAGCCACACAGCAACAGCAGGCAGATAGAATGGAGTTGGAATTTCCACTAATGCTGACTTGGAGCAGTAGGATACAGCAGACAAGAGTAACATAAGCAGAGGGTGCCTGGAGAATTTCTTTGCCAATAGTTTCCTTCTACAGCTGATACCACGTTTTGGAGCAGTGCAAATGGCAGTGAAATCTCCCCCAACACAAATCTACACTGCCCCAACAAAAGGTTCTCCATCACCATGAGCACTTGCACAAAGCAAGAGAGGGCTTTAGAGAGCTGGTTTTAGTTATGGGCTCGCAGAACCCTCATGAGGGACCAAACAGGTGAATAAACCACAGGCCAGCAAGGTCTCACAGTGCTCAAGTCTGCTGAAAAAGAAACAGAAAGTGAGACTGCAGAGAGCCAGTGCATGTTCATCAGTGCACGTGGCTCGGTCACTGCACGAGTGTTTACTGGGGATAGCAGGACGGAGGTCTCAGTGCTGATATCTGGTGGCTTTCAGGAGTGTGAGCTGCCAAAAAACCACACAGCTCTGAGCTAATAACCACATTTCTCAGGTATTATGTCTATCAATTTTTCTGCCATCTTAAAATGAGCATGCAGTCTTCAGGGGTTCCCCAGTTTGAGTCACCCAACCCTGATTTAGCTCTCCAGAGGAAGGAGGCAGCCTGTCTTCACAGGCTCCAGAGTACCCCAGCTGTCCCATTTACAAGCCAATCTGGCTTTATAATGCTGGATTAGATGGAGTGAATGTCCCCCAGCTCTCACTAGAGCAGATACTGCTGATCCCTGTGGGTGTTAAGAGCAAGAGAGCCACAAGCAAGTCCAGACAAACTGCTCACAGACACACAGACCAGCTTTCCACAGTGGGACACAGCCCCATTCCCCTCTGCCACGGGCTCCACAAGGACTCAGTGCTGGAGAAGAGGCAGTAGAGGCCATTCACGGCTGAGGCTGCTGAACAAGCAGACTCTGCTGTGCTCTCATCCCACAGCTCCAGCTGTGACTCCCTGGAGCTTGATGGCCACCACCATCACACACGTGGCCCTGCCAGCCAGGACACAGTTGCCATGAAAGTTCACCAGGCATATCCACAGATCATGTTTCCAGTTCCCAGCTAACCCCATTCAAAATCCCTCATACTTTGAGAAGCTCCTTCAGCAGCAGGAGGATGGGCTTGGGAGTCTGGCTGTAATCAGACTTCAACTCAGTCTGCCAGCTGTTTTCCTCCTTTCATTGATATGTTTTACTGGGCAGGGGAATGATGAGACTCTTACTTCCTTCAGCTGGGATTTCAACAGCAGCTCTGCAAATGCCATCTTACAAAACAGAGTTTCAAAGCAACACATTGCCAAGGTTATCAGATTTGGACAGCTCTTGCCAAATAACACACGCAGGGGTGGGAGATGTGATTGTTCTAGGCAGCAAAACAAGTTTCAATCCTTCAATAGGAAGGAAAAGTCTTTCCTATGAGAGATAATTCCTTTATTTGCATATCAACTAAGGATCTTTTGACATTCACTTTAAAGCTGCTCTAGAAAACTCCTTTTGCTGTAAAAAGTTTGAACTGGTCACACTCCAAACTGCACAAAGAGCAGGCTGTGTCTGCAATGCCAGCCAGCACTAACCAGCAGGGATCCAAGCTCAGGTTTTCCATATGTGCTCTTGCACTGGTTGCTCCAATTCATAAACCAGAAGTTATTTCCTGAACTCCTTTAAATTATATCCAAGTGTCAGAACTACTTTCAGTTATATATATTCGCCATCAAATTCTAAATTGCTCACGGATAATTCACTGCAACGAAGAAAAACTCACCATATAAATTTTTGTCCAAAGAAATTGCTCCCACGCGTTTGCAGACATACCATAAGTCACAAAACCTACCAAAGAGGGGGCAAATTTGCACTCTGGATTGGTTCCAGCCTCACCCATAGCACTGAACTGGTTGTGGCTACCTCAGTGGAAACCACTTATATAAACACGGAGAGCAATTAATTCCCAAATACTTTTGGCCTGAGAGCTCATCTCAGAACTTGCCACAGATCACCATGTGCTGCAAGCACCAGGCAGGTTTGCAGCCCCCTTACCACAATGCCCGAAACCACTCAGGGTCAGCAGTTTGGAAACCACTTGTTAGTACCAGAAAACCTTTTTCTCCTTCAAATCAGGGTGAGATGAGCTTTTGGCAGCTTGCAGTGGCCGATGGTTAGGTTTGGTGCTCGTCCCCACTGCAGGGCACCAAGGGCTGCTGGATCTCCTGGCCTGTGTAAGTGCTTTGCCTGACACCGACCCATTTTCCACCCACCTTCTGTACAGCTGTTATTTGCCACTAGATCAGCCCTTCATGCAAGTGTTCCTAATGTGCTTTGAGGAAAACTGGAATTAACCAAAGGCTTTAACTTATGACGATAATCATTATTAAAACACAACGGTTAATAAACAACCCTCCAGTGACGGGTTTGATCTGCAACTCCTGAAGAGTTTGCCAACTTAGAGTTCTGAATTTGCATTGATTGCTCTTCGCATATACCCAGAGACTCCTTCAACTTCACAGCTGCTGACACGTAACAATTTCCCATCTCCAACACTTCTGAGACTTTTAAGGAAGCAGGGCTTGAAGGGTTCTTTACAGGTGAGATACAGTCACCTCCTGAGGATGGGCAATGGAAGGAATCCCTGCAGCCACACCAGAGCCCAGTTTGCTGCTTGAGGACCAGGAGTCACGATTCACATTTATTTAAAGGAAAAGGGACAAAGACATCACTCAGTGCAACTGGAGCTAAAGGAGATGCACTTGTTTATGTCTATACATACAGTCTGCTAAATTGCTCATCAAACTGCAGGACAGATTTCTTTAGCTCATGCCCACCAGATGAGGGGATTGGAGACTCAAGGCCCAGTCCTAAAAGAGAGGTCTGGGACTCCTCTCTCTGCTCCTCTGGGACACTACCTCAGAGGCTGTTTGCACTGGCTGTTCCCTGAGATCTTGAGCACTAAATGGCCTTTAAAGTTTTTGCCAGGTTCCATTTCACAGGCTTGGTCTGCTCTGCTGCCACCTGTACAGCACACAGATGTCTCTACAGCTACTAGGAGTGTCAAAAGATCCTTTTACTCAATAGCATCAAGCCCAAGGATTTTGAAGGATTCATCAAGCAGATTGAACCATTCTCTTCCTCAAACTATTTTATTCCTGCAGGGGGAGATACACATTAGTTACTGCACATGGCTACACAGGCAACCCGGTCCATGCTAATCATGGATTTACTTCATGCTCAAGATATGATCTCAGCTACCACCAATCCGCAGTTTATCTCAGCCCAACAGAAGAGAGGAATCCATTATGTGCATAGGAGTCTTTGTTATGGGCATTTGTGTAACAATACAGTCATGAGGCATTGTTGTGTTCAGGCACTGCTCAGAGACTGAGCTGGTGGCAGTGGCTGCCCTGAGGGAATTCCTAATCAGAGAGGAGGAGAAAAGAAGGCTGTGTGTGCCCAAGAGGGGAAGGGCAGCAGTGCCACTTGCAATGGCAAAGGACACTGCGACAGGGTGGGAGGTGAATCTCTCCCCTTCTCCCTTGTCATGACTGATCAAGATCCCATCCCTGGCAGTGCTCAAGGCCAGGCTGGATGGGGCTTCGAGTAGCCTGGTCTGGTGAAAGGTGTCCCTGCCCATAGTGAGGAGGCTGGAAACGAGATGATCTTGGAGGTCCCTTCGAACCCAAACCATTCTGTGACTCCATGAAGGTGCTTCCCAAGCCTAGAGATCCTTCACTGTTGAACACAACAGTGACACTACCCCACTGATCCCTCAGGCTGCTCCTCACCAACACCACAGCAAACAGCAGCTAAACAGTATCCTTGATCCCAAACAAGCCAGACCTACCAGGTGCACAAGAAATTCATGAGCTTGCTTTTGTTTGTCTCTTTTTGCACTGGCTCTGTGGGATTTCTGAGAGCCCTCTGACCTGCATGGGCAGCCACTTAGCTCCCAGGTGGGGGCAGATCCTGGGAAACCACCTTTTGTAATCCAGTCTCATGAACAACTTGGTAGAAGAAAAATAACTCGGGGGGGAAAAAAAAAAACCAAAAAACAAACAACAATACAAATGATGAAACAACTGACATGACTCAAATCCTCAAACCATTGAGATCTCATAGGGGTGGAATGCAGAGATTAGAAGCTTTGCCCTGAAGACAGTTTTTAAAACAGAGGTGGTTGCCTTCCAAATTGGTTCACTTGCGCAGAATTTTCAGACTATTCCACCTGATAGGCCAATTCTTCCACTCAGTCTCATCCTTGGGGGAAGTCATAACCCTCTGTCTGCACTTTCCCCGTTTGCTTCCCTGGGAACAGTATCAGCTACAAATCCAGATTTACGACTTGGCAAAGAGAAGAGAACTAAGGAAAGCAGAGAAGGAACAACTCAGTCAAACAAGGTATGGCTGTGACTGGTAGCAGAAGTGCCAAGGGAAACACTGGAGGAGGGGAGAGAGGTTTGAACGGGCTCTGCTCAAGGACATGTGCTGATGTGCCAGGCTTTGGTAGCACCAGAAAAAACAGACACATTCAGTGAATTTCCACTCAAGTGCCACCATTGCAATATCCCTTTCTAGGAAGAAACATGACAGTTTAGGGCACGTGACCCACATACAGTCCTGCAGCACACAGCAGTGGTTTAGCCTTGGGAGGTTCCACTGGTTTTGGTGCTTTCCCTAAGCCATTCTGGCTGGTCATCCCTTGGTGGGGCTTCCAGCATTACAGTCTCCTCTTTCCTTCCTACCCCACAAAAGCAGCAGTGATGGGAAAACCAGTCTCCCCCTGCACTGAAGGAACACACCAAAGTCTCTGCAGCCATTGCTCAGTAGAGCTTGTCAAATATATACGTATATATATTTCAGGGAACAATGTTCTCCCATGAGTTCTCTAGCTGAGTCAGGAAATTGCACTTACCTTTGATACCCACTGCCATCTTTTTCCCTGCAAAAACCAACAGCATTTCCTACCAGCTCTATTCCTTTGGCATTCTCTGTAACATCACCAAGGAAAGCGCTTCATTCTCCATGGTTTCCAGCCAGCCCCACACTCTCACACACAGCACAGCTCCACAGCACTGTGCCGATGCTGTTGGTATTTTGCCACCAAGGCACCACCTAAAGCAAACAGAACTACCCTATTTCAAAATCCAAAAGAGCCTACAGTGTCTTCCTGCAACTGGGTGGATATGTACAAGAAAAACATTTTTGACTGCACAAGGCAGTTATGTCTAATATTTTAAAAATACATCTATTCTTTTTCATTTCTTTCAGTATTTTTCCTCTGGAACCTCTGCCTTAAGGGACATGATATCTCAGCCTGAAGTTCCAGTTCCAGATTAGTTAAAATATCTGAAGCTACTCTTTTGGCTAATACCCCTCAGTTCTGGTTTCTGCCTGTGTGCTGAGCAGCACAGGTAGGTCTGTGTTCATCCTGCTCAGAGATCCAAGCTACAGCACTTAGCTTTGGACCACAGTCACTGGGACTCACCTCAGGAAAGCCAGGGCTGACCAGGGATAAATCAAATCTTAGGAATATTGAATTGTCCCCTGGAAGTGCTTGTTTCTCCCTTCCTTGACAAGATACCAAGCAAGAGTTTCAAATGCTGAGGTAACATGGAATAAGTCCAGGCTGCCATGGATGTTTGGACCCCAGGTGAGATGGATCCAGCACCTTCTGGTCAATGAGTTAAGGTGAAAAAAACATCTGACATTCTCATATAGGAATGGTGGAGGAGGCCACGGGCACATTTCATCTTGTTTAGCAGCACAATTCAAACCTCATCCCTGGCTTAAGCAAAGTGGCTGGAAAGGCTTCCTGACCCCAGTTGACTTCTCTTGATTAACAGCCTCTGTCACTTTTATTTTGGTTACTCTGAACACAGTTGCTATTCTGTGCTCTGATGTAACATCACCAAGATCCAAGGCATCAAACCAGCCTGGGAAGTGGTGTGCACTATAAAAAACAAAAGTACCAGTTTAAGACTTGCCAGATCAAGAACAGAAAAGGCTGAAAAAAACACTTTGGTGGCATTTTGAAGAATGGGGATGAACAGTGTCATAACTCATGACATAACCGAAACTCCAGACAGGACAGAATTAGCTCACCGCACGCCCAAATTAAACCTCCTCTGTAACAACCTCTGATGTGCCACAGGCTGGAGGCACCAGGGAGGCAGCAGCCCGTGCTCACCAGCCCCTCAGCCCTGGGCACTGGCAGCCACAGCCTCTTCTCTCTCAAAACAGCTCCCTGAGGGAGCATTCCCAGACAACATGGAGATAGAACACAAAGATAAAATGTGACACTGGACGGGATATCCCAGGTATCTTCTCAGCCCTGTGATCACAGCATAAATCCCATAGGATATTTATCACCTTGGAAAACAAATCACATCTGAAATTAGTTAATGGGTTTTCCCCAGGGAATAAAAGCCTCCTCCCTTTCCTGTACCACACAAGCATTCAAAAATTGGACAGGGCCAGAGCTCTACAAAGAGATGGGCTGAAATGGAGACACCCCGTGTGGACATGGAGTTCCAGGGCTATCCCTATGGAAGTAGTCCGGCCACTACCCAGAGTTGTGGAGGGCAGTGGTTCTGGAGCAGCCTGTGCAGACCCAGAGCTTCCCCCCAGTGTGGGACACCCCACTGCCACGGCCAGGACGTGGGCACAGCAGCCTGAGCTGACGTGTGCCCTTCCAGGCTGAGATGGACACGGCAGCGTCAACCAGGCTGTGAAGCAACAGAGGAAATTAAAAGGAAAACAGAGTGGGTTGTGTTAACCCAGAACGTTTCAGGTGGAGAGGGGAGCTCGAGCCAAGCTAAACCATATTTGCATTCCTGCAGAACAAGTTAGGCACAGGGCATTGAGACCAAAGACAACTAATAAAAGATAATTATTCCTGAGACTGGCTAAAATATAACCACCTGTGCCCAAGCTCTGATTAAGCACAGCCTTCCAAACTAATCTTCAGTGGAGTGCTAGCGGTTTGGGCTTGGACCCAGCCTCTGCTATCCAAGTCCTGATGAATCAGAGACAACTCACAGCCAAGCCAGCCATCTCCCAAAACCCTTCTGACATGCTACCATTCCAGGAGGCGAGCAGACTGAGTGCAACGACGTGTTTTGGGGATTTCAGGTGGATTCTTTCCAACTGTTTAATTACAGGAGGACGTGATGGCGAGGGAGTTTCATTTTCACCAAAGCAGGAAGGTCTCAGTGAGCATGCTAAGCAAGGATACCTTACAAGGACAGCCTGACAAGCAATATTCCTTGGGCATTTTGCTTCAATCCCTATCTTCTACCTACCTGTTGCTTTCTACTCCTTGCCTTGCTCTTCCTTTAAAAGACTCTTCGAGTGTCTCTTTTGCTCCACTTTGTAGCTCAGATTTGATGAGGTTGTTTCTGCTCTGCAATATCCTCCCACAGCGCTGCTCTAAGTCAATCCCACGGCAGACAGAAGAGCCCTGACCACAGAGATGCTGTTGTTAAATCCTTCTCAACAAGAAAGCTGAGAGCTTGTGCCCCTTCCTCACCCACCCTGGGGATGGACACCTTTCATCTTTGTGTGTCTTTGACAGTGTCTCAGAGGGGTGGTCTTAGAGCAGCACAACCTTACAATGCTCATCCACCTTGGAGCTGCATTTGGCCAGCACAGCCCCCTGATTGTGGACAAGAGCCTGTCCCCACCAGCTACTCCAAACCCACAGACCCTCTCCTCCTTCCCTTTCCTACACAGCTTTCAGGCCCTCCTGTGCAACAACACGGTCAGCACTCCCACCCCTCCCAAGAAAACAGGGAGGGCTTTATCATGAGCCCTCCACCTTTCCTGATGCCTTCTCCCCACAGGCAGCTGGCAGGCACGTCCCAGCCTTTCCTTTAAGCAAAGAACCATGCAGTCATTTTCCTTGGAGCCCAGGCTTATTTTTGGAAAGGCCTTGCCCCTTGAGCGTATTTCTGTGCCAGGCTATTTAAGAGCCTGGCATTTTCCCTGCCCAAATGACCTGCTGTCTCTTGGTTCACTTTCCCAAAGCCCAGCTTGGGACCTCCCCCACTCCACATTCTGTTCAGTTTATCAGTTTACTTAGTAAATTTTATGGTCATCACCTTGACCCGACTCGTCACAGCTCACAGCACTTTATCACTCATTGCTGCACAAGTGACATGAGCCAGCTATGCAGGAGAGTGTTTAACCAAGTAACTGGAGTCATGTCCTCAGCATGGTCAGCCTGGCGCAGAAAAGAGTGTTTTCCTTGGTAGCAAATACCTGGCAGGCAAACCAGTTGCCATCTTAGAGCTCTGTCTGGCCTCATTTACTATCAGAAGCATCTGCTTTGTGCAAAACCCTCAGAACACAACCCTGTGCATCCCCCATTCCTGCTCTTTTTGTCTCATTTACATCAGAGTCTCACATGGTATGCAGATTTATACTTTTTGCATTACTTTATGTCTGACAGCACATCCTTGGCATCACCAGCAGGCTCCACCATCTGAAGTACATGACCACTTTCACGGACCATTTCTTGGTAAACACTGTGAACAAAGTCCAGAGCAGATTTTTCAGTCTATTCCTGTCTAGTTTTTCTTGCCCATAGATAGCACTTTAGAAGCCAGCAATACAAAGCAAGTCAGCAGGCTTTTATGACTGGGGCCAATAAAACAAAACACACACAAAAAAAAGATGCAAAGTGACTTGCAGATATTGAGAGCCTGAGAAGTCCTGTGTTCTGCAGGAAGCATTAAGAGGTTTGCTATTAAATGCTGCAGTAACAAGGCTGTGAGGCAGGAACATGGCTGGAGTCACCTTCTGCCCTCACTTCTGCGCAGTGTGGCTTTCCCTGGTGACTCCCCAGTGTCCTTGGTTCAGAGCTCCCCACTGAATCCATAGATTGTAGGGCTCACATGCCATGCAATCCCTGAGCTCTAGGTGACTAACAAACACTGTAGCAGTACATCAGCATTTAAAAGTGAATTCTGACCCTCTTCTTCATGTATTGTGTCTTCCCCAAAACCTCCTCAGCCAAAGCCCACGTTCCCATCTCCTCTTGATCTGCTAGACCTGACCTCAGTTGCTTTGGAGTAAATTCCAGCCTCCTGCACGCATGAACCAGCTGCTTGTTATAGCCCCTCCCTTATTAATGCCTTTGGGGTTTTTTGGCCCCCAAAATTTCTCTATTCCTCACTATTTTTATTTTAGTTTTTTCCATTTCATTTCCCTGGAGGTTGAGATATTCCTCCCCCTCCCCTGTGAGGATCCTATTGCAATACACAGGGCTAGTGGTTGAAGAAGTCAAAACACACCCTTTTCCTTACAGTACGGGGGTGTTTCCCAGTATTTATGGGCATTTTTTCCTCCTAGGAGGTGCACAAATACAGAAGAGATAAACACACTGTGCTCTGCAAGGAAGAGAATCCATCACAGTTCAGAAAACATGGGAGTATATCCCTCCACAGAATTGTTACCCAATTGTTAATTGGGTTTAATGTTTGTAATCACTCTGTGCTTGTTGAAGGGCCCTGTTAACTCACCAGAGAATAATTACACCAAGTCACCTTCATATCTCTCATTTAACATATTCCAAGAGATAACCAAAGAAATTAGGAAAAAGCCAGTTAGGAAGGACATTAAGTGAGCTGCAGACAGACAACTGAGTTGGTGACAGGCAGGGACTGCAGAAACACATTTAGAGATGCCAGATGTCTTCCTGCTCAGGGAGGGCTGGGAAAGGTCTGGGAGCAGGGCTCGAGTGTCACCTCCCTCTGCCAAGGACACAGGACAATTGTGTCCATTCAGCCTGGGGACACAGGCACTGTTCTCCATGCACACATGGAATGTGCACATGGACACCTCCAGGAAGTGCTGATGCAGGTGTGAGGTGATGTCAAACTGGCCCAATCCTCTGCACGCAGGAGTTTATGCCAGTTCCTCTTAGAACAATTATGAAGAGGCACAAATCCAAAGCAGAATAAACAATAATAAATGACAGAAATTAGTTATTCAACTTGTCACTGACCAGCAACCTCGAGCTCTCAAGTGAAATGCCTGATGCCAAAAGGTCTTTTCTGTAAATAGACCCAATCCAAAAGTCAAAGATCTCTTCTTCTTCCAGTGTTTCTCTCTGAGCTGGTTCATGGCTTTAATATACAGGAGGCTGTGCAGAAGGCAGGGCTCTGCTGGGTGGGGATGTCTAGCTCAGGCCTGTCTTATTGCTTATGGCGCCCAACTTAAAATTATCTAAAGAAAAGGAAAAAACCCCAAACAAAAACCCCACAAAACAAATAAACACAAAAAAAAACAAACAAAAAACCCCCACACAAAAACCCCACAACACCTTGACGTGACAATATAACATCCTTGGGTGCTGCAGGCTCTAAGCACCATGTAAAACACTTCTTTGCTTCTTTCTGCAGCCAGATATTCAGCTGCTGCTCAAGTCCAAGGTCTTTTTTTTAAGTGATTTTTTTCCCCCCAGATCTGTATTAACAGCATCACCCGATAAGTGAGATGGGGACACACATCCTGAATTGCTGCACGCGTAAAAAGTGGATGGTAAGTGAAAGCAGGTCAAAGAATGGAAGGCTCAAGGTCAAGCACCAAGAGAGGCACATTCACATTTTGTGTGTGTCTATCAATATGTAAGTACATCAACCTGACTGTAACAAGCAGGTCCCAAGTGGAGCATTTCACAGGCTCCAACTTGTGCAACACGTCCTACTGCCATAGAAACCAGAGTGCTGCAGGGCTTTTGGGGTTTTTTCCCCCTCATTATCTGAATTCCCTGACAGCACAGAGAGGCAGGAGGAGTGGGCAGCCTCCCAAACACACATTGATCAGAGGATGTTACGTGAGGTTACACCGTGTACCTGGCAAGCTCAGGCTTCCCCTAACAGTTGTCAGTGATTTTTTTGAATGCCAATGAGGTGCAATAATGTTGTCATGCCTGCCCAGCTAATGCTGCTCCGTTATCTGGCATCTTGGAGGCCTTTTCCGACCTTAATGATTCTGTGATCCCAAATCTGGACAGCAGTGCTTGCTTTGGATAGCTGAGGATACACTGCCCAGAAAAGGTAGTGATCTCTCATAGTATAGGAAAATAATCATCCAGAAAAACAACAGAGAGGGAGAAGAAATAAAAATCCCTTATCTTACAATTTCAGACTCTATATTTTGATCAATTTGACATAGGGTCAAAATTTCTGCCTGTCCAATGATACTTTTTCTAGAAGCTCCTATGGCTGTCTCCTCTTCCAGTTATCTGGACTCATTCTTAACAAGCAATTCCTTCCATGAGAAGTAAATTTCCAGCAGCATCATGGACAATAACTGCAGTTTTTCTACACATGGAAAGACTTGTGCAGCACAACTGTTGCTTCCTAGACCAGACTCAATTACAACCAAAACAACTTTATCCAAAGCATTTTAAACTTCTTAAAAGGAACAGGAAGGATGTGAGTGACTAAAAAGAAATAATGTCTACCTTTATTCCTGCCTATTATGTACTAACAACGTGTAGTCCACAAATTCCTCTACTTCTTTTGTAGCCTGACCTCACACAGCCCTTCAAACCAAGAAGCCAAGTTTTCTCTCTGAGCAGTGAGATTCTCATGCAAACCAAAGAGTCACTAAATGCCACTGATTTTCCTCCATATCTGTAGATGCATCCCAAGCTCTTCTCCACCAAGGCAAACCCCTTCACAAAGTGCCATCCTGGGACAAAGCAGGTCCTCCCCAGCCTCCCTGCAGGCTCACAGCCTGTGGGGCTCATATGTTCCTTCTTAGATTTTTTTATTTGTACAATCAAAAGTGTGGATGCCTGGCCTGGGATTTCTTTCCTCTCATTATTAATATTAAACCATGTTTTGACTGCATTATAAAAGCATCCAGGATGATGGACTCGTTAATGCACTCCCTGGCTCTTTTTTAATTAAATCACTGATAAATTCTATTCTTTAATTTCGCCTTAGTAGAGTTGATGGATGAGCACCGTAAATGCCTAAGAAGGAAATAAGCCACTGCAGCTCAGTGTTAACAGCTGTTATCAGGCACGATGGGCCTCCTCTGTTGGGACAGAAAGGGCAGTGAATGGCTTTAATGCCTCTGCTAACAAACCAGCATAACAGGAGCTTACATAATCCATTTAAAGAGGAAGGAAAACATAAAACTCCAGCCTCAACACCAGCTCACCTCAGTCTCACAGTCTGATGTGGTAATTACCGTGATATTCTGGGGTTAGAGCCATTCAAGACACATTCACCAAATAGAATCAACAAATCGAATTCTTTGCTGTCATTCTCGTAACCACGCTGACTTGCACACCTGCAACACGGAGTTCCTTCCTCTGCACACAACTTTGGGCAGTTTCGAGCAGCAAAGCATCAACAACGGCTGAATGTTTCCCATGACCTCCGGTATTTTGAAGGTTTACAGCTCAGCTGGTTCTGAGCAGAGTATGAACCATCTCCATCTCTCAAGGTTGTGCTCTCTGTGTAAAACAACCTTCCCTTCAGCATTTGCTCACCTAGGGCAGGCAGGAGAAACAGAGGAGTCAGGCTGAAGCACCTTAGAACCTGTGACTCTATTACAGAAGATGACAAATGAGATGCTACTTTTTCTGAAAGAAGTGTGGGCAGTTCCCCAGTGAGGGACCATCATCATCTGGGAACACAGAACAGCTGTACTTTTGTACAGCCTGAATTGCCTCTGCAACCCCCAATTATTTCTAAGCAAAAGATTAGGAGGGACTCAAAAGAACAAAAAGCCTACTTGTCCCTTACCCCAGACTGTACCACAAACTCCCATCTGAACAATTTTGCAGTTCAGAAAACCACCCTGCACAAGCCATTTAACAAGTCAAATGTGTGCACGTCCAGCTGGAGGGAGGAAAGCTTTACAAATCTCTGATTTTCCCTCCAGTGGCACCTGCTGTTTGTCAGCACATTATCAGGGCCAGTGCAATAGGAACCATATGGCACAGGGAAGGCACTGCTGGAATGATTCATGCTGCATTAATAAAGTAGCTGCCCATCCGTGGGGGCTTGGGTCACACAGAAGCTGCTGAACTCGAGAAAATGGCATGTTTTTTATAAAGCTGTGCAATGTTTGCTGGGACTTCTCGGCAGTAATCATCCATTTTTACATTAAGGAATGAACCTTCAGCATTTAACTAAATGAAGATATCACAGAGTTGTCTCCAGGGGTTCTGTTCTCAAGCAGAAGATAGACTTTCAAATAAACATAATGAAGAGTGAAGCCAGATGGTATTGCTGAATTTCAGAAAGATTAGTCAAGAAACATGACTTGGCCCTAGTCCAGTATCTTCCAGAGTCTGGGACTATCCACAATTGGACTTTCACTTTCCATTGCAAAATGAGGTCAGGTGTAAGGTCCAGGGTCAAACCTCTCAGAGGCTCAAGGCAAGGAGAGCACAACCATTCCTGGCTCCTGTTCTCTCTCCTTCTGGAGGAACACTTTGGGACTGGAAGGGGACACATTGTTTCTGTTACATTTTATCATATGTATTTTAAACAGGAAACGGGGAGAAACCCCTTCTCCAACCCTGGATTTCACTGTGAGTGGTGGGATATGGGCAGAGAAAGGACAGTGTCACACCCAGACCTCCTGCAAGGGTCACCTGAGCACTGGGCAGACAGAAGAAACCTCCTCCCACATGTCAAGCACGACCACACATCAGATGTGGCTCAGGTCACCACCCAGGATGCTCTCACAACCTCCCTTAGCAAGACAACTCAGCAGCCAGTGCTGCCTTCCAAGAAGGGCATGGAGATGCTTAAAGTCCCCATGTGGTTTGTCCCCACCTTACACCCCCCTGGGTGCCAGCAAGATGAGAATGAGATGGGGCTGAAAAGAGCTGAACAAGGTAGAGACCTTGGTGGCAGCAGATAAACCGGTTCCCACAGTGAAAGGCAACAGCAAGACATTTACAGCTGGGATCCTTAGACGAGCAGGGCACGGGGTTGGTCTCTGCTCAGACACTTGTACCAACTGATTTTAACTGGGACATTTGCTCAGCTTCTAAATGGCTTGGAGCACCTTTTGCTTGGGTGGTAATTTCACATACAGAGACCTGGTACAGAAGCATCTGGGCTTGGGAAGCAGATGAAGTGTTTATGCTGCTGAGCTGAGAAACGAGAGGGATTAAAAAACAACACTTAAAAAATGGCTAATCTGAGTAAAGCCCATTTATATGCAGAATCCACAATTCCCTCCAGGGATTCATTAGTGAAGGAAAGGAAATTTGCTTCTGTTTGTTTGGAAAGGCAGATTTCTTAATGGCTGTGAAAAAATTAGCACTTGCCAGCATTTCCCCAGATAATGAATATACTTGTTGCAGACCAAGTCTGGCTAAAAGGGCATAGAGCAGTTCAAAGTGAGAAAAGGATGAGCCAAGATTCAGGCTGGATCTAATTTTGTTTCGAAAGGGACCACAGGCCACTGCAAGACATTACCATCACTGTTAAAGGGAGCTTGCATCATCTGCATTTTGTTTGTTTTCCAACCAAAATATGCTTAAACTCTGACTCCTAGAGTTCAGTCCAGTTCTGGATGTGAATTTCCAAATATTCTGAATGGCTCTAAATTCTTCCAAGAGAGGAACATTTAAGCCAATCCTCATTTTCCCACATACAGAGAGAGATTAGACTTGATCCTTAGAAGGGGGTTCGTGTTCCCCAGATCCTTGGGACAGCTGTGCCCTTTCCTTGCCATTGTTGTTTTCATGGATTACCATACAGTTGCTTATCCCTGAGCCAAGAAAGCACAAGTTTTCAGCCTCCAATTTTTAGCATTTTTCCCAAGTCTGTGTGTTTTTTGTCTCAGGGCAGCACCAAACTGGTCCCTTCTCTTGCCAGGGCTGTCACTCACCCCCATCCAGGATCAGGCAATGCTGAGACAGCGAGTCAGGTCTGGTGGGTGGCAGAAGATGCAGCAGTTGATGAAGGTACCACAGCACACCGTTGTCAGAAAGGACAGGGAGCAGCTCCCTGGCAAAACAAGCTCTCCTCCCCTCACCTCAAGCAGTACCTTTTAAGGGTAGGAGAGAAAAACTGAATCACTCTGCCAGAAAGAGGTGTGACCACCACACGTCCAACAGCAGAAGTTCCAGGTGTTGTGCACCCAGTGCAACAGCAGCAGTGAGTGATGTCAAACTCTTAGTTCTGTGCTAAGAGAGAAAGGGCCAAATAATATCACTGTGCACTTAACCCATAGTTATTTTCCTCAAAGGAGGCCCAGGGGAGGACTTACTCATTAATGTTTTTTGACCATTTGGAAAACACAAATGAGCCATTTAATAAGAAATGTTTCTTTCCACTGTCTCATCGTTATCAAATGCCTCATTGTCATTAGATCAGCTTGACTAATGGGATCTTAAATTCTAATTAGGGTCTCTAAATGTGACTTTCACACAATATAACCATAAAATAAATGCTAGTCAAAAAGACATGAAAGTGCTCTCCCCTGGAAAGTGCAAGTCTTTCCAAAATTACGTCAGTCAAAACTTTCAGAAGGAAATGGTGTCTTTCTAGTTCTTCCAGCCCTCAAAAAAATTTCTGTCTTTCTTCTCTGAAGCAAAAAATCTTCACTGTTGCTCTTTCTGTGTCAGTGTAGCCCAGGTAGCTCGATAGCATCCTATTTAAATTTCCAAAGAACTTGGCTGAGATCTGAGGCAGTGCAATGGTGTGACTGCACTTTCCTGTGACAATCCAGGCAGCTCAATTGTTCCAATACACTCATCAAGATATTGAGGGCTCTTAAATTCAAATGCAGAAACCTTTCAGTGGTCCAAGGTCCAAGCAAAGAGGGATGAACTTTGCATGCCTGAAATACCTGCAGATACTCTCTAAATGGGGATGGGTCTCTCTTCACAATAAGACCAGGAAGCTTCTTCCAAAAAGGACATTATTTCCTATTTCCAGGTGTGCATCTGATCTGTCAGTCTCTGGACCCACGGAGTGCCACAGTGCAGTTACTGGACACTGTCCCAATAGATTAGTACTTTTGGAACTTACATGGATTATTCCACTTACCAACGTGTGCAGAGTTTTTGCTCCGCTGGTTCTGACTGGTTGCTAATAAACCTTATAAATAATTGTGTTCCTGATCAGAGGAGTTTCCAGCAGTACAATTACCTGGGAGAAGCCAATAAAAGGCCACAGCTACAATGTAGTAATGAATTTGTAAATTAAAGTTTGCTCTGCCCTTGAGTCACAGCAATTAGCACCGCACAGCCCTCTTTCAGAGCAGCGATGTGAGACTTCTCAAAAGCCACTTAGGGTGGACACAGTCAATGGCTGACACTTGGGAGTCCATTGTGCACCACAAACAGTGGTTCAGACAAACTCAGGCGACAGCCAGGCTGAGTAAATGATGGTTTGGCTAACCTGGTCTCCAAGCTCTGACACAAGCATCGATTTAACACCCTCAAAGACCTGTGAGCAAGGACAAGCTGGGAAATGCTGCCCAGCAGAGCTGTGAGCAAGGAGGGCTCAGCAGGGGCAGCGCAGAACAGCCCAAATCTCAGCACTTACCTGCTGTTACTGCACACTTCAGGGTCCTCTTTTCACATACATCTCAGTGAAAGTGTACTGGTGTCACCTCTAGCTTTCAATGTGCCCATACTTCACCATTAGCACGAGAACTGACAAGACAAGTTCTATCCTGGCAGCCTAACTCACGGGTTTATATAGATGTCTCACAACATTCTCCTCTGTGCTCAGCAACAGTTGCCAGTAAAGGCACCCTGATCAACTCCCATCAGTCTGCTCTCCCTTTATTTCTTTCATAGTCTATATATTTTTTTTTTTTTTTTGGCACAAACACGAGACCTTGTTCTGGGGCATTTATTGGGCATTTATTGTGCTGCTACCCATCCAGTTTTCCTTCTATAAGGGCAAAGGGGCAACCTGAGTATGAAACACCACAGACAACTGAGATTCTCATAAACCAAAGAGGAATCATTGTATCAACAAAAAGCACTGAACAACAAGAAGTGTTATATATATGTATATACATACATATATATATATACACACACATATATATATTCCACCTCAATCCCCTTCCAGAATAGGATCACTGCTGTCACTGGAGACAGCCAAGTCAACATCAGGATCATCTGAGAGCAGGGATTGCACGAGCCCAGCCAGAAAACAAGACTGGCTGAGAAAGCCCTCCTGTCACCACCATTATGCCTCCAAATGAAATGCCTTCCAACCCCACACGGCAAAGAATTTGTCTCCATGTGAGGCTCCTGCACATCAGTAGATACCACAGATACTCAAGCACGTGCCTGAGGCTGTGGAGACACAGATGTGGGGAGGGAGATAAAGCTGGGGAAGTCAAGGACTGCAAATGCTCCTATGCTCAGAGGGGAGAAAACCAGAGGAAAAACTCAGACATAGACTGGAATAGCAGCAACATTGAACAAATAAAACTGCAATGGCAGAAGCAACTAGACATCAAGAATGTTATTAAAACAAACCCCTGCAGATCTGGATGGAAAGTAAGAAAGAGAAATGAGTTTAACTCCTGACAGGATCCCATCCCTCTTGGGCAGTAAGAGGAAAGCAGATGACTGGGGAGCACACTGGGGTTTTCCATTCTGATAGGATTCAGCATCATACAAGGGCTACAGGAAAGGAGTGCTCATATACACTGGAATATAGATTCAAGATGAGGATCTGCAGTTACCCTTCAGGCTGTCCATAGCACTGGTGACCAGGGCAGCCCATCACAGATACCGAGATTACTGCACAGAAAGGTGTAATGAAATCAATTGCTTTAACACTAGAAATTCAACAGTTCCTCCTATTCTTTCCTTGCTGATAAACTTAATTACATCTTTTTGACACAATTTTGGCAAGACTAGCCCTTGAAAAAAAACAAAACCAGGAAAAATAGATTCATTGTTTCAGTTTGGATCTGCAAACAGCCTCAAAAGTCAAATCCTTCCCACTGCAACATGGTCCAAAACACACCTCCAACATCTATCCAACTTCCTAAGTTCAGCAAAACAAAAGCAGTTAATGTAAGGGCTCCCCTGATGCACACAAGCTTCACCCAGTCATTTTACAGTGCAAGAGGACTGTAGTGAAAACATTTTACCTCTAAGGGTCAGCAGGATGTGTGAAGAGGGATTTTTCCTGAAAGACCTTGCTGTGGTGACATAAAAGCTTCACATTCTTGCTGTGGAGTCTGAACTACTGCAAGGTGAAAAACGTACAGTCTTGAAAATTAGTCAACTCTGGGATATGAACAAAGCAGGAAAGAAGAGAAAAACACAACTTCTGAGACGGGAGTGGCTGGTCATTGGAGTGTTGAAGCTTCAATTAATGGTCTTTTCCTGGCAGAACTGCAGAGAGAAGAAAGTGGCTATAGCACAGCAGTAGCACCGTCTGCACTTCTGATTACCATTCAATAGCCAGGAATAATTGCAAAGTTTCCACATTTATTATAACCTTGGGAAACACTCACCTTGCTGTGCTACTTTACAGCACACTGCTCAGAGCACTGCTCTCTGTCAGCATTACCAGCAGAATTTGAAAGCTAATCTTATCAGTTTGATCCTCTTCGTGATTAGAGATGGTTTTATGTCATGGTAAGAGTCACGAGCTGTTCCCCAAAATTCTCACTTTTGGAGAACTCATAATTGGTGAGGACAAGGCACAGCTTCCAATGTGGGGGTGGGGGTCCCTCAAATGGACAATGCACACAACACAGCAAGGATACAGCATGTGGGGGATAATGCTTTCAGAATAGTTTCCAGGCCTTTTACTGTACAAGTGGTACCTGACTGAAGTTGATGCAGATTAGGACTCACCAACCTCTTAAGCCTCAGCATGAAATAGTTGCCAAGAAATATTTTTATAGTGACACCCAGCAACTGCAATCTATGTCCAAAAGGGTCCTTATCTCCCTTTGAACCAAAAAATGACAAAAATGAGTACTACAGTGGCATAGTAATTGATTCAGAGTCTTCTCTATTGATTGTCCCCCATCTCACACCCAAATTATTAGGAACGACTCATTGGGATGTCCCAGAAGGGCATCAGATCAAGTGCTGGATAATGCACTTGAAATAAAAGTCACCTCTGCAAGAGCCCTAAGGCTGAAGGAATAAGGCTAAACTAATAAGGGAAATATTAATGAAATAAGCAATTCTTCCCTCAGCTGGCTTCAACCTAATTCTACCTCAGACCAGGACACAGCATGGATATGAAAAGATTTATTAAATCACCTCATGGTCTCTGCTGGTTAAGGAAATATTTATACCAAATACAGAACATCTAACATGTTCTTTAAAGATTATCTTCTCTTTGTTTCATTTTCATCCTTTCCAAGCAAAAAGTACAATGTAGGGTTTATAAATAATTAATACAACTACCCCATTTGATCCTTTGTAGCAAAGCATTCCCTAAAATTTATTTTTCTCTCTGAAAAGTGTTGCCCATCTAATTTATTTTCTAACATCAGGAAGCAGAAAAAGAGGAACATTATGGCTGTGTTGCTTTGACTCTTGAAATAAGGCTTAGTTTTCAAAATGTCTACATGTTCAGCTTTACAACAGCCTTTGTAGGAAGGTTCTTTTGTGCCTTCATGGCACTAACTAGTTCTTTTTTAACTTCTTCTAGTCAAAGGTAAAAAAAAAAAAATCCGGCTTTTCACTTTTTTTATGCTTTAGATTGCTTATAAATGGGAGATGAAGCATTTAAAGATCAGTCCACAGTCTGTTACAAAAACAGAACATTCTGGAAGAAAAGTCCATCAGGTGTGTTCAGCGAAAGAAAAAAAAAAAGCCACAAACAAAAATGAACACTGAGCAAGTTTTCCCACTGAGTTATTTTCCAGCTTCTTGAAATGAAAATGAAATGCTCACTTTTTAAGAAGTGATGCTTCCAAGCAGGTGACTTGTGAGTTATCTTCCCTCCAACAGCGGACAACAGGAACCCCCAGGAGCTGGAATTCCATTTTTAGAGTGAGATTAACCCACCACAAGCCTTCAAGGCTTCTAATTCAGATTGAGTCAGAGGAGAAGGAAGAAAGGTACATTCAAAGAAAGCTACTAAGGTCACTTGAGGTTGGTTGTTGGTGGAATTGTTGGTTCACTAAGCACACATCCCACTCACGTCCAAGAAAACTTCCAACACTAATAAAGACAGGTCTGTGTAAGAGCATCCACAGAATGAGGCTGTTTGTGCTCTCCAAAGCAGCTTTATTTCAGCTGGGCTTTTCAGGACAGCTGAAGGAAGCTTGGATCCCATGGGGGCAACCCTTTGTGAACACAGGCTCTTTGGAACAGCCTGCACTTCTTACAGCAACAGAAACCCATTCCAGGCTCAGGTGCTTTCAAGAGAAACTCCCACCTTTTTGTCCCCATTCAGAAAGATTCTTGAAATGCTGCAAGGTGAACAGAGGGGGTCAGTTCTGCTTTCTCAGAGTGAAACCAAACACCAAGCCAGGCTCTGTGACTGACAGGAGGAGGGGGTGCAGTGAGGACCACGGGTTGTTCAGTGCTCTCAGGGCTGAAAGCCTAATCCTCTGTCTAATAAAGTTTAGGATTTAGCAACCAGTATATATATTGAGATACAAGGGCTTTTCCCCCCCACCACCACTTTTCACCCACCCAGGATTCCCCACATAGGCCCTGTAACTGCTGCCCAAAATAGCAACACATCCTCTGCAATTATCATTAGAGGTAATTAAAGCCTCCATGCAGTAGGCAGCTTGAATTGCTGTTTACACTCAAGTCCCTGAACATGCTGCAGGTAATTGGAAGAAAAGCATCAACCCAATATTCTTGATTTTCTTATTGGCAAGGGTTGGATAATTTGATTTCGGTCAGCACGCATTTCAAAAAATAAAGAATTAATTTCCTCTGAAGGCCTGAGTCTTCCCTTTGGCACACTCCACTGAGGTATTTTCATGTTTCTGGGGCCCTTACTGGAGTGAATCTTGGAAGGCTTAAGAGAATTGGGTTATAAAGGAGATATCCACAAAAAAATCTCATGTGTATAGGAGGGAAAAGGCTTTTCTACTTCTCAGAGCACTGGCAGCAGGTACCTAGACAAGGTGTGTGCATGCCAGGGTGTCAGCCAGAACAGGAGGGGGGCACAGAATTTGACAAGTCACTTTGGACAATCAACTGGGGGGCAATCGATTTTTGCAAGACCTGAATATCCTCAGTTTCCATTTAAGCACAGAAGAACAATGCTCTGTAACCTCAGCCACCAGGGCAAAATATCATCATGGACTCTTAGAGAAGAAAGATGTGCCTAAAAGTAGAGTCTCCATCCCACCACAAGGATGGATGGCTCTGGTTTCTGATCCAGCCCTGAAACTAGCCCCCCATTCTGCTTACCAGGGACTCCCTGCTCTATGGAAATTGGTGGGCTGCAGCACAGAGTGACCCAGGCTGGAAGAGGGAGCTCCAGTCATTTAATTTCTGCTCTGCACTTAGACTGGTCCCTGCTCTGCCTTGATTGTCCCACCCCATGAGCTGAAAAATACAGTCAAAACTGTTGAACAAACACCTCCACAGCCTAAAAGCCCCAGTTCTCATTCTGAAAAGCCAACAGAACTGAAGTACACTTCTCCAGCTTTGACTCACAACTTCAAAAATCTGTTCTAGTCACACAGGGGGAAAAAAATACTTGCAAAGTATCACTTGAGAGCACTTACATATATCTTCTCTGGGGATTCTGACTTGGCTCACTTTCTGTCTTTGCTCCTTTCCTCCCATTATCCCCAGAGAGCACATTTAAGAGCTCTGCCTCCTTGGGAGCACAACTGTCTCTGATTTAACCCTTCCTCTGAGTCATGGTGATCAGCTCTATGCAGATGCCATGATACCCAGATTATTTGTTTTGTGCCTCCCTTTCCCACAGAAGTACTATTGTACTTGTTGCCTCCTGGTGAAGTGGCAGAACAGTTCAAACTGCACCAACATTTTGCTACCAGCACTGGAAACCTGAGCCAGGTCCTGCAAAAACAGCCAAGGTCAGTGGGCTGGCAGTGAACCTCTGCTGGCTCCTACATTTCAACACACCCTCTTTGAAGGCTGATGATGCCAGTGAGCTACTGAGCACAGAGCTATTTTTGTGCTGGATGTGGCCCTGTCCAAAGGAAGCAATGGTCACTTAGCAAACCCCTCTGACTCCACCCAAACTGAGCTCTCCTGGACATCCTTCCTGCCATAACCTCCTCAAAGTTCAGGCACACAAGCACACCACACCCTTCACCTGGCAGGGAGAATTGCCTTGCTGGTGTCACCCAACCCAAACGGTTCAGAGGCAGCAGTAACTAGAACCAGAGATCTGGATTTAGATCTGTAGTGCTGGTATCACCACCTTCTGAAGAGGTTCAGAGCAGTAACAAAGAGGGATCTTGGCACGCACTTAAAACGGCCTCTCACCTTCTCCTGAAGGTTTCTGTGCCACAGCACCCACAAAACCAGAGCTCTGCAGTGCTCATGGAGAGGTGAAGCCCTGCTCTGGAGGCAGAGAGGCAGGCTGGGGGCTTGGCAGAAGGGCTGGAGCTCCAGGGTGTGGGAAACCATCAGGAAGAGCTTTCCCAGTGTGAAAACAGGTCTCAAAACAGAGCAGCCTGGCTAGAAGGGTCTGGACAAGTCACCCTGGGCCATCCCAAGCACACAAGGTTCCTCTGAGAGCCTCACAGCTCTCCCCTCACCAAACCCCAGCAGTGACCTACCCCTTTAGAAATGTACAGCTGAGGAGTAAACACACAAAATTCACCCAGCTTTTTCAACTTGCAAAAGAAGGAGGAAAAAAACTCTGCATTAACTCTGCCTCAGCTATTAAGAAAAATGTTCTCCACGTCCCTGTTAATTTCCTCCTCACGCACAAAGCTTTTCCAAGAAGCTACAGGGAGTGACATAACAATAAATTAATTCATAAAAAGCACAGATGAAACATTACCTGGAAACAGGAAAGCACTCCTGCAGGAAGATCAAACCCCCAAAAGCTGCTGAAAACCAAATGGGTTTTAATGAATGACAGATCTTAGGTCAGCAGTAGATAATCAGAGAGATTAGTGTAAACCTGATAAGATCAAAGTGTCTGAACATGGTTTAGAGACCACCACATCTGGGCACGGTCACTGAAACCTGAAGGCTGAATTCTGTGCTAAGAGGAATCTTTTTTTTATGTGTGCCTTTAATCAGAGGAGGAAGAAAAGCTGTTTGAAAAGTGCTTTGACAGGTGCAAGGAAGATAAGCTGGAGGCAGATCACAAAGACAACAGTGTTTGATAAAGAGCAGACTGGGGGATTATCACCACAAATATGCATAAGTTCCATTCTGTATAGTGGAGCATGTCATTATTAATACTACTACTTATCCCTCTTAAAGCATTTGAAGCTTTCAAGTGCTATACAAATACTAATCACTAAGCAAAGGTGCCAAAGAATCCTTTCCATATCCTGCTGATTGCACAGACTGAAAGCACAATAAGTACAATGTGTACAATGGCAAACATGGGCCTGAACAATCACCATAGTTAATAATGTTACAAAAAAGATTGTGGTCTAAAGGGAAAGAATATTAGTGTGCATCAGAAAACCGCTCTTACCGAGTGCTGGGAGGGTGAAGAGCAGGCTTGGAAGAAAAACTGATGCTGCTGGGAGGGAGCTGGAGCACAGAGGGGAAATGGGAACATTCCATCTACAACAACATCTACAGGAGACGAGGACAAAAATTTCCTCAAAGGTGGAGACCTGGAAAAACTTTGCAGATGTAGTGGGAAGCAAAAGGTGAAGCTAGGACAAGGATTCAAGAGCAAAAGCAGTGTCATTAAATCAGCCAAGAAGGAAGATGATGGATCTTAGCAGTTTCGTTTTATCAGAAGTGGAGGGGAAACCAAATCAGCGACTGGCAATCGGAAGGGCTGAGCAGGACATGGGCTCATTCCTTGGCAAAAGGAATTAGGAGCAAATTACATTAATTATAGGTAATGATGGGAAACTGTTGCCAAATCTGGTGAACACTGGTTAGAAAGCTCACATGAATTAATCCTTTCTAGTCCTTGAATACTTGGGCTGCTCAGCAGCGCTTTCTGCAGAAGTGCTCAAACAGAATTCATAAAAAGGCAAAGCCTGTTATTGTACAGTCATCCTTCTCATGGCACCACAGAGAACAACAGGAATTCCCACTGTGAATCACTGCAGCTGCTGTCCCCGACCAGGAAGGGCTGCAGGATCCCACCAGCCTCTTCAGGGGCACCCTGTGGTTTTAGATACAAGTGCTCTGCATCGAGGTGAGCTCGGCCCTAAGCACCCACCTGCAACTACTGCAAGAAAAAATGCTGCTTCATCACAAACCAACTCTCCAACTATGAGGGCACCATAAACCTGAGCTTTCTGGTCTCAGCTTTTAGTCAGCTATAAACACAAAACCTAATTACTGACAAACATGTCCCTGTTTCTGATGCAGGAATAACGGAGAGACTGCTCTGTTCCTAAAACAGAAGCTCTACGAGCTGCTGGAAAGGTGCAGAACAAACTCAAGTGCAATTTTGAGGCAAATCCTGTATGTCCCATTCACATCCCTCCAGTAAGGGCTGCGTTGTCTCCAAGGCAACAGGGAGGCAGAGCTTGAGCACTGTGCTAAACGAAATTATCTCATTAACATTTGTTTCCTTGTGTCATCCGTTAATGCAGAAGATGCTGCAGACACCACAAAGATTCTCTGATCTGTTCTGAATGGGGAAACACATCAAACAGTGAAGAGATCCCAAACTTTTCTTCTTTGAAGCTCTGGCAAAGCATCTTGGCCTGCAGAGAAGAGAGACTAATGCTTTCTGCATTAAAAATACATTACAAACGCAGAAAACACAATTCACCTTGGGGCATCAAGATTTTTATACCTATTTGGTGATTCTCAGTACTTTTTACTTTTAAATACTCACATGGTCTGTTTAATTAGTTTGACTTGTGAAAACTACCTGAGGTTAAGGGCCTTCAACGTGTCCTGTCTCAGGGACACCCAAATGAGTAAAGCTTAATGAGATTTGTATCCGTGGCTCCTTCTGAAAGTTTTGACCACTTTTCCCCCCTCCTCCCCTTTTCAGCTGAACAAACTAAGCAGGATCCTAGCAAGAGGGAGAAGAACTGATGGATGACAGAGAAATAACTCTTTGGAGATGCTGAAGTCTCACCCTGTCAGGTTTCCATCCCCATCCCACGAATGGACAAACACTGACATCTCCAAGACACCACATTTGAGTTCTGGTTGCCAAAAATCAGGTTTTATTTACTGATGAAGAATCTCCCACTGACTTTTTCCTCATTCTGGGGAATTGGAAACATTGCTAGGGGATTTTTTGTGAAATTTTTGCTCCAGGGGTGTGAGTCCAACACGGATCAGTGTCGCTGGGATCACCCACAGGACCTGATTTTGCTTCAGCCCCTTTTCCCCCTTCACACTTGAAATGAACACAGGGCAGAACTGCTTGTGCCTTGAAAGAAAGTCAAAACACCACAGGCAGCTGTCTCTCCAATCACTCTGTAGAAAACTTGGTCAAAGGCCACCACACTTTACCAAATTAGTATTTCTTATTTTTCTATTTTATCTCCTTCGCTCAAGTATTTGATCCTAATTGCTGTTTCTGGTAATTCACTGCTTGTAGTTTTCCTTCTTAAATCTGATAATATTTCCCAAATCCCTTCTCATCAGATAGCTGCCATCTACACATTTTGGTGTGTCTTCTCTGGGACTGCAGAAATACTTTCTCCTTCCACAAAAGCTCAGCATTTCTTAGCAACAGACAGCAATACCACCAAATTCCTCCAGTGCCCTTGGATGTGTTTTGGATGTTTAAAATTCAAGAGAACAGCTGTCAAGTGAGATGATAATTGTGCTGTCAGCCTACCCAAGAAAAATTAGTGAAATTACCCTCCAAAGAATGTATGCTACATAATCTTCTAAGTAAAAAAAAAAATAGGTTTCCTTATCACACAGAACTGGAGAGGTCTGAAATAAGAAATACTCATCTGAAATCAATGCTTTCTGAAAGATGTAGTGAACCAAATGCATTGCTGGAAGCTACGATAAAAGAGACACAGAAGAGGCCAGCTGAGGCCATCAGGGGCCACGGCAGCACAGTGGCATCATTTCCAGACTCCAGAGCATGTCAGAAAGACTCCAGGGAGCAACTGCACTGTTGTGACCCTCCAGAGAGCTCGTGGCATTGAAAATCCCTACATGTTACATTTACGCCCCTTCCTTCAGTGTGACATTGCAGGGATGACTAAAGAACCTCCACATTTACTAAGCTGAGAACTGGGTACTGTCAGATTCTCATTCCCTTATTTTCTGATCCAGGTTACTTGGTACAAAGTCATCCTGGCCCATAAAAGGTGATACCATGCTCAGCTGACACCATAATACAAAAGGAATCCAAACCCCTCTGTTGCCTCTTGAAAGCTTCAGGACTGGTCTCTCCAGCAAGATATCAAAAGGAAAAACTCCCACTTTTAGGAAAATCCCAAAAAGCTGTAGCAGAAATGAGCAGGGAATTCCTAAACTCCTACAAGGTGGACACAGCACTGAGCCAGAGTAACAGAAACAAGACAGGGGTCACAGCACCTCATTACAAGATAAACTGCTCAAATAGGCAAACATTTTACAACACAGTCCAGCTTCAAATAAGTTATTTAATGGCTCCAACCAGAAAAAAATCAACAGCAATTTTCACATTTTGCAGAAAACCTTAATCAAGCAGAAATGAGGAAAACATAAAAATTGGGAAATGACTCGTGAAATGGCTGCATTTGTCCTGTGGATTTTCCAACAGCATTTGTACAGAGCCAAATGCTCCCATTGCCCACCCAGGACCAAAGACTCCCAGGCCCCAGGGCAGCTTTCAGACTCACTCCTCATTATTCCTCATAATGCAAAGGCAGAAATCAAGCTCTACCTTCCAGTTATTAAACACTCATTAGCTGTTATTTCTGCTGCATTTCTGTTGCTTCCACTCCCATTGCAACCAGTGACCTGAGGACAGATTTTGTCTCTCCCTCACAACTACTCAGTGACAAGAACTAACTACAGGCTTTGCAAACTTACATGTTGCCACGTTTGCCCAAGATTCACAAATACTCAGGAAAAAACATAAGGTCTCATGCATGCTTGATACAGGGACTTGAAAACGGAGAGGAACACCAGTTTGCATCAATGGACTGGCCCTCTGGACAAGGGGACCCATCACAAATTAGAAACTGGAGCCAGGAGGAGAAGCAGCACAGACAGACAGAAGTGTTCCTTCTGGTTAAACCCAACTACAAACAAAACACACCTAGATCAGTGTTACAAGGAGCAGAATTTCAGGGAGGGGGGGAAGGAATTCTGGAGAAAGGGTGAGGAGGGATAAAAAAAAAATAAAAGAAATTACCATTTTCCAACCCCAGCTCATGGTTAGGTCAGAGACTCCACACTCAAGGGGTGCAGAGAAAAAAGGGCAGACGCCAGAGAATCATTCCCAAAGACAACTCTACCTAAAGCTTCTCTAGTTGCTGACTCTCTGCTTCATTCTCCAACTCCTCTTTGGAGAGGCATCTTACTCCACCACTGCTCTAAAGCTGGTACTTACTATTCTATATCCACCCTGTGGTACCAGCAGCAGCAAATTAGAATGTACAACATGTCAGCAATTGACCTGAAGCCTCCTAAGTGAATATCTCGGCTGAATTGCTAAAGAGATCATTCTGTTTCTCAAAAATGTTATTCTTTAATCACTTATCAGGGCCATTTTCCTAATCAGAGTTTCAGGCAACACAGCTCTGCTGCTCTGCAAAGACAAAGTGTGATGCTACACCATGAATGAGTCGAGCTGCTCTTGTATCAGCTCAGTTGTCTGTTGCCAGTATCTTCTGCTGCCTTATGATTTCTTTTTCCCCCAACAGAGCTTTTCATTCAGTAGAAATTTATTTCAACCAATACTTTGCACTTTCAGATTTTGAAGAATGGAAATTATTTCACCTCTGCAAGACTGATCTTTTACCAAAAGCACCCTGTAGACAAAAGACAGAGAAAACAAATGGACAGATGAATAAAATACCAAGGACAAGGAAAATGGGTCCCTGGATGTAGCTTATTCCCAAGTAAAAACATCCTTTAAAAACATCCTTTAAAACTCTGCCAGATTAATGATCCTATTGTATTTATCAATGACTTTACATTCATTTTTACAGGCTTCCTGTAGAAAACAGCTGCTACAGAAACCTGTAGAAAGAAAGCACACAGGTTTAACACATCCCTTTTCCTACCACTGTCATGGAATAAGAGAAAGGAGGATAGAGAGGTCAGGCACAGACCACAAGAACACTGTGGTAAAGCAGCTTCTCAAAGTCACCCCAGGAAGCCAAACAAATGAACAGACATATTCAGACAAGTAGAAGCCCAGGAGATCTGCTGAAATGCCTACACAAATTAAACCCTTCAAACCCAAAAGGTGCTTTTCACCTCTGGACATGGCTCACAGCCCCCCATCTCCAGCACACCCACGTGTCAGGGAAAGGCTGCAGAGCAGCACGAGGTATAATCCACCCCCACACACACCAGAAAAAGGGATAAAATCAAATCAGTATCCCAGTGTGGCTGGAGCAGCATGTGCTGATGGTCACACACCAGCACAGGGGAAAAATCAGTCTACAGATCTGGATTCTCTTTTAGCCAGTTATGTAGCTTTTGAAGCTCATACTACGGAAAGGAAAATGTTTCTCTAATTTATCTGACAGTTTCTGCACAAAGGTTGGCTTTGGTTTTCTTAAAATCATCATTCCTCTCCAGTTTTCCTCTTCCTTATCGATGCTTACAATGTCCCAGCAAGTGGAATTGCAAACCAAGCTCGTGGTCTCATCTACATGACTACCTGGCCAGGGAAAAGCAATCTTGGAAGAATTTATTATTCCTGTCCCTTATCAGTGGAAAGCAGGTGCAAGAAAAGCATCAATAATCACAGAGGGACCTTCAATGTGGAAAACCTCTGCTCTCTCAGCATAATTGACAACTCTTATGGCTCAGATTTGGTTACTGAAACTCCTTGAATACATTTAGGGAGTTTCAGACACGTAAAAGCAGAAAATGTAAATATGTGTGTCCATCTGCACATCTGTGGATATTCACATATGTTGGGTTTTTTCCCCCCTCTGGACATTTCTAGACTGAGCATTAGATCTGTACATAGAATTGAGAATTTCATTTGTGGTAACTAACCCATAATGCTAAGAAATGTCTCAATTATATGTGGAGGATTTAACAGCCCTGCAAGAGAGTTGCTGGAGCTGCGGAACTACTTTTACCAGGAGTCCTGGAAAAGGCCTACCCTAAAAGCCATCAGAGACTTCCCACCCCAACACTTGCTGAGAACAGGCAGGGCGAAGTATCAGAGGGAGGTAAGAAGAGCTGGCTCTCACAGGGGCCTTTCCCCAGTACCTGATGAGACAGAAGCACTTCAGAGAACAGCCCTGCACTTTTAAGAAGATGCTGTAATAGGTTTTCCCCAACCTCAAAACCAGAGACATTTTCTTCCTAACATCTCTCTTTTTTTTTTTTAAATAATTACTGTTTGTAAATGTTCATTGCCATCTCATCCAGCAGGAAATACTGACAGCAAAAAAGTTCCCTTATGCAGGAGAAGCTGATGATATTAAAAATACATGGCACAAGTCTCAGTCTTCACAAGCCCTCATGCCAGATGGATCTTGGTTTCCCATGGATAAATCCAAAATGCTGTCTTCTCAAATCAGTCTCTCCACCTCCCTTTCTCTCCTCCCCTATGCAAATTTGGAGAAGGAACCACAGGCTGCTGCTGGCACAGTCCTTAGCAAGGAAAAGAGATACTTATCTAAAATAAACAAGTCACCACCACCATCATTCTGGAACATATCCCAAAGGTCCTCCCTGTCAGACATCCTCGAATACACACCCAGTCCTGTTTGTTGAGAGGTGGGAGTCACAATTCATTTGAGCACATCCACAAAATCAGAACAGTCTTTCGTCTTCACCTCATGCCCAATTCCTCTTCCCCATGATTTGCATTTCCCGTGCTCTGCCCCATTAACATCTTATCGTGGAGCACGGAGAGAGCGTTTGAGCAGCTGGAGCCGGACAAAAAGCTCGTGCATTCCAGCCAGGCAGGATGGATTGCACTTCAGCACAAGGAATTGCACAACCACAATCTAATCACGTTATTACAAAGGTACTTTGATTGTCCAGCAGAGGTTCTGCAGCTGTCCGGGAGCGCAGAGATCTGCACATCACGGGGCAGAGGGGAAGAACCACATGGCACTTAAAGCAGCTGCTACTGGAGAGCTGCAGAACAAAGGGAGGAAGAGACACCCATCACCTTTGTTATTCCCTGGTAGCCGTGCAACGATCCTGTTCGCTAATGATCAGACAACTCAACCTCAGTAATTCAACAGCCAAACACTTCAAATACCACCACCTTCTTGTTCTCCCAGCACGGAGTCTCCAGACACTGTACAGTGAACTCGTATTTGAAGATAAAGGAGAAAAATATTATGCTGTGAAAAACTGGAGGAGATCTAGAAAAGAGAAGGAAGAGAGACCGAAGACCTGACAGCAGAACAAACAAAAATACCTGGCAGAGCTAAGGAGGAGGTTTGAGAAGGAAAGTGAAGTGTTTAGACGGCAGAGAGGCTTAATGAAATAGATGTTCCTTCTGGGAACATGAGCTTTAGCCCGATCAGATAAGACACTTTGCCCACAGAGGCATTAAAACCAGAACTAAGCTTTTAGAGGAAGGAAAGGAAATCAAAATAATTTGACAGGAAACCAACAAAGCAACAAACTACAATAAAATCCTATTTGTTTTCCAGTCCAAGCTGACTCTCTTTCCAGAGCATCTCCAGAGAAAACTCCTCATCCTATTCAAGTCAAGAAGACCATTCCAATACACATCACAAGACCCTTTGGGCACTCAGCTTTGTGGAGCCAGGTTATCTCCAAGATAAAGCTCAGAGCTACTTGTTATATCTGTAAACTACTGTCATGAGGAAAATAAGGAAATTTTGTTCTGGGAATAAAACAGGATCAATTTTGCAGTGATGAATCTCAGCTGGGAGAAAGTGATTAAGGGTTGTTTTTTTTTTTCTAATGAAATATGCAGAAGAGAGTCACTCAACAGAACAGTACCACAAGGAATGGAAAATAAAAACTAGTGTCTTCCACACCCTCGTGTTAATGTAATAGTGAAAGGTTCAGGAAAATATTACAACATACATGAAAAAAGGACACTAAAAAAAACTCCATTGCAGATTAAGCAATATACAGGAATGAATACACCAAAAATGCCAGAAACTCCACTATTAACCAACTTGGTAAAAACTTGCAAGCTCTTGCAGTAATAATGAGCTATTCCATTCATGGAAGAACTCAACCCCAAATTCAAAGCAGTTTGCAGGCCACGTGAAATCCAACCAACACGACAGTCATATGAAGTCACCCCCAGACTTCCTTCTCAATATGCTCAGGTGACTCCCAACACATTCCAGTATCTGGTGGCACCAGCCTTTATCTGTGCCACCAGAAATACATACATATTTATTAAACAAATTTATGACAGAGTGCCTTAATCAACATTATACTATAAACCTTAGTAAGAAATATCACCCAAGTTCCCACATATTTATCCTTCTCCCTGCAGAACATGGAGCAAATAGGAGCTTCAAAGCATATCTTGAATACTAACCAACTTGAGTAGTATGGACCAAAGGCAAAGACCCAAGTGACAGCCTCTATTGTCCTGGTTTTGGTTCACACTTTTTGTTGTCTAAGACTGAAGCCAAAGAGAAGCACAGATTCAGGAGGAAGAACAATACCTGGGGAAAGGCTTCCAGAGGATCTGGAGAGCCAGTGAAGGGAGGAGCAGAGCCCTGGGATGAGTAACAGCTGAATGAACTGAGCTGAGCTTCCCTTCTTCATCCTCCCTCCTTAAAACCAGCTGAGTGAGGGATTCAGACACAGCCCATCTCTGGGGTGGGGGGAAGGTGGTGGTGCCTGTTGATCGGTACCTAAACACAGCAGAAGTAACAATTCTGGGTTTATTTCAGATCCTCTTATCAGTGAGAAATGTGTGCTCATCCTAACAGTCCCGACATCTTGCTCTTCAGGTTATTTCATGCACAAAATTGCTCCCAAGAGCTGGGCTTCATTCGCCCTTTCATTACTGCTGGGCTCCTCAGGAACACCGGGCTGCTGGCAGCGCTTTGTTTTGTTGTTAACAGAAAGCACCACATCGTTTATTCTGGAAGAACAAAACATCAGCACAGAGACTTTTCTTTTCTTTTTTTTTAGCCACAATAGCTGCCCAGAAAGCTGTCAGAAGCAACCTTTTGTCTCCCAGTTCATCTGCACCAGGAAATGAAGCGATGAATTTGCTGCTAATAAATAGGACGAGAACCCGCCCCTCTGCAGCTGAGAAATCCTCCCCAGCAACATGTGCAGCCTGTGGGTCCCCAGCCTGGCCTGATTAACACCCACCCAGGGCTGCAGGTGCCTCACACTCTCATTAATCAGGCACACACAGGTTGAACTCCTGGTGCACACTCGAGAGGGCAATAGCTGTGACACTCCCAGTTGCGTCTCTGCCTCCTAATCGAGCCTTTTCCCTTCTTAACAGCCCAGCTATTAGGAATCAGAAGACACATTAATTGTTTAGGGTCCAATCAGCAGGAAATTCCATTAGTTGCACAGATGCAGGCTGTGCTCTTTACAGAGGCCAGGAGAGGGGAAAAAAAAAAATCCCCAGGATTATTTAAGGGATATCTAAATATTCCACAGACACCTCTCTGAGTGGCCTTTCTGACCATGCTCTGTGATTCACAGACATTAAGAGCATTAATTCCTTCCCAAAAAGGCTTTCCATAAATAGATAGTGCAGGAATTTGGGGTCATTAATTAAAGGTTTTTCCTGAGAAGCTGCAAGAGCAGCCTTTGGGCACCTGATTGCTTCTGCACAGGAGCAGGGGAGAGGAAAAGTAGGGGTTTAGGTGATGAATACCTCCACAGGGACATGGCCAGTGGGTAAAGTCTGTTTGCAAGTGAGCAGAGGTGCAGCCAGGACACCTTGTGTCCTGTGGCTCCTGGGATTTTGGGTACAGAACCTCTGCCTGAGGGGCTCTGTGCCCCAGTTTCTTTCATGTCTAAAACAAAGCTAAATATGATTTTCTGCATTATAAATTTTGCTGAAATAAAAGAGGTCCTAAACTTAAGGGGATGTATCTCTCCTAAAGCTTTTGTCTCCTATATTTTGTAGAGTATTTGGAGGCATTTCCTACTCCTACAAGAACTGGCCCTTTGGAACCTGGTAAGAAATTCTCTACCAAGTCAAACTTTTCTTTCACCTCTCTTATTTCTACATGCATTAAAATAATAGTTTTCTGCATTTCATCTGCATATTCCTGTTCTCTGAGCGAGGAATGGGGATTCAGTAATCCTTTTGAATTTTAGTTTTGTTTAACTCTCCTGCTCTCCTTAAGGGCTGCTGGGGCCACTTGGAGTTTTTAACCTCTCCTTCCTTGTTCCAGTCTCACACTGACAGGTACCATTCGCAAACTTGCATTTTCTTATTCTCCCCCAGCACATCGCTCAGACTCACAGAGCAGCTCCCTGCTAACCTGCTCTTATTTCTGGTACTGATGTAAGTGAAAGGTCCACAATTTGACTTGGTCTGTGCCCAGAAGATGCTGCTGGATCCACTTCTGCAGAGATGCTCAACATGCTGTGAGATCCCTGGTGGAAGTTCTTGCTCCTTCCCCCAACTGCTTTAAAGCTGCACTGCAAAATACTCATGGGTAGGGAGCAGCCCAAGTTTGGAAGGCATCTGCCTGCCCTTCACCATTCCAGCTATTGCCCCTGGGAAGTTCATGAGTAGAATTTTGCGAAGCTTTTTAAAAGCACATCAAGGCACTCCACAAGAAGATGTGTCATTTTAGGCTCTCAAGCTTTTTATTACCCATAAGCTGCTCAAGTAATAAAGCCACCCTAGTCCCTTAAAGGAGTTTAAATCATGAAAATTTAACAAGAGAAGAGAGGAAGCCAATTTGAGTTATTGGAGTTGCTTTTTCCTTTCGGTTTGCTATTCACAGGCAGGTTGGAAGCCCCGGCATCTGAAGTCATGCTCAGACTGACTTCAGGCCTGGAATTCAGCACAACTAACAAACCAGACTGTCACTGAGAAATCCAGACCTTGGGACTGGATTGTATTTAACATTTTTTTTAAAAAGTAGTAAAAAGTGAAGTATAGCAAGGCAATTTCTCTGTGTAAATAGCTCCTCTGAAGTCAAAGCCAATTTATAGGAAAAAGAAATATATGGCTCCTTGTCTTCCCTAATTCTTGTTTTCATCCTTTACAGTCCCCCGACTCAGACTAATTATTCTCTCCAGCAGGTTGTCAAAAACCTTCCTATTTCTTCTAGCAATTACTGTTGTATATTTTGATAACTATCTTTTCTGAGCAAATTGGAGGCCCTGAGCTATTCATGCCCTGACACCTTGCAAATTCCACGTGGGAACAGGATGCATTTTTCTGAGAATAACAAAGTTCTCAGCAAGCAGCACCATGGCAATGAGCTCCAAGGAAGGTGCCCCATGCACCAAGTGGTGCTGCACCTCACCTCTGATGGCCATTCAAAGTACAGACCATCAGCAGTTTAAGCAGATGGAGATGGTCATTGACCTCTAACTCAGAGTTAAGACCTGAAGAGCAAAGTTTGGGGTTGTAATACCATTGTCCTCAACTACCATCCACGAGCAACTCAGTTCCTCAAGGACAGGCCAAGCCAACGGGATGAACTGCCTTCCCACACTACCAGCCTGTTTTCCAGCAAACACTGGTTTGAGGCCCTGCAGAAACTGCCACACCATTTCCCCTGGGCTTTACAGTTCTGCATCTGAAAAGTTCTGACTAAGGAAGGGGATTGGTGAAAGGAATTCCTGTTTTCAGCAGGTTATTACATTACTCAGGCATGGCGGTGCCAGCATTATTGCAGCACGATGGAATTTTTAGCTCTCCTGCTGAGCTCAACCCTGGCTGGGTTTTGTGTTACTTTGGAGTTCAAGAGCAGAGCCTTGCCCAGAGAAAGGGTCTGACTTACTCAAAAACTTCCCAAGTGATCAGAGGCAAAGGGGAGAGTAGAGGACAGCTCAAAAAAAAGGGTGAAAGCCTTTTCAGTGGAAAGGACGAGTAGTGAGCCAATTACACACAAACAGAACCAAACACACACCAGTTTTCTTCAGCTTTTCTTCATTTTTTTTCACTGGAGAAACTTTCACTCTGAAGCAGTAATTACTGTAATAATCACTGTTCTGTCTTTGACCAGGGCAAATGACATCAACTAATGAAAGGTGTGTCTTGACACTCCTTGACACAGCAAACTGTTTGCAGG
>JAYRBT010000043.1:8630822-8643845 GCA_036023395.1 Myiotriccus ornatus
GCCCAGGACTGGGGATGGAGAGCTCCAGGTCCTTCCCAGGGGATTCTGTGTAAACACAGATGAGAGAGGGAGCAAATAACTCCCTCTGCCCCAGGAATAACTTAAGGTCACCACAGTTCCTCCAGTGGGCTGACCAGAGGGACATAAGCAGCCTGCTGTGCCGTGGGGATGCAGTGGGAGCCCATGGAGGAGGCTCCAAGCCTGGCTGAAAGCTGCAGGTCATGCTACATCCCACCCCACTCACTATTCCATTAACTGCCTGCTGCCCTGGGAGCACAGCACAGGAACCAAGTTTCACCAACAACAGAGGATCTTTCTAACTCAAAATGAAGAGTACTTAAGCTCTACATTAGAACTAGAGATGCCTTTATCTCACAAAGTATAAATACTTTGACAGCAGTACAAACACAGGGTAGATGGGAGGGGTGGGAGCTCCTAGCAAGCACACAATTGTTTATATTCGGTTTTTGCTGTTGAAAAACCCCAGACAAATATAATTTTCCCCACAATGTTTGCTTCAAAAACAGGACTGGAAAGCAGTTGATGGACCTGGTGTGCTCATTCCCTTCACACCGGGGCTGCTGTTCCCACACTAACTGTGGGTTGCATAATTTGTTTATTTTGGAAGTGCTGCAGCCCCCAGCCAGAGCCTCGTGTGGTGGTGGAAGGCTGATGGGCATAACATCACCAGAGCCAAGGAATGAGCAGGGGTGAGCCCTCTGCACCACCCAAAAACCCCTCAGCACTGAGACCTCCCAGAGGTGCCAGTGGGATAAAGGGAGCTGCAGCCTTGTAGTGCTAGATAAGAGAGTCAAGGACTGAGCCCTAATGCCACATTAGTACCTACTGCCTCAATCCCCTGCTGCTTGGGACTACCCCCTCCTACGGGAGATTTGTTTTGGAGAGACCCACATCAAGGTACCCAAAACTGTACCTGGATATACCTGATCTGTAGCCAGCTGTTCATGCAAAAAATCAACACACTGATGACTTCTGGAGGTGGGTGATGCTCAAGGGGAAAAGGCACAAGCCAGGAACACAGACATGGTTTTGGTACTTCTGCTCAGGCTTTGGCCAACTCCCTTCACCACTTAACTTTGCTCTCCAAAGGTAAAATGGAGAAAACGAAACACTTCCTTCTCACACAGGGAAACTGTCAGGAAAAATGTAACCGTTATTACCAGGCTGAAAACTACCAAGTTTGAAAGCACGTAATTATTTTTAGAAAGCTCTTTTTTTTTTTTTTTTTGAGGCTAAAACAGGATTTGAGAAGTATTAGTATGTAAAAGAAAAGAGCCCTTGTGTGCCATTATTTTAGTCCACTTCCCAGCTTGAGGTGATGCCAAAATCCCTCCTGAAAGCAGTGCCCTGGCACACAGCAGTTCCTGCTGCTACAAGGCTCTGTAAGCCCTTGGGTAGGTCACACTCATCATCTGCTGGTCAGTGCAGGCATACACACAAATGGCCATTTTTGCTTGCCCAAAGGCTGGTGAAAGATGGAAATATATGCAAATAAAACAGATTGCCACGTAAGACTTCATGGGAGTGTCAACCCCAAAGCTTTTAGAAACAAGCAGGTAAAAGAAAATCAAGAGATTCAGTCCAAGGGAACACCCCTTAGGTGGTCACTCACAGACCACAAATAATCATCAGCACAGCCCAAGGAGAGCAGGCTCCAAAAGCAGCTTCTCCACAGGTCTGTGGCAGAATTCCAGGGGAAAATTTGCAAAGTTGGCTTACCTTGACAAGCCTTAGTCAATGCTGTGAACCCTCTTCATCTTCAGGAACACAAAGGTCACCCAAACACTATTTCATAAACCAAGTGCAAAGTGCCAAGTGCTAACCTGTGACATTAATTGATTTCATTAGGTGGAATGTATTTACTTGGTGTGTGTGGGGGGAGTTTCTTCTGAATATGGACAAAAATTAATCCAAATAAAAAACATAGAGAAAGTGCAATGAGCCCTGCTTTAAAGTTAATTGACTGATGTGATCACCTCAATGTTATACCTCAGCCTAAAAGAGGACCTTTCTAGAGAAAGAGTAATTTTAATTAAGGATATTAATTCCAGTATTCTCATTTAATGCCTTTTTTTCTCTTTTTACCACTAAGAAATGCACTTCAGTTTAGAAGCAACAGCTGAGTGACAGCCTTTGTCTAACCTTTCCCATCCAGGACATTGGTGACTGTGCCTTGGAGAGGACCTTGCTGACCAGCAGCTGCTTGGGAGGGCATAAGGAGAAGACAAATTTGGTCTTACTAAATATCTTTTACACCTGGTCCACAGACACCTTTCCTAGAATCAAGCATGGCTGATTTCAGTGCAAAAATAACCTCTGATTCTTCTTGTCCCTGTTTTGAGTCTAGTCCTGCCCATACACGTGTCTGAAGAGGGATGGAAGATCCCATGGAAAACCTCCCTGATCGTTCCTGGGGCAGGGAGTAAAGCAGGTCAAACAGTCACCTCTGCAAACTGAGTACACCAATGTCAGAGCATGTGGAGTATTCGGGGAGGAGAATGAAAGAAGGTAAAGATTAGTGACAAATAACAAATAGAAATGATCAGCAGGTAATCTCTCCTCTCCCAGAAGCACATTTTACAGCCTCATTTTCAGGCATGTCTAATACAAGAAGAATTCCACTAAGGAACCAGCAGTTTGTTTCAAAGCTCAGCTAACTCATCAACTGGCCTAACTGCCTCATGTCAGATGAACTGTGGCCATCTGCATTTTTGCATGTTGAGCACAGCTCTAAAGAGCTCCGTGCTAACCATCAGTCTGGAAACAAACTGAATGAAAAGAAAAGCAGTGTGCAAGAAACCTCTCATCTTCCAGGAGTTTCCAGGCCCACCAGGACACACAAGGCAGCTGCTTTGCTGCTGCAAAGTTCAAAACAGGAGGGCACCTGCTGTGGGTGGTGTTCCAGAAACAATGGCATTCTGTGGCTGTGGTTTGTGAGCCAAGAGTGAGTCACACCTCGAGCACACCTCACCTGGCTGAGGATTATGAGCATCAACTCCCCCCCTGCTTATGTCCTTTTTAATATAAGTGCCTGTCCACAAGTAGACACAGCACAGAGAGCATCATTCTTGCTGAAGGACAGCTACTGCATTTGACAGATGCATTACACCAGAGCAACAGTGAATGACAACGAAGCCTTTTAAAGGTAAATAAAACCATCACCACCTCCAAAATTCAGGGAAAACACAAAGGACCAAAGAACATTTAATTCCTTAAAAGCACTCTACCATACAGCTGCTGTAGAGCAAGGATTTTTTTTTTTCCAAGGCAGAAACTTCTAGGAAATATGGACATTGAAAGACATTTTAGAATTGTTTTCACACAAAAAAAATATATCCAAACTTGGAAGTGATGCTGATTTAGGTTCAGATGTAATTTTATGTCACTTAAATTTAGTCTTTGCAAATAGCTCTACTTGATTTACTTTCCTCTCTTTCGGAGTGCAAGCAGTCAGCTCACAGGTCAGGCACAAGCAGTGTGGCATCAAGGGCTGGTGGCAGCAATTAGGGACTCTAATTTGCTATGCATAAAAAAATAAAAGCAAGTATTGACGAGAAAATACATCACTTCCATATTTTTTCAGTGTTATCTTGCTTTCCTGTGCTAATGTTCACACCACTCAGTCTCCATGTGGTGCTTCCCCAGCAGAGTGTGACATGCTGGTGTGATGTCTTGAACAGATAACAGGTCTCTCCACAGCTTGTATTAAGTGCACAAGAGACACTGGAGATAAGCAGAGTCCAGTGGGCAGGGAACTGTTCAGAGAGTGGAGCAAAAACATGCCTGAATTCCCAGAGGGCCATGAGTGGTCACAAATCGAAGCAGAGTTGAATTACATTTTCAGCCACAGCAGAGAAGTGACTGAAAAAAAGCACAAAACAAACTAAAAAAAAACCTCCACATTTACAGCAAAGCCATTTGGGCTGAAAAAACTTCTCAGCTGCTCCTCCAGCACTTGAGAGCACTGAAAATCCTGCCCAAACATTCCAGAGACCCTCAGAAATCACAAAAGCCTGAATGGAACCAACCTCCTCAAACCCAGGGCAGAAAGCTCTTCCACCGCTCGAACCAGCACCCGCCAGAAGGAAAGGGATTTCATGCAAACAGGAGAGAACCCCCACAGCTTTGGGGCTGTGAGGAGATAAAGCACAGCTGTGGGGCTACCAAAAAAGAGAGCAAAGGAAGGAAGTAGTTTCTGGCAGAGCAGCAGCCTCTCCCTCCACACCAGCAGTCTCCACTCACTGAGACACAGGCAGACTGTGGAATTCCTCCTGGCCGCCCCACTCCAGGCCAAACTGTCCAGTTTAAGCAGGTTTTAAGGCCAAAAAGGTGGTGTTTTCATGGCAACATAACTACTAGGCAACAGCAATCTTGCTGTTAAATCCTAGTGGAGTAATGGCAGCTGGAGAGGGTTTCCTCTGCTGCTTTGTCAGTAAAACATCAGTATCTTATTTCCAGTAATATAAGGAGTTTACGACAGATTTTGCCATTCTGCAGAGGAAAGACCCTGTTTTTATCACTGTCAAAGGGTAAACCCTGCAAAGCAACTGTTCTTTGAGATGCAGCACAAAGACATGATTTTCAGAAGAATTAAAGTAACACTGATTTGGCAACCCCAGCATCACATTCCTTCCTACCTGTGAGGTTCCTTCTCCCAACCCCATGCTCATTCCTTCCAGCCACATCCTTTGCTCTTGCCATCGTTGAAGTCAATGTTAATAACCTGAAGGCTAAAGCAGGGCACATTTGAAGCCCAAACTCCCCAAAATAGAGTCCCTGTCTTAGTTCCAGCATTGACAATGATGATGAAGGTGAGTTTACCCCACACAGAAAATAGTCCAGAATAAGGAATGGGAATTTCAAGGCTTCAAATCAACCCTATAAATAATACATTCAGTAAGAGCATTGATTCCTAAGTTCAGATAGGAAGAAATTGCACCCTGCTCGTATAACACACGTGGCCACAAGGAAAAGTGGCAATACTTACAGGTAATAAAACCCACTCACAATTTGCAAACAGCTGCACAAACCACTACTGGAACTGTTTCTCTCAAAGTATTTTTCCTTCTATGGAAATAATTTTGCCTCTGGTGGTGATGGCTCTCTACTAGACTATTGCATTTCAAGGCTTCGTGAGCTGAAAGAGGCACCAGCCCTTCTCCCTCACCCACTGCAGCAGCCAGAGCCCCACACAGGCACAGAGACCAGGGTAGAAAAGGGCTGGGTTTCACTCCACAAAACAGAGGTGGCTTCAGTGGGCACAAGCCCCACGAAGAAGGCCCAGAGAAATGTCAGAAGCACCAGCACTTTTGAGGCAAACTCACGGGCCTGTGAGCTGTGTTGGGTGGGAGATCAGCAGAGACAACACGGAGCAACCTTGGATGCCCAGATGAGAAGATCCCAGAGGTTCACAGTATTAAGCTCAACACAGCCCAGGAGCCCATTCTCCCGCAGAAACATGGCAGCATTTTTGCAAGTTTGTACCACATCCAGCCTCCAGAATGCCTGTGAACACACAGCAATTTTTAGGGGAAAAAAACCTTGACATGCAGCAAACCACTTGAGTGATGGCAATGCCCTCCCAGGCTCCCAACACAGGTTCATCTCCCCCTCTCCCCCAGTTAAAGATTTTTTTTATCACCCCATTTCTCCTGAGTTAACAATGACACTCAGTGGTCAGGAGGATTCCCTGCAGTCTATACTCATGCTCCAGCATCCAACAGTTAATGTTCATTATATACTGCACACAGCAAATGTCTTCTCTGAGTTTCAGGATCCTAAGGCAGGGCTTAAGTTATACAGAAAGATCAGGATAGAAAGGCTTAAGAAAAAGGTGAAACCAAACCATAACTTCTTTTCCAATTTGTGCAGTGACCCGGGAAAAATTTTCCATCAATCCAAATCCAGGCTATTAAAAAAAAAAAAAAAAATAAAGCAGACCAGGAGGCAGAGGCAGCTCTAGATCAAATTATTAAACAGAGAACATGTGGTCAGAGCAAGTCACACTGCTACCAAACAGATCCAAACCACAAGCTGAAGAGTGAGGTACTTATAATGGCAAACTTCTCTTCTGTTCTCCTCTCCCACCCCCAAGGATGGAGGCAAAACAACTGCACAAAGCACAGCTCAAAACTCAGCCTCTGGAGCTTGGTCCTGTTGCTTTCTTGACACGGCAGAATTTCCCCTGTGTTTTAGTTCTGATAAGTCACAGTGTGATGGATAACCAGGAGAGGATCCAAAGAAAGTGCTATTGTGCATGGACAAACACATGATGAATAATTAGTGTCCATTTCCAAACAGCATTTAATCAGCAGATTTGAAGGACTCCTATGGCTCCAGCACTGGTTGGATGCCTTTCAGTTTTGACTTAGACACAATATAGCTTTCAATGAATTAAATGGTTTGATTTACAATGTTCTTGTGCTGAAAGAAAAGCAAGCAATTAGATATCACACTTCAGCCACCGTAACATTTTGCATATCCTATTTCTAATTCTCCTCTTCCCTAAAGTGCTGTGCTTATTATTTTCCAGGAAACAGTCTGACACTTTTTTCGATATATCTGGACTGTAACTTAGGCAAATGCACAAAAAGCAGGAATTATTTTTTCAAATTATTTTACAGTGTAAAGCACAGACAATTTTCAGTGTATTCATACACTGGCAGAGTCTTAAAGCATGTATTTTACTCTAACAATAACAATTCCCTTCTTTTAAGACTGTTCGCTTCTCTAGAACATTAATGTGCCACAAAGACAAAGCGTTTCCACCCTGTTTATTTGCAAAGGGAATTCATTTCAGTCTTAGACAGGGTTCTGTTTTTTCTCTTACCATTGTGGCATAACTGCTTTCCATCATTCCAGTGAGAGCATCAGTAAGATCTACCTTATTATTAAACATTATCACAGCTGCCAATTCAAGCACTGAAGAGACAGGAAATGCAAGAATTCACACTTGACTCCCAGCATGTATACATTAAGATACTAACTCTGTAATAAGATCTGCCTTCGAGTTCTCTGAAGTTCTTTGTGCTCAGAACTGCACCCACTGAGCATAATTTAGGCTCCCTAAGGGCACCCCTGGCAATGCCAGCATCCCTACAGCCACCTTCAGGGACCAACCCGACTGCACCGAGCAGATGGGAAGGTCCACCACGGAACTACTGCTGCGGGAACATCAGCAAATAAGATACCAAAATATCAGACCCCTTAAAATAAGGGACTGAAAAGCATTTGGAAAAGCCATCCTTTAAGCAACTTGCCCAGCATCTCATCAGAAGTCAGTATAATTTGGAGGGGAACTGAACCAACAGAGGGGCTCCCTGCAATGAAGCATCCTGAGGTCACCATGCAGGGACATCCCATGTGCCAGCTAGCCCATGGTAAGAGCTATAAAACACTCAAATACACTTAAGGACAGAATTTTAGAGGCTGAGGTTGAAGAAGTCTCCTCTGGGTTGCACACACTCAGAATAAACAAGCCCAGTTCAGCACTGAAGAGCAGACTGCAATGCCCTCACAGCCATTGGGCCTTTCTTAGCTAAAGGCATTTTCTAATTAGCTCCATGTCTGAGATGAACAGCAGCACAGACATTGGCATCCTTCAGCCTTGCTCTTCCTCCAATGGAAGGGTGAATTAAAATGCTCCAGACAGAGGATTCTACCTCCCATAAAATACCCATCAGATTCACTGACACAAAAAAAAAAATCTGATTATTAAACAGACATTTAAATTACAACTCAGAAGGACTCCAGCTGCCAAAATAAGAGAACTCAATTTTGCAAAGCTCTGACACAGTAACATAAATCTCTGCCAGATTAATTAGCTCAGAAAGCCAGCAAAGTGACCCAAAGTGTGACTTTCACCCACAGAACTCAACTCCCCCTGTAGGACTCCTGCAGGATTGGCACCAGTGAGGAATTAAACTTAGAGAAGAGCTCAGCTTTTAACAAGCATTCACTGGTGGAATGACCTGCCCATAAAGGCACTGCCTCAGTGACACAGGACATATCAGCCAAGAAGGTCACTTTATTTACATGGCAAGTGCTGAGCATTTAATTACACTGCAAGACCATCCTATGCAGTAATTACAGGCTACTTGCCAACTAATTATTTCTTCCCTTTCCCCGTCCTCAAGCCTGCAGCTGCTACATAACAGTGATCACACTCTGACTTTATTCAGACAACCTACAATAAACACACAGTTAACCAAGGAGTCTACTTAGTAAATAATAGCTGCTATTAATATTAATGGCAGCTACATTGCTGGGAAAATTATTTACTTGCTAAGACCTAGGGGGCTGCTGGAAAGCAAATGAAGGTTTGTCAGAGATTAAACTTGTTACAGGACTTCCTTAGCTAAGGTAACCCAGCAAATAGTTGCCTCAAGCTCCAAAACCACCTGTGCAGGTATCCCATGATGTGCCAGATCTTGGGGAACCAAACCTCAGTCAGGTGATTACAAACAGGATGTGGGGGAAAATTCTCTCCTTTTCAAGAGGCCCAATTCATGCCCTGAAAAGATATCAACTTAACCCCATCCCTTCTGAATTCTTTTTGAAAACTGCACCTTGGGATCTTGCATCGAATCCAAGTGAAAATAAAGGACAAGCAGAAAATAGAGATCATCAAGACAGGAATTCCAAGTGCTGAAGAGGTAAGAAAGGCATATTTTGTACCAGGATAATAAAAAGAATTTATTTCTGATGTTTTAACTGGGGAAAACAAAGCACTTCACAACAGTGATAAACATTATAATCTGTTTACAGCAAAGAGACTGAGGCACGGCAAAGAATTTATCCAAAGTCCCACAAGCCAGTAACAGCATCAAGAATTGCACCAACCTCCCAGCAGCGACTTCAGTGCTCCCATCCAACCCTGCATCATCCAAGGACATCAAACAGCAGACAGGTGACTAGAAAAACTGAAACACTGGGAACGAGGAGGCATAAAAGGGAGATTTGTATTGTTCAGTTACCCTGTATGACACTGAGCTCTGCCAGCTTTAAATAACTGCAGTAGGTACATCTTCATCAGACCTATTCAGAACGAGATGAATCAAGCCCTAGAAGTGCCTTTTTCCTGCTCTCATTTTCAATGCAAGTTACCTGAGCAGTCACACTGATGCAGACACTGACACTGCAAGTGGTGGAATTTTAATGGGTGAGTTTTGTGCCAGACCTCTGTGTTTTACCCTGGGCAATAGCTACACCAAGACAATGACTACACCTCTCAAAGTCATGCCTGTTGAGATAGATGTTCACATTAGGTACAAAAGGCATCCTTTTGATATAAAAAACTTTGTTCCTATAGATGGAAAAAAAAAAAAAATCTTATTTTTCTAGATGCTATCAACCAAGGCCTCTTTTTGAAGTAAAGCACTGAAAAGAGACACTTTCAGCCAAATGCTACAAAAGTTCACATTTGGCAAAGAACATCCTGCTCTTGCTTCTCTGAGAAGCTACAAGGGTTTAGGGATATGGGTTGTCTTTAAAAGTAAAAACATCCAGTACTCCATCAGAAATCAACAGCCCAAGTTCAGGGAAGTGCCACGTGCTGCCACCCCACAGCAGTGTACTGGGAAGGAAAGTGGGACAAAGATGGGCTGCTGGTGGCACCCACTGCAGGTCATAGCACATCCAGGCAGGACACTCACTTGTCTGAGGTCCAGAGCACATCCTTGGCCTCAAAGACTTCAACTTCGCCAAAGGCAACAATCTGTCCTTCAGTCTCTCTTTTCAGTGCAGCAAAGTGGCCATTTAAAAAAAAAAAAAAATATATATGCGTATGTATCTGCAAGACCATCTGAGCATTAAAAGCTCTTTGTTTTGACATGCAAACACTGCAAGCTTATACCTATCCAGAATCCCACTCACCCAAAGCACCCTCAGGCAGGTTGGGGGGGTCCTGCCAGGCAGTGTCACCCAGGAGTCAAACACTGACACCCTCACAAACAAGTGACTCATCTCCCAGGCATCGCTGAGCTCCAGTTGCTCCAACATCATCACCGCAGAGCCTGCCAGAATATGTGAACTGGCTCGATAAAAGAGGATTTCAAGACATTTCTGCACCATCCAAGACTGCTTTTCACACCCAGAAGCTCCCTAAAGTATCACTTCACTATTTCCTTGGCATCACGTCGATTAAACTGCTTAATGCCACTCAAGGAAAAAGCTGCTCACACAAATGGTTCCAGCTGTGGCAGCTGCCCAGATGATTATTTCACTGGGGCACTGAGACCATCTGGATGCTGAAGATGTGGTCCAGGCTGACCCAAATTCGGCAGCACGTCCAGCTGCCACAAACCTTCCCCAGCTCAGCTTCCTCGAGACAACTGGCAGCGTCCCCACGATTTTGTCAGGTCCAGATCTGGGCTGATCATTCCTGGACACCCTTCCCCTATCACACAAACTTCATGCCAGGGGTTTTTTTGTAATTTGTAGAGAAAAAAAAAAATCCTTAGTGGGATTGCAGGAATTTGAGGCAACAAACACAATTTCAGCGAGGAAGCAAAGATGGGCACAGCTTTATGGCCAAAACAGTGACAGCTTTTGCTGTGGAGCAACCACTAAGCCCAGAAAGAGTTAACTACAGCTGAACTTCCTCACTGCCCCAAACCTGTAAAGTAAATAGCAGGCTTTTCTGCACTGAGGCATCTCCTGTTACCAGCCTGGAGGAGATTTATATCCTTGAGTTAAGCCATAAGAAGTCATGCTTATGTAACAGAACAGTTTACACGGCCCCAGAGGGCTCCAGGCACTGCTCTAATGCTTCATAAACTTCCAGGCTAGAGGGTACTTAGTAATTACACTCCCCCATTCACCACCTTCAAGACTTCCTGGGATTTTAGCGCAGCACTCTTGCATTTTTTAATAAAAATCCCAATGTCATTTCATGCCATGTTGGCATGTGGCTCCATTACTTTGTCCAAATTAAAAAGCAATAACGTGTCACATTCCTGTTCACTGCCTTTGTCATCTCTATGAAGTTTCTTTTGTTAAATAAGGGCTGAAAACAACAGCAACCCAGAACCTGCTGCAGGGCCAACCTCACAGCCAGGTGATGTGCCCTCGTTGCCCTGGGATGTTCTGTCATTTCATCGATTCAGACAAGCAGAAAGCACAAGGCGTAGCTGGTGCAGCATCTGGGGCTCCAAAAACCTGCAGCTCCTCCTGGGCAAAGTGTCCTGGCTGCTGGTCCATCAGTGCTGGCTCCCAGAGCACCCACCAAAACATCTCACACGACATCTTCTTGTGGTCAAGATGGACTGGATTTGGAAACAACGTGCTTTCAAATGAATCTATGTAGCCCAGTAAAACACTGATGATATTATTAGGGCAGCTGCATAACAGACCAAGAACCTCAATTTTAACACTGATGGGGTCAAGCTTCAGGGTATTTTACCTCTGCAGCTGTTCAGTCTTCCACCTCTGAACCCAGTTTTCTCTCTATATCCCGCAACTCTTGTGCTGTGCAGAGATACACGACCAAAATCACAGACCTGGAGCCCTTGTCTTGACCATCATCCAGCAAGGGATGAACAAGGGGCACCTGCTCTGCCTCAAACATCCCCCCTGCCCTTGGCTGTCCAAGGGCCAGGTTCAGCAGCATCCACCAGGCAGCAAGCTCAGCCCAGCTCCATCTTTACAAACCCACATCAGTCATTTGGGGAAGGAGCTCTAAGGGCTAAAATGTCCTGGTGAAAAACTATTTGGTATTCATCCAAAACCAAAACAGATCAGTCTCGCTCGAGCCAGTACACCTCATCCTTGAATTCCCTCCAGGCAAGATCAGCAGCAGATGACACAGTGTCATGCTTTATAAATGTCACATAGCAGAGCCAAAACTGCTTCTGCCTTCACCGAGGGAAGGGAGGCTGTTGTGCTCATCTGCCCTGGCCTCACGTGTTACACAAGCCAGGGAGCTCACCAGGAGTCACTCCAGGTGGAAACTATCAGGAATTATCCCTTGCTACTCCCAAAAGTTTATTTTTCCAAGCTGCTTCCCTTTGGAAAAGGTTGCTTTAGTCATACCAATTAAGCATTCCTTTTTACATCCCTCTGGACTTCCAAAAAACAGCATTTAATGCTGATGGGAGAGAGGAGAAAGTCAGGATTTTTTAATCATGTCTTGGCTAAAGAGCCCCAAAAATGAGCTACTAGAACACCTGTGGCATTAGGATATTCCTCTGCAGCTGGAGGGTTGTAGCTGGAGTGGCACAGCTGGAGAGGGAAACCTCCAGTCTGTCTGGGCAAGCAGGAACAGATCAACAAGCCAGGGTGGAACCCCATTATGTGATGGGACAATCCACTTCCAGACACTGGAGGAGAGCTGGAACACCTCAGTGGTCCCTTCCAACTTTACCCACGCTGTGAAATCCTTTCTGATGCTCTTCAGGTGCTCCCCAGCTGACCTGAGACCCCTCTCCAGCCATCTCTTGCTGGCACTGGCATCAAACTAGTAGGAGTGGGATGGATTAAGGCTCCTGTCCCCTGGCAACTTCAAATTAAAGCCCTCTTAGTATGTTAATTTTTAAAAAGTGATACGTGTTTTTAAATGAAAACCACAGGAAAGTTGTGCAGAGTTTGTTTTGTTTTGTTTTTTTTAATTAAGGTCTGAAGCCAATCAAAATTACATCCTTTGTAAATTGCACATGACTCATTCAGGCATCTTTGTTGAAATGGTGGATTTCTTTCCAGTAATTTAATAGCTGAATGAGTTTATAATGAAGAAAAAAAAAAAAACAAAACCCAAAAAACACACCATCATTGATATTCACATAAAGAAACAGAGAGATTTCACAAAGTCTACTTGCATTTGACATTTCTCACAGCTCCAAACAGCGAGTACTCGTTCCATGGGACTGTTTGTTCCTGGAAAATGCAGCCCCAGCTCAACTTCATCTATCAGTTAGTCTAGAACAAACATTTTGTACTTGCAAACAACATCTTAATTGGCTAAATGAAAAAAGCAGCACATTCACTCCACATAATGAATGGGGATGC
>JAYRBT010000043.1:8643945-8663102 GCA_036023395.1 Myiotriccus ornatus
TTTGTACTTGCAAACAACATCTTAATTGGCTAAATGAAAAAAGCAGCACATTCACTCCACATAATGAATGGGGATGCGTTTTCTGTCTCCTGCCACATTTCCAAGGATATACATCGGGACAAGGGAAAAATACCTGAACAGATCAGCAAGATCCCACACATCAAAAATCCTCCAAGTAGTTCCAGTTCTCATGGCTGGATCTTTACCCAGGTGCTGATGAAACCTGGCTTTTTTCCTGGCATGAGCAGAGTATGCGTCTAGACAGACACACGCTGTGAATCAGACCACTGTCACTGGGCTCGTGGGACTCTCCAAACTGAGTTATGATTTAATGCACATCCTTGACGTCGTGCCTGCTCCTTAACCCTTTCACATTTTTGTCCTGCAAGCCACAGCATGATGCACATTTCTGTATTAAAACTCCAAATCTCTTCAACGCTCCGGGGCAAGTCTCGGAAAATTTGCTTTAATTCAAAATTTTTCAGCCTGTGAATGAGTTTCCAGTGAGGAGGGCAAAAATCATTCTCTCACCCTACCAGAATTTCTAAGTAGCTTCTGTTTACTCCCATCTCCCAGCAGAAGTCAAAGGTGTTTGCATTAGGGTTTTATTTTTTAAGGATTGGCAGAAGATACAAAGCGTCATTATTAAGCAGCAAAATTAATTAAAGTTCAACAGGCTGGAAAATAGTTTTAGATTTCCACTGCAAAAATGTGAATTCCCAAAGATGTCATTTCTCACTCCTGTCCTGGCTTCTTTACACCAAAATGATCAAGGGTGGAAGCATTTACAGTATGCACTTCAAAAGTGAAAATAAGTGCTGAGGAGGAGTCCCAAGCACATGAACCAAGAGGCCCCGTTCAAAATGGGTCTAACACCTCATCTGCCAACAACTCATGCAACTGAGAGGCCCCTCAATTTTAGTTTAAAGCTATTCAGTACAGAAAGAAAGAGCCTTTCCACAGTCTGAGTTACACAACTACTCTGTTTTCAAACAAACAAAAAAAATACATTAAAATTGGACTCCCTTCCTGGAAGTGTTTTCTGTCCCTTGACTCATCTTTTCCACAGACCCTGTGATGCTTCATTGGACTGGGACTGGTCGAGAAGTTTTCTCCATCATTTGCCACTCCCTGGCCTAGGCAGGACACCAGCTGAGACACAAAGTTATTCCCAGAGCTCCCAATCCCTGGGGCAGCACCACTGATGGAAGTGCCCTTGGGGCCATCTCACCCGTCTGACAGAGCAACTGGAGGTGGTTTAACAGAACCAGACAGGGCCAGGGCTGTTTGGAGCCTTCTTTCTTCCCTCCACATTTCACCTTGGTTTTGTCTCTGCCACACACCCGATTCCCATGTTAATTATGCAAGACTAACACAGAGCCCTCTTTTTCTGACACTTTTTTACATACATATATGAAGCACTCTCCAACCTTCTCCCCCTCTCTTCTATGTCAAACATTCATATAATTTATTAATCCCTTCAAAGTACAGCCTCCAAGAGCCTATTCTTGTGTTTATGTTGAAGCACCAAAGCTGCCAAATCCACAGAGCACCAGAGTGTCCAAGCTAGCAGTTATTCTGGCAGTGTGAAGAACTACATGTGATGTATCCAGCACGACAGCAAAAGCTCCAGCAGCTTCTTCTGATCTTTTTGGAATGGAACAGGAGGTATTTTTCTTAAGTGCAAAGCATTTAATATTGTGACAGCCGCTAAACTCATTAAACCAACCCAGACAACGATCACATCACTATCATAATTCCATTTAAAGCACTTGCCTCCTGTAAGAGGACCCACACAGCACAATCATTAGAGCTTTTTTCTAGCACTTAGCATCCTCATTTGTTGTGAGGGTGAGAAGTGAAGTGAAGCTTCCTCATTTTTCTCTGATTAAGGCCTCAATTAGGAAATCAATGGCTTATTGAGGCTGCCACAATATTTCAAAGTCCCAATTTTTCCACTGAAGACCACAAAAACTTCACTGGACTTCAAACGCTGAGCAAATTGGCCTCACTGCTTGTGAGCCAGCAACAACATGCACTTTACTAATCACCTCTGTCCCGTTCAGAATAAAATTCATTAATAGTATGAGCTGTGCGTGTTTTGGAAATGCAGTGAGAGAATACTCCCATGGTTTCTATGGAATGCAAATGCAACACCTGAGATGATCCCTTGCCACATCCCAAACCTGCACGCCTGCAGGAAGGCAGAACATTCCCTAAAGAGCAGCATGGAAAGGAAACTCATTGTGAAAACCCCATTATATAGCCCTAAGCAGGAGTGCCAGGAATTCACCCCCAGTGCTGCTGCCCTCCTGTCCCACCCAGCACCTGCGGGGAAGACGTTGCTGTGCAGGTGATGAGAGAGACAAATCTTTTCTGACAGTCTGACAGCAGACTAAAACCACCCAAATCGGAAAAAATGACTGCCAGAGAACAGGCTGCTGATCAGATATCCGGTATCAGCTGAACCTTGCATTCATTTCCAACCTAAAGAGACACTAAGTAGCATTTTTGTCCTTTAAGGACCATGTGCTCCACATTTTAAAGCTGCCAGGTGAAGGATATCGATGGGTAACTCCATGTCAACGGGGAAAAGTAGTTTTCCACAAACCACTGCCTTTCCCAACCATTCACTGTTCCCTGCCATTCATCAAGTGGAACTGCAAGGCAGAAGGTTTGAAACCAAGATGTGGAAATAAATACTTTCTACCTGCAGCTGTGTAATCAAACTGGGGAAGGGTCTGTCCCAGCGTGATGTGGCCAAAAGCCAGTAAGGAGCAAACACTGCCCATGCCCACATCTCCCCCTCTCTGATGATCTCTGTGCAGTGATCTTTTTCTCTCTTACTCTTGAAGATCCACACAAGAAAAGCAGTATCAGCTTGAAGCTGTTTCCTCAAGATCCTACAGCAGTAAATCCAGGAACAGCATGAACTTTATTAATAGAACATCTCCCAATTTTCAACCTTCTTCATTTGTCTCACACAATGTCTCACATTTCTTTCCTCTCACACAAGAATCAGGGCAAGAATTAAAGGCTACAGCCAGAGATAACATCAGTTCAGCTCACATCAGTTCACATCATCCCTGCCAGAGGAAGAGCTGACAAGCTGTCCTGCACGTCACTGTAACACATCCCATCAGCTGGAGGAAGGCAAGTGGGTAAATGGTTTTGAATGTCATCAGGAGCTGGAGCAAGCCTTAACCACATATACATGGTCACATTTCTGATTTCAGATTGCTGGAGCAAGCTGACACAGAAGATCCAAGGAATTTTAGGCCTTCTGCTGCAGCAAACTCCTCCTGAACTTTTCCCCCAGCTGGGGCAATTCCTAACACCTCTATCTTTTGTAGACACCTGCAAGCCTAGTAAAATCATGGACTCACACCTTCTTCCCCGCCTCCATGGGTCCTGTAGCTGGGTTTTCCTCAATTGCTGTTTGTATTTACAGACTTGGGATTTCTGAAATTTGTTTGATTCAGCTGAAATTGGCCCAGGAACTCAAAATTAACGGGGGGAACTGTCAGAAAAGCTGATGTGCACAGAGCAAGTGATCATAAGGGGTTAATTTTCTTATTAAAAATGGCTAAGATGTGCCATTTTTCTGGCCATTGTGAGAATGAGTTACTTCAAGGAGGAGATGCACGATTAATGATCTGAACACTTTGATATTGTACATTCTGGTTCTTTTCCTTCTGGGCTGCAAGTCTGGATAGCTTCAGACAGAGAAAGTGAAAACTGTGATAACAAGTAATCTGTCCTGGGTGTGCTGCTTCCTGCCCGTGCCAGGAGCTGGGAGCATCTGCTGCCAGAGGAAATTCTTCTATTAGTTTTTTTTGTGGTTGTTATGAATCAGACTCTCTAAGCTCCTTCCAGAATACACAGATTTCTATTTTGCAACACTTCTCACTGAGGAGTCTTCCCCTCCACACACACACACCCCCCATCCCTCCATTCCAGCTGTAAATTGAAGGCTGTATTTAGTTATAATGGGACTGTCAGCAATAGTGAAACACAGACTGTGCTGGATCATCTGCAAACTTAAAAGGAACAGAAAGAAAAATTACTGCTACCTCTCCATACCCTCTACTAAGATATTTTTTTGTACTAAAGACATCATAAGAACAAAAATTACACGGGAAGCAGCTCAGGCACCAGGGAAATGTGGGAGTGTGTTGCCTCATTCTGACTAGATGAACATTTATACAGGAACCATGATATGCATCAGTGTCAGCAGCAACAGGGGGACTTGAAGGGGAATCAGGACTTGCTGCAAAAAAAAAAAAATTATGCTGTCTTAGATGAGGAATATGCAAAGGGTTTGCAGGGCATTTTACAGGTGTATCCCCACACTTTGGTGCTCCTGCTGGGGTCTGTCCTACCCTAAATGAGGCTAGGTAGTCTTTACCCAAAGCCTGAAGTTTCCCAGGGGAAAAGCACTTGCACCAGAAAGGCACACAGAGATTCTGGGTTTTCTGCACAGAAAAGGGGATGGAATGCCTTTCCTCCAGGTGCAGAGTGAATTTTAATGCAGGAGTGAAGTGCTGAGCTGGGTAACTCCTGCTGGCTCCCTTTCAAGAGCCTTCCAGAACGGATTAATTTTTAAAAGATGCTTTGCTCCCTGAACAGGAGTCCAAAAGTAGTAGAGGAGAGGAAAGCAGATGAATTTAAAGCAAAAGAACCTAAGGCACAGCTCCTGCTCTCCACAGGAGCAGGAGGAGGAGGGAGCAGACGGCTCAGCATTGGAGGGAGGCCATCAGTGTCCTCAGGGATGGAAAGCAAAGCTGGCCCGGTGGCACATTCCATGGGCTCTCTGCACACACCTCAAGGCACTCAGAAAAGCAGAGTTTCAGCAAAATATGTGCTTATTGGGCTTTGGTATTTCTATCATTCCTTTCTCTGGCCAGACAGAGAATCTTGTCTTAATAAGTATCCCATTGGAGCTCCTCAAAACACAACATGTACTCACTGACATTGAAGTGACAATCTGATGATGTTGTAAAGGAAAACAAGAGCTGCTTCTCGCCAGGTGTTGGGGATGGCCGACAATCCTCACTATTAGCCTTCAGTTGTTGATGACTAAATCTGAAATGCCTATATAAACAAGGAATTTTTAGATGTCAGTGCTGCACATTTTTCTGCTGAATTTAGCCATTTTAATTTGGACTAGCCAAAAATACACACTTTCAGATTTTACCAACTTCTACCAGTTCTCCTGAACTGGCAGGAGATTGAAAGAAAAACAAACAACCAAGCATCCAATATTTTAATTTTCCTCAAGAGAGTTTTACTTTGAGTTTTTGGTCTCAGTATTATGATTTCTTGATCAGGACCAAAAAATTTCATCAGGTGAAAATGATTTTGACCAAACTAATTACTCTGAAAAACTCCCATGGAAAGCTCAGGTGGAAATTCGAGCTGCAAAAAGTACTTATGTTTTTCTGAGCAAACATTTCCTCACAGAAAACAGATTCTCCAGTGATTTTTCAGAAGGATTTTCAAAATCTTTCAACTCTGCCACCTAGAAACAAGAATGCAAAAATCTCCAGACAGTTGGTGGGTTTTTGTTTGGGTTTTTTTGTTTGTTTGTTTTTTGTGTGTGGTTTTTTGTTGTTTGTTTTTTTGTTTTGTTTTTGTTTTTTGTTTTTACATTAGGGCATTGATTCACACAGAGAAGTAGTGGCATATACCAAACTTATTGATCCTGTTGCTATATGAAAAGCTGCAACACAGCAGAAAGACTAATCCAGGCAAGTCTGAAGTGTGAATTGAAAGTAAACTGAACAAGACTTCCTTACAAGAACCAAATGATTAAACCTACTCCTCCACTTCGTAAGAATCAGATTAAAACCACCAATATTACAGTATAATTTCTGTCTTCATTCACAGTCTTTATCTGATCAGTACAGAGACAATTTAACCCATTTTCCAGGAATTTTGCTGCCTGGCATGGGAATACAAGAAGTCATTTAGACTCTTTCAGCTGTTAAAAAGAGAACATGTCCATCAGGTCAGAGAGAGAATTGGATTTAAGAGATAATCATTGTATTGGTGTGTTATGCTTGTAAGTATTCCCACTACAAACAGCAGTGTTTCAAACAAACAGTGAGGATTACACCTGTCATTCCAGTTATTCTTACAGGGAATTTCATGTTGTAGCACGTCCTAACGAAGGACTAAACATGACCAACCAGAGGGTGCCACCTTGCCCCAAGCCCACCGAATGTCCTCAGCAGACAGACCTGGCCCAGCCTATCCCAAAACCTGAAATTTAATTCTTGCCCTTATCTGCACTAGAAAAGTTTTCCACTTCTGCTTCAAACACACAGCAATCCCCCTCCCTGCAGAGACAGCATATGGCTGTAAGCGATGACTTATAGCAGGGTGTCAGATAAAATCCATCAGCCTCACAAAATTCCTTTTGCCGCTGCAGCCACGGTTTGTTAACCTTCGGCTGGTCCCAGGATCCCCCGCTCTCCCAACTCCCAACAGATGCACCGACACCAAACTTCACTCCTAGCAAAGCTGGCAAGCCCCTGGCGTGATTTCTTTACCCCCCTTCAAGATTTCCTCCCCAGCAGCCCCGCCTGCCCTCAGCACACCCATCCCCAGCGCCACTCGGCAGGAGCTGTGGCTGTGCTGCTGACAGGGACCTTGCTCTGGCAGGTCCTCTCACAGGGATAAAAGGAGAGCCAAAAAATGAGAAATTAAGCAATTCTTTGTTGCTTTTCCCCAGTTACTGTGCTAACTGCTAGAGGGGAGAGATCAAAAACAAGTAGGCCTGTTCCATCACAGCACATCCTCCTCCCTCCCCACAAGTCTCCACTGGAGATGATCATGTAATATTTCTTGACCCTGATGTCTAGAAATAACACCTAACATCCACTTCCAGAACACCTGTATAAATTCCAAGTACAGTACACACACAGCCCAAGGACAGAGAATTAAAAACATACACAAATCAAAGATCTTGACACCCTCAGCTGCGTCAGTGCTGGCCACCAGGTACCAGTTCATCTATTTACGTGCAGAGCTCACTGCAGACCTTCAAAACCATTAGCACAGGCTTTTATCCACAAAAATATGCATTGCCCTCCTTTAAAAAAAAAAAATCCTGAGAAGCTATAAACCAAAATGGATCACATTTCTCAGCAACTGACACCCTCTTTTGCTGACAGGGAAAAAACAATCAGTGCTAACATTTTGTTTCTGAAACACAGCTTCTACTGTCATCACAGTTTGACTCACCAGCACAGAGTATCAGCCTGTAGTTGGCAGTTTTAATTTCCTGCTGGTGCAAACACATGGCCCTGTTCCAAGCCCACAACTTGTCTACCAGTGCAACCACGTGAAGTGTCAAAAGCTTCTGTTTCAATTAAATAAATAGTCCAGATTCTCTGCTCCCAGGAGCAATGTGATAACCCTGAGTGAAGTCCTCAGTTTTATCACAATGGAATGTAAAGTAAGACCCAAAATGGTGATGTTACAAATTTCATTTTGTTGCTCTCTTTTTAGACTATAAGTCAGATAGACGAAACCTGAAGAAATTTGGGATGGTTGATAAACTGCTGCATCAACCTTTCTTCACATGCTGCTGCCACTGATGCAACAATACTGCAGGTCTTGTGTTTTAATTGCCACAAAGAAAGTCCCCTGAATTCATCAACCCTGGTAGAACTAACTTGCCAGGAGCTTTTCCTGGCACTAATCAGCAATCAATGCCATTTCTCCACAAGAGAAGCTCACGGTGCCAAAGGTTAATTTTTAAAGCAATTGGTTAAATGATTAGAAATTATATGTTAACACCACCAACCTGACACCTCAAAGCCTGGTCTAGTTAGCACAGAGAGCAGGGAGAAGGCCAGGATGGGCAAGATCACCTCCTGATGATCAGAAAGGAGGGACATGGTTTCTGCAGAGAGATGCTCGAGTTTCTTTTATACTTCCAGACATTATCCAGCTTGAGATGGACCTTGAGCTTTGACAAAATCCTCGTGGGCTGCAATTACAAATGGGTTTGCTTGAAGCTTTTTGCACCACCTAGAAGTTGGGGGGTTGTAACCAGCCCCCCCAGAAGGCTTCCTGCTGTGCTAAGGCAGGTATTTCCTCTTGGTGCTGTTAGGAGGCTTTTCTTGCCTTTAAATTGCAGGATGGAAACAAGATCTGTGCAAGAGAGGCTCTCAGGTTCCAGCTCTGTAGATCTTTCACACTTGGCAGCCCTTGGTTGTGGTGACAAGGTCTCCAAACTGTATAGTGGGGCAGGAACAACAAATGAGAGACAGGCTCTTCACTCTCTAGTCTGGCCACCAGTTAATGTTCTCTCTAATGATCTGTACAAGTCTGAAAACATCTGCAAGGCTGAGCTTTTTAATTAGGATATAATCTGGAGAGCTGGGAGCAAAGGAGGTAGGATGGGATTACCCCTTCAAACTCCAAGAAAATTAAGATGTTGTTCCCCCACCTTTTTTTTTTTCTCCCACAGATCTCTCTAAGATTTTTTGAGCAGTTAAAGAAGTAAACATTTTGTCCTCCAGGGAAGCTGAGGTGATATTGAATCAGCAAAAGGCTTGATCTTTTGATTCTACCTATTGATTTTCAAGAGTTAAAATCCATTTCCCTGGAGGTGTGTTCACAGCCTAATTAGAACCACTTTCTCCCTCACTTAAAGCTCCCAGGGAATGGCCATCATGTCTGAGGAGCCACGTGGGAGATGGTTTTTTACATGTATTGAACTCTCCAGTTACCTCATAATCAGCTGCACTGCCTTGGTTTCTTCACCTGTTCTGCTGTTTAAAAATGCAGCAGGCACAGCACTCAAGTGCCATTGCATGTGCTGCCGCCAAATCAGCTCCAGAATCATTTCCCATCTTCTGGAAGATCCTCTTCCATCACAATCACACTGGGGTTTGACATAGAAATGGAGCAGATCTGCACTCCTGCAGGGACACCCTGGGTGCTGGTCCCTGAGCACTGCATCACAAAAACAAATTCTGTTCAGCAGTGGCTGCAAGGAAAAAACCAGGAGCAAAAGAGGAAGGAGGAGCCCCTTTATATTAACTGCAGTGTCATAAGAAGACAGGCATGAGAGAGACCAGGAGACTCCTGGAATTTCAGGAAGGATTTTGTAGTCCAGAAGAGGTGTCAGTCATTGCAGGGAGGAAGAGGAACACTGAGTGCTGGAAGAAGAAAGCTGCATCCAAAGGACCAAGAGGGAAGTGGCACCTCCTTAACATTTATGGTTATCGCTTTTTTTCCTTTCTAACCCCTCTCTCCCCCAAAGTTTTGGCTTTTACTGGGTTGTGTGCTAATAGACCCCTGTAACAAGGAGCCTTGTTGAAGAGAACTGTGGGAGTTAACAGCCTAATTTAATACCTGAGGGGCAAATTCCAGGGAAAGGGCTTAAAGACTGGTAGTCCTGTATTAAAAACACCTCCTGTCAGCTCAGATTGGATTTGGTCTTCAGCACGGACTCCAATAGAGGTGAGACCCTGCACCCTTAAAAGCACATCTGCATCCCTTGTCTTCCACACAAAACAACCAAAACCAATTCCAAAATACCTTTTTTTTCCCCTTTAATTATTTTCTTCCAAACCAAAATTCTTTCTCCAAGCATTCTTTCTCCGAACATCACAACCAGACAGGCTGGTTCCAAAGCTTTTCCTGCAGGCTTTTCATGCCCATTTGCCCTGGAAACCTCTGCAGTGAAGGAGTGATTGTCTCCCAAGACCTGAGGTCTAAAATTCTCCAATTCAGACCACCACAGGGCTGCATTACCTAAGAACAAGCAACAACAAACTTCAGCTTCACTGTTTTAGGGCAGTTTGCCACAAAACCTTACCAAGGTTTTATGTAGCTTCCAGTGGGTTTTTTTTAACTGCATTGATTAGAATTTGCAAATGCCCATGTTTTAAGGTTTAAACACTAACATTTCTAGGATTCAGAAAGTCACAGTAAGGCTCTAGTGCATGAAATGTTCATACCTTAGCTAAAATAACCTTAATTTTAACTAAAGTTATTTATAAGAACTTAACTGCTTACCTCAGATTGCTTTGCTACCTAAAATCATGGTTGTACCATAAAAATATTTATATACTGAAGCTACTAGACAGTGGCTGACTTTTTGAATGCCCAGACATTTTTCCATCAGAAAGACGTGGTTTTAGTAAAATAAGTATTTTTATATGGAAAGCAGCAATTGAAAGGATACTAAAGCGATATTCTTAATAAATTAACCTTCATGGAAAATTGAATTGACTTCTGTTCTTAATCTGAGAACACAAGCACTCCCTTGGGGAAAAGGGAAGCAACTTAAAAGGTGAAAGGAGACAAAATCCAGAGAAGGAAAATGGAAAACTCAAAATTTGCAAGGCAGCACTGGAAATTTATAGCAGGCTTTTGTTTAGGAGCTGCTCTGGGGAGTGCAGAAGGGGGAAGCAGTTGGCCCAAGTTTACACACTGTGTCAGAGGATCAAACCTGGGAAGGCTCCTCTCCACTGGCAACAGCCACCAGGAGGAATCAGCCTCGGAACAGCAAAGGTCTGGAGCCAGAAGCGGTTTCTCTTACTCACTGCAGGGCTGCTCCCCATCACAACTTGTACTCAGGGACTGTGCCACAGTGGCATCACACACATTCCCCCAGCTCTAAGCACTCACTCACCTGTGTGAGTGGGGGGACTCATTTCAAGATGGTTTCAAACCCCAACATGAAAAGTGAGGGGACGAAGTGCACTGATACCAAACCTCTGGCCCACATGGACTCCTTAATGCTCAGAGGCAGCAACACAGCAAATATCCAGCCCTGGGCTGCAGCTTCTCCTCAGTCCTTTCTCTGTGGGCTCATTTACGCTGGATATCATCACTGCACACGGATAGCAGGAGCCAAGCCTTTGGCTCCACTCTAGACTGCATTGCTAAGATTGTTGGTGGGAACAGTCTGCTTCAGGCTTGAAAAGCACCAGAACACAAAACATCTCCGTGGGCTGCTGCTGTTTATCCCCTCTCATGGGCTCCAGAATGTACTGGCTCAGTCAACAAGAAGGTATCACAAGCAACAACCTTTTCCTGTCAGCCCTGACATCTTTGTGGCGTCTGTAACACAAGCTCAGCCCTCCCTCGCTCCTGGAATGAGACTGCAAGAGGGGACAGGACAGATCTGTTCTTAAATACCCCTTAACTAATATTAAAATTCGACCTTGGGAGGTCAAAGTCACACCCAGTGAGAATAAATCAGCCAGATTTCCCTAATTTGCCAGCCAGGAAATTAGAGGACAGCTCTTGTTCATAGACAGCAAGACAGCAGAGCACAACTGTTGAACTACAATCACTCCTTCCAAGGCAAAACCACACTGATTTCTACGTGATGATGATTCTGCCATTCATGGGAGCTCGCTCATCCCACATTCCCACATGGCAGTGCTGAGAATAGCTGTAAATCTTGATACCTCTCCCAGAAATCACTACACTTGACAAAGTGCACACTGAAGTGAAAGGATATCGTATTTTTCCTCTTTTTGTTAGGATTGTTTTCTGGTTTATCCCTTCCAGGACCAAGTTACAACAAATCCAAGAATTTCTGACAATGCAGTAGCTCATTTTCTAACCCTGCCCTCAGATCCTTGATGAAAGTTTCTTTACAAGCTCTGTCCTCCCAGTCTTCTCAGGTATAAAAAATTTGCATGGAGATGTTTAAATGCACAGTGTTTGGAAGGGGATGGAGGGAAAGAAAATAAAGAGCTATCTGCTCTACCATTTCATCTCATTCAGAGACACTTTGCAACAGATAATGAATTTTGAGTATCAGTAACTGCATAATCCAGCCACCCACTACCAGGCTGCTTAGCACAAATTTGGCTATATTTTTTTCCCCTTGCCAAAGTGTTCCTGTAGCAGGCCCCTTAATTGGCAGAAATGCTGCTGCTATTCTGGCTGTGGAACACATTTTAAGGGGAACACTTTGTTCCACTGTGTCAAATTTATACTTGGCAAACTCTTCCTTCCTGCTCATGGTGTTCCCTGCTCTGGGAAAAGCCACGGACACCAGAGCATCCCCAGCCTGGTTCCTGGCTCATCCATCATCTGGTTCCACAGCTCCACCACACCATCTTTTGCTGGGAGTCTTGAACAAGCATCAGAGCCCTGTTGATGGAACCACCTGTCCTGAAATGTCTCAATGGGCAGCATGAAATGTGCTCAGCACAGGACTCGTGTCACATGGAGGGACAGGAGCTGCATTTGGAGGCTGATCTCCAGCCCAGGCTCGGGTTTATTTATAACTGCAACACCTGTGTCATTCTTCTGCCTCAGTTCCCTCAATACAAACTGCAAATGATAAAAATTCCTGTGACAGAGGCTTCTGGACAGAATTAATGCAGAGTTTGCTCTAATTTTTAACTTCCCATCAGGCCTGGACACTGATGTAACAAACTACTCTACTCCCTATCAGAAAATGGTTTGGGTTGGAAGATCATCTCGACACAACCCCCTGCCAGGGGCAGGGACACCTTACACCAGAGCAGGTTGCTCCAACCCCTGTCCAACCTTTTGTCCAGAAGGAGACCACAAGAAACAGTATCAAAATCTTTCCTGAAATCCAAAAAGATTACATCCACTGGCTTCCCTTGGTCAACCAGGTGGGTTATCTGGTCTTAAGAGGAAATGAGTCCCCCATAAGGACAAGGGCAGTTGATTTGGAAGTGTCCTTCAGATGACTAATTAGACACAGTGACTAAAAAGGCTGCAGGAGATGTTTTGAACCCAGACTTCTCCAAGGGACAGAATCAGGATAGGGGTTTTTTTAACTTACGAGAAGTACCCATTAATTCCATTGATGCTCATTATTCCTCCAACAAAGCTGGAAGGCAAACCCTTAAATACCTCAGTCCTAGTACCAGGCTGCAGCCTTTGAAATTCCCAGCAGAAAAGCACAGTCCAGTACCCCACTCCCCAACTCAGAGCTCTTCCACAAGATCAAAACTCGCATTGAAGTGAAACAAAGAGATGTTCATTGCCACAGAAAAATGTAATTACACAAGTTCTAACATTACCATTGATTATATCTAACTTTGGCTTAGAATCATCAAACCTTTTTATAGCTTGCTTTGTGGGTAAGCACTTTCTATTCCACATGATGCTCTTCTGAACACAAAAGCACTCCCAAGTGAATTTAGCCTCATGAGAGAAACCCATGATGACACTTATCATCCATTTATCTTTTGAAAAGAAACAACATAAACCCATTCCCCATACCCACAGACTTACTTCAGATTTGGCTGCTGGGGTGAACTTAATCCCAAGCCAGCTCCATCAGCTTCAGCTTTGGGGGGGTTATATCGGGCTTGGTTGTTCTCTGGGGAGTGGTTTAAGATCCACCACCTGCTTGCACCAGAGAGCCATGGGACAGGAATTAGCTCAGGATTAAGGTCAGCTGGGTCCTCAAACCAACAAGTGATTCACAGGGTGAAGGGGCCCCATCAATTCAATATATCCACAGGGACACTGCCTCAATGTGATTAGCAGTGATTAATTGGCACAACCTGACACAGCCAAATGCCAGATTTGTCCTTCCCTCTCCCGATGGCAGGGAGGGGAGAGACCTTCCTGCTTGATACATAAATATATAATTCTCCTACTGCATCATAATCTGAGCCTGGCAGAACACAAACAGCCAGCCTAAGGTCTTTAAGCCAAAAACCTCCTGAAGATGCAGAACTATGTTTGGTGTCTACAGTGGTCAAATATTTTACCACCCCCACCATTTTACACGTGTATCAATGGGTGAAGAGCACCCCTGTGCCTGCTCCAGACTCTACCACCCAGACTGGGTTTTGCCCAGGGCTGTCTAAACTGAATTTCTAGTAAGATGGCTTTTCTTACTTTTTAACATACAGCAAAAAAAAAAAAAAAAAAATCTTCCTCTTAGGAATAGCAAATTTGTATTTCTCTGTTGAGAAATAACACGACCAAGAGAGCAAATAACACCAAACTGAATAACCCAGCCTTCCTATTCCTAGTTAGTAGAGGGGGGGAAATAAAAGAGATGCAGTATGTAAAGGAAGCACAGAGCCATTCTGCCAACCAAATGTCTTGACTTGAAAAATTAGAATAATTACTAGTGCTCTCTTACCTTTTGATGAAGTCTCAAGTGAGCTTCAGATCTAAATTGTCCTGTAAATGCAGCATGGCTGGAGCTCAGACAAGCACCTCGGGAAAACATGGCAAGAGAAGTGCTTGAACTTAGCTTCATTATATAGCACTGAAGATAAATTGGGTTGATTGGTTCCTGAATGAAACCAAATGAGCTGAAATAATGCATTTAAGGTGTCACCAGCTCCAGAAATTAAAGGTGAAGACCCTGAAAATCAGTGAGCCTGATTCCTTTAAGTGAGCTGGAACAAAGTGAGCAGAAAAATGGAAAGTAAAACTCGAACTATCCTGATGCTGAAACTCTTATGTGGTGCAACAAGTAACCAAATTATAGGTAACTTGAAAAAAGTAGCAAAGCACTAATGTACTTTTTCTTAACAAGTTTCAGCTCACTGCTGGGTTGTATGGAGTCTGCAGACATTTCCTGTGAAAGCAAATGCATCAGAGCTCAGTAACTACTGAGACAACATGAAAGAAGTATTGAAGAAGTGTTCCTGTACACAGTGGAGGCTGCAGGAGAACCCTCAATTCTGTCACTACCAAACTTTTGACCTGGGAGCTCTTAGGATTTGTGCAAAACAGATTTTTTTTTTCCTACTTTATTTCTTAAAATATAAATGAGGGGAGAATAATTAGGTAAATCACAGGGACACCCGTATCAGCTGCTGGCAAGACCCAGCCCCTCCATCCCAATCCAGGGAAGCCCAGGGTCAGCAGCTGTCACCCTCACCAGTGACTGCCAGCCATGGGAACGGGGCAGGCTCCCCTCCAGATGGTTTTGCAGCTGCTTATGGACAAGTGCTGAATCAGGGATTCTGGAGTCCTGGATGAGGAGCCAGATACTGGAGGTGAACATGCCTGGGGAGCTGCAGACCCTTTTTGGGAACTGCTGGCTTAGGCACTTAGGCTGCACCAGACCTCGCTACCCCATTCCAACTGCACCACATTCCACTTCTTAATTATCCCCCTCATTCCTCCTGCTCTTGCTCCAGCCCCTCAGCTGGCTTCACCCTCCTTTCTGTGGGGACACCAGAGGAGCACCAAGAGCCCAGCACTGCAGATGCTCCTGAGGAGTGGGGTGGTTGGGGAAATTCCCAGGAGGGCATCTCAGCCCTAGTTCTGCCCTGGCCTCAGTGCAGACAGAGCCTTCCTGCAGTGCATGACAGGGGTGTCTGATGTGGTGGAGCCAAGTGGGAGTGAGTGGGTGCAGGAACAGGGATGCACCTCCTGCATCACCAGATATCTTGCCCAGATCCTGCCTGGCCAAAGCAACTCTTTAATTAGCCTGGTTTTCCATGAAGCAAACAGCTTCCAAGGCAAAACACAATCAAAGGCAAACCCCCAGCACGGCAAAAGTCTGGAAAACGCCCCCACAAGCCAAAACCCAGATCTCATGGGAAGTGCTGAGCTATCCTGAGTCCTCAGTGAGCACAGGACCTGTCACTGTAAGGGTGACCAGTGACATCTGCATTTCAGGGCCCTGCTTGACTGCACTCTGCAAGCCCTTCCATCTGCTCATTATCAGAGTAGGCAGCAGCAGCACATTCAGCTAATTCAGCTCTAAACTTGCAGCACAAACTTATACCAGAGATGGAGTGCACAAAAGCCTGTTTCCCTCTCTGGCAGAAGCATCTTCAAATGTTTCTGAAATCACAAGCATCAAATCCTCTCAGCTTTATGGGGACTTTGATTTTCTTTCACAGAGTTTTCTGAAGATAAAGCAATAGAAGATATCCTGCCAGAGCCAAACAGCTCCAGACTGTACACAGACAGACAGGGTTTCCATCAGCCTACCTGGATTCCCTAGCTGGATAAAAACCCTTCTACCTCCCAGGCTAAAACTTAATAAATTTGCACATTTTGTAATGGTTAAAAAGTAACCCACCCCAGTGTGGATGGCTGGAAGCATTAATGTGAGCTAATATAAAAGTAATCAAATACAATATAATGATTGCCACTCAGTCAGCAGGAGCTGTGTAATATGAATAAGGAACACATTAAATCCGTTCCAAATAATTGGCACAATGTGTTTATATAGCACTAGAGTTCCATATTAAAACACACCTGATTTATTCTTCATAAGCAATGAGTATTTACTACATCTGTGATAGCTGTATAGATTCAGATCTCATTCTTTAAAATGATTAATTGGTATTTAATTAGCATGCCTTACCATACTAGTTATATACAGCCTAGCTGGGAATGCAAATATAATTCTAATAATTACATAACTGGTTATGCTTTCAAGAGCCTAATACATAATGCAGTGCAGGCAGCTTCTCTTGGCAGAGAAAGACAGATTAACATTTAAAAAATGGCTAAATCCTGGAATTTGATCTAAATCAAGAATTCTTAGGCTTTCTGGTGCTCCAGTGAAAACTTGACGTGCTGCTGCCTTTCCCAAACCTGCTACACAACCCTACGAGCACATTTGTTCCTGCTCATGGGTTGGTTGGTGCTGTACCTCAGGCTGATCCCAGGAGGATCCAGGGAAGGATTCCTCCCCCAGGCACTCCCATCAGTGGTCAGTGCTGTTCAGGCGAGCACAGGCAGCCTGGGGCAGGTGGGACCATCCATCCCAGGCGGCTCAAACACTCGCTCAGGCATCTGCCGTTCTGCTCACTCCCCTCTGGGTCTGTGTGACAGCATGAAGAGGGACGTGGAGAGGTGGGATCCCTGCAGCACATCTAACTCTGACAGCAAGTACCAGGGGGTTTCACGGCTGACAGCCTGAGCAGGAGGAACTAACGCCAGTCAGGGCGTGTTGCTGACAAGATCGTTGTGATAATGTTCGGCCCCTTTCCTTCCCTGACAGTGGCAGCTCCTTTTTCAGCCACTTTCTGCAATAAATACACAAACCTCCACCCAGGGGGAGCTTGCCTGATGAGCCTGAGCACTGAACAAGGAGCTGGGAGCTGCAGAGGGGCACTGGAGGGTTGCACTTTTCGTTTGTTTTACAGCTTGGACCCTCACAACTGTTCCAGCACCTAAATCTCAGCGATTTTAAATCAAATTTGTGACCTTACATCCCTAAGTCCTTTTAAAAGAATAAGATATGGGGTTTTTTAAGCACAGGCAGCAGCTTAGATAGACCTTTGCCTTGGCATCTTTCTAGGAGTAATGGAATTCCCTCTCTGAGGACTATCACAGGGTTTGAAGAGGCTCTTTCCTTCACCAAGACAGGCCTTTCTTTCACTACTTGCAAAGCAGAAGCTTCTTTCAAAAGCTGAATTGGTATGTGAGGCTCTGGAGGTGTGTGTTTGAATCTCAGCTGAGTAGCAATGCTGTGACACCTCAAGGACTGAGCAGAGGTGGCACCTTCAGCCAAACGTGCCCCCACAACTGCCAGACACGAGTCAACATCTCAGCACTTCCCTGGGACACAAACATTCCCACAGTCTCCTTCCCTGCAGTGGTGTGCTAACTCAAAGTGTCAGTGCAGAGAACAACCCTGGGGCCACTGGCAACATGAAGATGAGGAGAATCAAGTAATAACACCCAGTGCTTGCATTCATCATTTTACCGGTATCTAAGAAAAGTCTTGAAAGCCCACCCTGAATCCCAGTGGGTCTGTCAGATACTCTCCTACCTTCTTTCAGCTCCATGTTCCCAGCAGGGAGATGTTTCTGAACAGGTTAGGAAGGGGTGGGGGGGACAAAGAGCTCTTTGGGAAGTGAAGAACAACACATTTTCTGCTCCTTCTCCCCACCTGGGGAAGATGCTCCAGCCCACAGCTCACCAGCCTGAATCCTGAACGAGAAAAGCTGATTATACCCCACAGCAGAGAACCTGTCTTTTACCTGCCTCTCATCCACACTAGCTGGGGTACAATGTAGGGCTCTTTTTCAGCAGGCAAATCTCCCCTGGTGCTGACAGGTAAAACTGCTGGTGTCCCCACACATCCACCCTCTGAGCTCGGAGGAAGGCAGAGAAATCCCGGCCCCTTTTCTGCACTTCAGCAGAAAAATCCACCCCCTAATTGGTGGCTGTGATGAAAACCCGTCAGATTCCAACTCTTTACTCCAACACCACCTCCAATCCTTTCTTTCCAAAGTCTCACACCTCACATACACAGGCTGGTTTTGCAGACTTGGAGATATTTCTACTTCTACCTGTTGCTCCAGGGTCCAAGAACCCTCCTGCACCACTCGGGAAGGCTAAGCAACAATCCTGCAATTCTCTTAACAAGATGAACGCACTTGCTGTGTCTCTACCAGAAGCTACAAACACAAATTTCTGTACCTTAGGGCAAAGACACCCAAGCTCCCCTCACCCTCGCTGCTGTTGGGTGTGAGTTTGCAGCTCGGTGAGAGGAGGAGGGTACCGGAGCCGCTGGTCTCAGCGTGCCCCAGAGCATCCTACAGCCGCAGTTCACGGGGGCAAAAGGGCTGCATTTGTCAGCCTGACAAAAGCAACCCCGAGAAGTGACATTTTCCCTGAGTTCCCCGCTCCCCGTGCAGAGCTTCCCCCCTCCCGAGCAGCGCTCCCACAGCCCTTCATCCGGATCTTTTCGCCTCCCACCGACAGGAACAAAAAGCCCGAAGCTATTCAGCTGCACTGACCAGGCTGCCCCCACCCCCGGACTCCGTGAGAGTGATGTTTATCTTTGATTTCTCCCGTTGAGCCCAGTGCAGGAAAATCCTACTGAAGATAAATCCCCTCTCTTTTAAAGGTTGGATTTTAAAGGCAGTAGTTTGTAGCAGACGATTTTCTGATCGCTCGGTGATGAATAATAAAGCCTTTGGTTTACAAACAACTGTGCCTGTATCACCTGGTCTCTCTTTTTGTCATGCCTTGCTCTTGGCCTTGAAGGGGTCACTGAAGTGGCTTCTGTCAGTTAATGCTCAAAGGAACCTTTTGGTTGTGCCTGTCCAATACAGCCACACATCCCCACATCATCACCGACAGTCACCACTGAATCCTGACCAGCACAGGCAGCACTGCTGCCCGTAATGAAGACACAAACTAACAAAGTGTCAGTTTATGCGGTGCTTTATTCAGGGCCCGGGAACCTG
>JAYRBT010000043.1:8681293-8708098 GCA_036023395.1 Myiotriccus ornatus
ACTAACCCTGCTGATAACTCAGGCAAGGCTTAGAGCAAGACAGTGAATAAAATTCCCGAGAGATTTACCAGGGGGCTCATGCTGGAGCTGAAGAGAGGATTAACTGAAATGGGGGGAGCTCAAAAGTCCTGGATTCTCCTAGAAAATGACCTCTGGGAAGTCACTTCTTGTGCTGCTGTTCATTGAGTACCTAGAAAACAGTGACACTATTTCCATTGCCTGTATGGGTCTTGTAGGATGTCACTGATGTGTGTGACAGGTTTTGAAATCCTTGGATGAGAGATGCTGTGGATGGAAGGGAAGATGTCTCCTTGCAGGGATAACTTAGGGTTCAGGTCAGCTAGTGGTGGTTGGACAGAGGAAATGTTTGTGTCCCGGATTGGTTTTGGTTTATGGAGCTGATCAGTGAAGATGATCATTCACCCCCAGCCACGGCAGCTGAAATCAGCCTCCTGATAAAAGCAGCATCATTTCAGTGCATCAATACCCTCTCTAAAAGCTTCCTCGGGTGAGAAACAATAGCAGGAGATACAGCAGGGAAGCAAAATCTTTCTTTTTTACCTCCCGGGAGCCTCTTCTTCCCCACGGTAGAGGCTGGGAGCACTGGGGTCAGTGGAGGTAAAAGGCAGAGCCTGTGCCTCAGGCTGCTGGAACAGCAGGTTATCCGTGCAGAGGAGGCTGAATAGAAAGAATTATCCCAACACTCATTACCAACTGTTAAACACAACAGAACTTCCCTGTCATTTTGTTGTTGGCATCGTTTTAGAATGATTAAATCTGTCGAGGAACCTCTGCCTGCCTGAGGCACAGCACAATTAATTCCCAACAACAGAAGCAGAGGAAATAACAACCCGGTAACTTTGCTTGGCTGCTTTCATGTGTTTGTTTGTTTTAATACAAAGGCGAGTTTATTATGGCAAGCACCTCTCCGACTTCAAAGCTCTGCCTCAGTCTTTGCAGCAGCTTCTTTTAGGCTGGATGAGAAAGTGAAGCCCCACAGCCTTCAGTGCCCAGTGGCAGAGGAAAAGCTCCTTGCAAATCTGGTTTAAATGGTGGGGGAACCCCAGCGAAGGGATAGGGACAGGGCTGGAGCATCACTTGGGCTTCTACCTCCGTCCATATAAATGAGTATTTTCTCTCCTAGGCATTGTGTGCTCTGGGTATTCACTATCTCTGTTATTCAGGAAAAAAAAAAAAAAAAAAAAAGGTTTTGGGTTCAGCCCAATGGAAGGCAAGAAAAAAAACTTTAAATCTGTAACTCAGTGTTGTGGGGAAACCGTTTTGTGTCCCCCCCGTTCTTGTGTTCACAGTCCCAGAGGGGCCCGTGGGAGCAGGACAAGAGGGGCCTCGGGCATGGGGAGAAAAGATTCAACAGTTACCTGCAAAATGGTGAAATAATTAATGTGTCATACTGGATTACTCATTAATGAGAGCACAGAGAAATGGCTTTAGGCTGAGAGCAGCCTGAGGAAGCTCCACGCTGAGCCTGGTACTAAGGCTTTACCCCTGGTGTGGAATAGGAAGGGGAGGAGATGGGCACCCGAGGGGAAAGCAGGTGCCCAGGCACTTTTAGCTGCCCGAGATTTCGGGTCTCCTAAAATCTCACCTCCTGTCAGGATCTCGGTGCTGAACCAGCCTCGATGACAGCCACGTGCCCAGTCCAGAGGCAGCCAAGCCCCAGCCCGGCTTCCTTGCAAGTCCTCCTCCCTTCTTGCCCCATTTACTGTGCTCACGAAAGCCAAACCAGTCAGTCCAGGAGCCTCCAAACTCCACTACAAGCACTAAGCCCACCTGCAGGGTGAGGAGTTACAGAGGCAGCAGGAGTGGGGTGTCCCTGCCCCTCTGGCAGTGTCAGGGCACAGAATCAAATTGCAAAGCTCACTGGCACAAGCACATTAGCTTGGAACTCAAAAAAAAAAAAGCATAAACCCAACATGTAAATAGACATTTTTGTCTCCTGACACATTCTCCAGTAAATGTTTATCTCAGGAGAGCTCCAAGGCACGTGTTTGAGACTCAGTCTGTGGAGGTCTAGGTACAGATTACAGACCTTATCCCGGAGTCTGCCTGAGCAACCTGCATTCCCATCGCTCACTGAAGATGGAATCTCCTGCCTGTGTTGAAAAGAGCTTGAACAGAAAGATCAGGGATCAAACATGACTGTTTAGGTTATTTGTGCACTAAGAATATGTGTTTGGTTTTAGCATATTGCTGTCCTTGCCGTTCTTACTTTAATCCTTTTTTTTCCCCTGTTCCCTCCGTGTTCTGTCCTTTCTTGGTGTTACGTTTCCTTATCCGCAACAATCCACAGCCTCTCCCAGGACTCTGCTCCACCCTCGCTTTGCTCCACAGCTAAAACCATCACCCCTCACACCCTGATACCCCGGGAGAGTTCCAAGGCTTTGGGGAAATTTCTTCCCTCTTGCATTTCAGAGCTGCTTCAGGTTGCCCACAGAGAAGGCAGAAGCCTTTCTTGATTTCCACAACCTGATCAGAAGGCTGGCATGTTCCTGCAAGTGGGACTGCTATAAGCAAATCCTTCAATTCCTTTGGAGTAGTTCTGTCTGACAGGCAAAAATCTGATTTAACTTCACCTTCCACTCCTCTGGACCCTCAGTGAAGCTGGTACATCTGGGTTTGCAGCATTGTAGTTCTAAAGCATTGTCATTTTACTTTATAGCATTGGGGTTTTTGTGTTTGTGGGGTTTGTTTGTTTTGTGTTTCCAATCAAGACAAAAGTAATTATTTCACGTCCTGATAAGGTTCCCTGCCCACCCCCAGGCGCTGAACTGATACAGCTGATGAGCCATGCAGTGTTTGTGAAACATCTTCAAATCTGTTTTAAAAATCAATACACCTGAGCTTGTTCTTGTTTAACAGACCAGTCAAACCAAGACCTATAAACGGCTGACTTCACAATCCAGACGACTTCTACCCCGCTGCAGCTAGAAATGTCTTGTGTTCTCAGAGGGTTTGGGCTTTGCCTTCTGCTTTCCCCTTTCTGGTCAGTGAGTTAAGGCGGTGGCTTCCCCACCTAGACATGCCCATCAGCCCCCAGGGAGGCTCTGTGAAGCTCTGTGAGGCAGAACAACCATCAGGAACATTTACATTCTTGCCAGAGCACCCATGAAAATGTATTCCTGCAGCTCTGACCCACGCTGATGATTTTTATGATGGATCTCCCGTCCAGAAGGGATGGCACAGTTATGGGCTGAGCATGGGGGAGTTTTCCTTACACTGCCCTGGAACCTGTGGGGTTTTTTCCTGCTCAGTTTTCAATTATTTGACTCACACTCGATCCACTTCACTCCCTGGCACATTAACAGCTGGTGGGTTCGAAGGCTGCAGTTGGTGAGGGCAGTGCCTGGAATGATGGTAATTACGTGCTGAGCTCATTATAATTGCTCAGTTATTGAATAATTCGGAAAGGCGAGCAGGAGGGATATTTGGTTAATTAAGAGCTCGTTTTACCACTGCTAAATTTAGCCTTCCAAAACAGTGCTCACCCTCCCCAGATTTGGAAAGCTTTGCCTACCTGCACTGCCAGGGCAAGCGGGAACACCCTGCTCCTCACCTTGTGGTGTCATGGCTTTGTTCCCTGCCAGCTCTGACCCTCCACATGTGGCTTCACGTTCATTAAGATGCCTCTGAAGCTGCCATCAGTCCTCAGCAGGATGTTTAATTAGAAACAACTCACCTGTAAATGCTCAGGTACTTCTGGGACCAAAATCTCATCCTATTTAAAAAGTGGACATTACAGACAGAACAGCAAATCTGAGCATGTACCAGAGCTCAGAAAGGGTGAGCAGGAGAAAACCTTTAGAGCCCTCAACATTTTGCTGTTGCTGCTGGTCTAACAGTTGCTGTGCACCGTGTTTCTTCTGTCTGAGGTTTTCGATAATTGAAAGCTTAGAGAGCAGGTTTAGCACCCAGCAGATGCTTTCTGGAGCCTGGACCGATTTCCAGAGGCTCTGGGGAGTCTTCAAGACAGTGCTCAAGACAAAAAAAGTGTTTACAGGTTAGTGCCATGTCTTTAGTATTGTCCCGGGAATGTCAAATATCCGTATGCAAATTCAGGCAGGCTTGTGACTGAGGACTTGTGGGGAGAGTTTTGAGGGAAGGACTTCGGTGGGAGGCAGCATTTGACTCAAGATGAGTACAACTTCATTTAAAACAACGAGTTAGTGGATTTAAGAGAATTCTTTTTGCTTTGGGCTTGTTGTTTAAGTGCTTTTGTCCTTCGCCTTAGATTATTTTAATACACTGGATTCCTCATGCCCAGTCAGTGGGGTGTAGGTGCTGCTGCAGATGGGAGGTGGCCATCAGCTGGCACGTGCTCGTGAAAAGGGGACCGTCCTCCCAGCACAGAAGTCAAGGGCAGATGTTCAGAAAGAAGAAAAAAAACCCAAAAGCAAACCATAAAACCCTTCCTGATCACAGGCAGATTTATCCCCTTTGCACTTCCAAAGTGACAAATGGTTTAAAGACTCCAAGAGGTCGCGGCCCCTCCGATCCTGTCTGTCATAGGAAGGAAGAAAGAGTCTGTTCTGAACCTCATCCTTCACAATAACTTCAGAAACAAAGTAAACTTATTTTTTTTTCTGTTAGGGAGGAGACATTAGAACAAGCCAGATCTTGCTTGTCTGGCAAAATACCACTCTTTTACAAAGGTACCCATGAACTTCTTCTATTTTGCTTTCAGTTCAAATGCTGCCACAAAAAAAAAAAGGAAAATAATTTTTAAACAGGTTTTTCAGACCAAACTCCGTAAGTCAATGCTGCAGAAGAGTCATCAAAGCAGGTTGATTTTAAAACCTGACAACCTCGACAGCCTCCCTGCAGCAGCTCAGAGCCCCAGCAGTTGTGCTGTTACCCATGGTTACAGAATTGTTGAATGAAACGAAATGGAATCCAAACCTGTCAGGAGTTGTAACTCTCCCAGAGGCAGGACAAGTGATGTGGAATGGTAACTCCTCCAGTACCCCACTGGTCCTCAACTGAATATTTCGTCAAACTGCTCTAAATTATGAGAGCTCGTCCATTCTGAGTCTGGGATGGTGAGGAGATGAGGAAGTTCCTGGTGGGATCTGGTTGAGTGTAAAAAAACCCCTTTTTCTTAACAAGAGGACAAGGCATAGGCAGGTCCTCAAGAGATCCTGGGATTTCAAGTAGAGAACTGTTAGGGGATATTCTCTCCCTGCCCCAAGGGAAAAAGAATCAAGTTTAAGTCTGGGTTAGAATTACTGTTTTCTTCTTAAGTCAGTCATTTCTTCTAAATTAATAAGGCAGAGACAGCTGCTTTAGCAAAACAATTAAACAGTACACCAATAAAGCAGCTGCTTCGCACCAGGCAAGCGACTTCTCGCTGGGCATCTCCCAGGTTTCTGTGGATGCTGGGCACTGAGGCAGCCACAGACTCCTCTGTCCCCCTAAGTTCTCTGCTGGATTTGGGGGTACTGTGCTGGGAGGAGGATGACAGCAATGCTGTCAGGATCTTTTTTTCCCGCTAAGTGTCCCTGTCAGAGCATCTTTCTGTGGGCACACACCAGGGCAGCGTGAATTCCCATCAGCCCCCTTTCCTTACTGGAACCCAAGAAGCTACAAAAAGTCAACAGCTACAGAGCCCTGTCAGCAAAGGATGGCTGGAGAAGTGCTGCAGACTGATCTCAACTCTCAATACTGTGTGAGATGGCTCTACAAAGCTAATCCAGTCTCTGCTGGTGAAGGGATCCCACCCTCTGCCAAAGTCCCTGGGCCAGCAGTTAGTTTTACCTTTCCCCATCCTGTGTATCCATGTGATATCAATCCCTATCAAGTATCATTTGGGATGTCAGACCTTGTTCAGCACGCAGTGTGACCCACACTTAGCATTTGCTGCCTCTCAGCACCTCTGCAGCAACAGGAGGTCTCACCCTTCCCAACACCTGCAACGTCCTGCCGAGCGCTACAGAAACCCCCAAATATGATCTCCCCCATAGAGTCTTTTCTGCTGCCACCACCTCTTAGATGTGTCCTCCCCATCCCAGCTGTCACTTCCTTTTGTATTGCCAGCCAGAACAAACCCTCCAGCCCTCACCAGACCCCAAACCTCCTCCTGGGGTGGTCCCCACCGCCCACCTTGTGAGGGTCCGAGGGACACGGGGGTTTTCTTGGCTGGAGCGGGTGCAGACAGAATTCTTGTAAGCATCAGTTTTACTGTCTCCTCCCAACATAAACTGGACAAATTGATGGAGTCCTGGCCCCCAGGATAAACACCATCTCCAGTGTTTAGAGTAACTGTCTCTGGAGAGGAGCCACGTGCAGCTGAGCCCACACCATGGGAGCAACCCCGGGCACCGCCCTGGCAGGAACCTTCCCTTGCTCTCAGATGTCCCCAAGAAGGATAAAGATTATAAGAAGTCTCCACTCAGGGACTAATAATATTCTGAAACTTACTTTGCAGGGTTACAGAGGAGCAGCAATCAGCACCTGAGGCCCCTGCAGCAATCCCTGCCCAGGGCAGCACAGTAGTTGCAACACACCAGTGTTGCAAAATGCTCAGATTGATGGAGTTTTCATATTTCAGATTAGTTTCAGCTTTTTAGCTGTTTAGGAATGGTAAACCCTCCTGTGGTTAGGAAGCATTCCTGGCTGTTATCTCTAAAAAGAACTTTAATATTTCCAGTCAGGCTACTACTTTCTGAAGGAGACTGAGATTAGATAAACTCATTAAGTCAGGCGTTCTTTCCACACCTGCGTTCCTCCCAACAAAATGGTAATTCTTCACTTTCAAGGCTGTTCATTTAGAGACAGATTTTACTTGTCATGCTGATGCAAACCTGAACCCCTGGCACGCTCCATGACTAAAGCTGGCTCAGATGTTCACAGGCTGTCCTCCCCTTTCAGGGCTTTGAACACAACTGCAAAATCCTTGTCTCCTAAGTGACACAGCCTGGTGCAGCTGGACTACTCAGAAAGCATTCAGCAAGTGGGCATCAGTATCAGAAAACTAAAATGCTATTTACTTAAAAGATTTGGAGTATCCTAGTCCTATTCCCACCTTTGTCTCCTCTGTAGTACCAACAAGCCTCATCTGCACTTAGGAAGGAGCTGGAGGTGTCTGGAGCGAGCAAGGACTGACTCTTCTTCCAGCTCCACATCCAGCCTCTGCACATCCATCCCAGCTGGAAGGAAATAAAACCAGGGTCACTAACCCTGTCCAGCTGATGGGCAGGGGAGAGGCAGACAATAGCAATGGTTTTTAAATGAATTGATTTGCTGGCTGATTCGTTGCGTTTCATTCATTAAAAGCAAGGCTTTAAGGCTCAAAGATTTCTGGGGTTTTTTTTCACAGTTCTATCAAATGGTTTAACAAGAGGCTGTTGCTGTTGTTAATGACCTGGCCATGTTTGTAACTTTATTGCCTTGGAAGTGCACCCACAATTACAGGACCATTACACCCCCCACTCCAGGCCATCAAACACGTTCCCTTTTGCCTCGCCCGGGTCCTGCAAATCAACACAGCCTGACCCGGGGACAGAACCATCAATTTAGCCCCGACCATCTCAGATCTCCCTGTACAACTCAGCTACGGAAAGGCTTTTGATTGCTGCCCTTCTGTGCATGCTTTATGGCTGAAGTATTTAATCTAAGGGGAATGATTAGGAGGAGCACAAGTTCTCCACAGCCTATGTGAAAATTTAGCAACAGAGCCAAAACGTGTTTAACTTGTATTGAAAGTGATAATTTTTGCAGCGCGCTGGATTTCGCTGCCCCGCAGCCATCTGGAGGTGCTAAAAGCCTTGAGAAAACAAAGGCCAGAGGTCTCCAGTTCCAGTTGTTGAGGGGAAAAGGCTCAGAGGCGGCAGCTGAGATGATGGAAGACTTCACAAGGCACTAATAAATGTGCCATGAGTGAGTCTTTAGCTCTTCATCCCGAGCTGTGCTTTCAGCTGGGCACTCTGAGGTGGGAACAGCCTTCCCGAGAAATCCACAGGCGTTTATTTATTCTGTGCTGCTGCTGAGGCAGAGAAGTGAGATTCTTCCTGCCTGCACGTGGCCTGAATGGATCAAGATCTCCATCAAAATGTGTAAGTGGAAAGGGAAAATGAGCAGGGACAGGACTGGATTGCCAGATACTGTTCAAGCATGGAAAAGGAGAGTAGAACCTCAGTGGAAAGCACTGAAGAGCAGGTGCATATTCCCTACACCACAACCTGTTAAAGGATTAACAAATCAGTAAAACTCTCTTCTAAGAGTTCTAAAAAAACCCTAATTTTTCAAAACTTTTTTTTTTCCTCCCAAGGAAAAACTTTCCGTAGATGTCCTTCTATTTATTAATTCAGTTTTAATGTCATCTTGGATAATTTACAGGTCTAAGTTCTGCCTTGTTTCAGAAAAAGTAAAATAGATCCTATTCATATATCACCTGAAATGCTCCTTTCCTACAAAAGATACATGCAGAAGAAAGATTAATTCATCATTTTTTAAATAGATGGATGCAGCATGACAACTTCTTTTAGCATACTCAGTGTTCACTATAAATTAATTCACTCAATCAGAGTGGACAGGATAAACAGCTGAAGTAAATGGTACTGAGGAAGAGGTCCTGTTGGAAGTTTTATGGAAGGTTTTATCAGCAAGAGCTTCCCTGCCTGAAAGCTCTCAGTCTCCAGCTCTTTGTCTGATCCTCTAATGAAACAATAAAGCAGAGTGAGGAGGAGGAGGAGGGGGAAATGTCAGTTTAAATTGACACAGACGTGTCAGTGTGGGAGAAACCTCCCGCAGCTGCTCCCTGCCTAACACAGTCTTACATTGAACTTACCCCTCTGCTCGACTTACGTCTGCTGTATTTCTGTTTTCATGCTAATAAAGCACAGGTTATTTTGATCCTGTTTGTCCCTGTGGAAAGGGATGACTCCCAAATTAATTTCTTCTTTTCCTTTAAAATAAACCAATAAGAAAACACACATTTTTGGCCCCTGGCGAAGTAGAAGTAATCCAAGTGCAAGATCCCTTCTCTCACTGCTCTGGTGTTGGGAAGTGCAAGGACTAAACGGGCTCAAGGTTTGTTATTTCACAGCAGCCTTTTGAGTTCTGAATCACCTGGTAAAACGTGGCCTTCTTTTTATGAGTCACAATTAAAGCCCTTTTATGCAGGGAGGACTCCCAGAAGATGTCTCCTTCTCAGTAATATAAATCAGAAATAAACACGTTTGTCTGCTAGAGGGGATGGAAGAAACCACCATCCAGAGCCAAGACATGCAGAATGACTCCATTAGGACCTGCCTTTGTTTATTCCCCCAAGATTTAATGGTCTGGTTGGCAAGTTAATATGCTGAGGAGGTCACCTCCAAGGTAGGAATCCGCCCAGAGACCTTCCCCTGGCAGTGAAAAGCACTCTCCAAGGAAAACAGCAGGATTTTTTTCTGTGGAGTCAGCAGCAAAGTGTCCAGGCACCTACATAAACAGCTTAAAATAATTGTATAAACTGGGGAAAGAGAAAGAGACAAATCCTCAAGGTATCTGTCCAGAAAAATCATGCCCCAGGAACCTGGTTGGTGCTTTTTTTTTTGGTTGCTAATAAAAGAATAGGAGGGGTATCCACATCTAAAATGAGCTTTTTTTGAACACGGGAGGCCTATTACAAGAAATTCCCAGAAAAAAGTAACATGAGCTCCACAAATCTCAGCTTCTCTCTATAAATAGAATATTAAACAGAGTATTTCTTTCAAAAAGAGGTGCTGTGGTTTCGGGCACGTGCTCCTTCTGTGCTTCACATCACTGAGCTTCAAGTCTCAGGTGAAGGTCTCAGTGCAGCTCCTTTGAACAATAAACCTGCCGTGGCAACTCATGGATTCCACCAGTGCAGATCCCTTGGGGCAGCCTCAGGATTATCCAGCCCTACACCCAGCTGCTCTGATAGTTTCCCTTTGTTTAGATGCATCTAAAGGTTACAGAAACAAAGGGGATGGTAGTTCCAAGCTGCTTTATTGATTCCACAGTAAGAACTATCCAAGCAAGGCATTGCTTGTTCTGGTCCCAAGGTCTGACCTGCTTTCTGTAGCTTCTGTTTCAAAATCCCTCACTCATTGTCCACGAGGTATCATGAAAGACAAGAATGCTCAACAACAAGCCCCTCCCTTGTCATTATTTCAGCCTTACAGGAGAACAGGTGAGATGGAAAGAAATTCCTCTGAAATAAAGGGTGGTGGTTCCAATATGGGCAATGCCTGTAATGGAAGATGGAAGAAAAATAAGAGAGTAGCTGGGAAAAAACATGAATGCTGAAGAATGAAAAATCTCAGAAATTGAGTTAGGAATTCTTCTTTAGCCCCCACGTGGGCTGAGAGGGTCAGAGGAAAAAGCCAGCTCCTCTTCAGTCCTGGCAAGGCAGTCAGTGGATGAATAATGGACTATTATGCCCTGTGCAGTTCTTGCCACAGGTAAAAGTTGAGCTGTGCTGGGAGGGAAGTGAGATGTGAAATGAGGGATTGGAGGGGAGATGATGCACACAAGGATGTGCACTTTCGAAATAGGATAGTTATTTCCTTTGCACAGTCCAGCCTGAAGTCACCAACACTCACATGGAAGATAAAAAATGCCCCCCCAGATACCTTGGGGATAAATTAACAGCCAGTAAAAGAGAGATGACTGGCAGGTTTCAGCAAACACGATCTAAAATCAGCTTTCAGCTCTCTAAGAATGTTTACAAAAACAAGATAAGGCAGAGATGTTACAGCTCGTCCTGGTGTTTTAGCAGGAGCAACAGAGGATTCCCCAGCACTGCAGGCTGGAGTCTGAGCTGGGTTTCCCAGGATGGCTGATCTGCCTTCCTGAAGGAGGCTGAGACCATCCATGTGCCAGAGCCATCTGTGGTCCAGAGAAGAAATAACTCTCCTGCTGCTCTTGGAATGTTGGCTCGGATTTCCACACAGGAGACTCAAAAAGGAGAGACAGGAGTTGGGATTTAATTTTTCTTTTTTTTTCTTTCCTTGGAGGAGGGAGGTTGGTTGCTTTTATTCCTCCCCACTCAGACAGCCCTGACCTCCAGCAGCATCTCCTGGGTTTATTCCTAGACAAAAATACTGCACAAAGCTCCACATGAGCATGTTAGAAAGAACCAATTCTATAAACACTGTGCAAGGATATCTGGATGTGGAAGGAACATGAGGAACTATTATGTTAAAAACAATGTCATCTTCATTTACCGGGGAAAGGAAAGCTATAAAGGAGAAATTCAAGGGTACTGAGAATTGCAATTGAAGAAACAAAACCAGATTTCCCTGACAGCCCAGTCATCACTGATGCCATTTCAGCTACATTTATTTTAATGTGCACCTCATTATGTGCTACAGCCTCAGAAAGCACCTGGCTGAGATGTTGATCTTAAAAAGAAATAAGACAGGAAGCTAAATTTCTGCTATAAATCCAAATTAAAATCTCTTTGTAAATAGATTACTCTTGTAAACATATCTGGACTTGAAATTCATGAAGATGGAGCGCAGTGTATTTCAGGGGGACAATACATATTCAGGAAACTCTCAACATAAATGTACCTTCCCAAACCTTCAGGGCAATTAAAACCCATCATTCCACAGCTGCTTACACAGTGAAAATGTGATACATGAGAAATGCCAAGAAGTTCCTAGAATGCTACAGGACTGAAAAGTGGGTTTACACGAAAAACATCATCTGATCACATACCTTTTCATTTTTCAAAAGTTCCTGATATTCCTGTGAATGGAAAATCAGTTTAGGAGTAGTACCACTTCACAGAAGTCCTCAGGAGGCTTCAGCCAGTCTTGCTGTAGGGATTCAAATCTGGCTTCTTCTCCTGCTGTATTTTCCATTTCACCCTGGGACTTTTCACACCAGCAGCCTTTCCCCTTCCTTACAGATAATTTCCTTTTCAAATACAAATCAACGCTCCCAAATGCAGCCTGTACACCTTCAGGTGCAGGGCTGGAATTTCATCATCAGGACTCGGCCCCAGTTGACACTGCACAAGTGCTGACCAGGTTTGTGCTACTTGAACAGAACAAATCCTGTCCTGGGCCAAACCAGAGTTCTAAGAACCAGAGCCCTGCAGTGCCCAGTAGCAAAGGGCAGCTGAACCACAGAGAGGGCAGAAAGAAATTCAGCTATTTCAAATTCACAGTTATCTGTCAAGTACTGGGAAGAGAGACCCTTAAATAAAAGTTATTCAGGGTATTTAAGAGGCCTAAAAGAAATGAAGCCAAGTTTATCTCTAATGATCAGAGAGTTCTGCAAATTCCACTCTGCCCCAGGAACATCAGCCTTTCTGCAATTACTGGTTTCCTGCTGGAGGCTGCATTCAGAAACTTTTAGATTGCATTTTACTTCCTCATTTGCCACTTAAATTCTTCCAAGATCTAGATATTGCTTTTTGTACTCCAGATATTGGAGCACCAGGCAGAAGAATCTCAGTGGTACTAAAACATCCAGCATTATTGTGGAATTACTGTGCTTCTTTCCAAAGAAATTCTCATACCGGGTGCAGCAAATTATCCAACAAAAATTCCAGGTGACAGGTTTGCTCATCGTATTGACCAGATTACTGAAGCTTAAAGACTCCCCAAGACAAATATCAGCTTGACTTTGTTTCTGAACATCCCTCAGTTCCCAGCAGGAGAGATGCACCGGGTTGTGGGAGATACCAGGGTCTTCCCAAGATGGAAATCCAAGAGGAGATGAGCTGAGACTTCCCCCACGGCCTGAGATGACCTTGCAGAGCAGGATTTTAGGGAGGGCAGCTCCAAAAGTGCCCCTCAAAGCCTGCATGCCAGCCAGGAGTGACCAGCAAACACCTGGACAAGTGGCACAGCAGTTTCAGTGCCGGGGTTGCAAGAGCCTTAGAGGGAAGTGAGGATTTTGGAACAGGGGTCGAATGCCAATATGAATCACACAGCTCCATTTGTACTGAGGTTCCACTGCTGGCAGGGGCTTTTGTGGAAAAGGCACATTGGAATCCCGAAGCAATGTGAGCAATCAAGTTTTAATCCAGTAAAGCAGTTGCTGGTGATCTTGGTCTGCCTTCACAGACCTAAAACCTGGGTGTAATTCCAATTCCTTGGAATAAACAGGCTTTGAGACAAAGATTTCAATATGGAACCCAGCTGGCTTTATTGTTTCCTCGCATCCAGCCTTTTTAATAATCCTTCCTCGTTAGCACAGACAAGGAAGGCTTTTTCAGGTTTGAGAACAAAGAGATGAAATGACAGAGGCCTGATCTTGCTGATGTGCCCAGTGAGAGCACTCACAAGGCCAGGTGTGCTGTCATCAATCCTTATATACTGATCTGCAGGGTCATCCCCCCAATACTTATTATTTCCATAAAAAAGGTAGATTAAGGAATGAGAACTATGTATAGAATTTAAAAAAAAAAATTAAACATCAAAGCACATTCCCAGATTTTCAGTGTTTCACAGAAATTATACATCCTAGGAATAAAAGAGATCAACATTTGCTTCAGAATTTAACTGAGAAAGAAAATTAGGTTTTCCTACAGTTTATCAATTCGCTGACCCACAGAAATCTTTGATTGCAGTAAGAAACCAAGGTAGATTACACTTTTGTTCCTTTATCTGCACTGCAGTTCACACAGCTCCTCTTCTTTGAAGCCCTTGCAGTTTATTATCCAGGGAACACCAGTGGTCCTAGGCAACAGAAAAAAAGTCTTCATACTAAACTGAAAAAGTCCAAAAATAGCTACTGAGAGACTTTCTGAAGCAGATAAAACATTGCTTTGGACACGACTCAGTTGTAAGTGGACAGCAGTTTCCCTCCGAGCCCACAGGCCCGTGTGGTTTTGTGATCCAGCCCTGCAAGCAGCAAGCCAGGCTGTGTCTTTTTTCTCAGCTGTTTCCCTCCCAACCCACTGCCCTTCCTGGGAACTGGGTCATGAGGAATTCTTAGATGAATCCAGAGGATTGGTCACCTCTGCTCAGCTCTCCTTTTGAGTTTTGGCTCACTGTACAGGGTTACATGGTCAAGCCATCTCTGTAAAGAGCTCTTAACAACCCTAACACTCAGCTTCCAACCGGGAGATCCAAAGGAAACGAGGCGAGCTGGGAATGCTGCATTCTGATCACAGGCATCTAGTGCAGTGACATTCCCTGCACGAAGCATTTGTAATCCAAAAGCAACAGGCTTTCTGGCCAGAGAATTGTATTGCTGACGTTGTATTAACTAGTGCCTGTTTGTAGCAAAACACAGTAGTAATTCAGTTAAAACAGAGGTTCAAGTGAGTGCCAGTAGCCAAACCCCAGGTGTATTGCCCACTCATGCCCCTGGCTCAGGAGAATCCACTTTTCTCAACAGAAAGTGTGTTCAGAATAACACTCACCTTGCTCAACTGACTTAGGTCAAACTTTCTACATCACATTAGTAACTGAAAAGGTTAAAGAATTAAACAGGTTCACAGCAGCACGGGGAGACATATCAAGGCATGGCCCAGAAGATGGTTTTGTATCTTTTAAACTGAAGAATTTTTAAAAACTAGTAATAAAAAAAAGAGTGAAGAGCCCACTCAAGAACTCTTCTTTGCAGCCTGCCCCTTTGGGACATAACAAACCATTTTCAGAATGCATCAAATCTGAGATGGTCCTTAGATGGGAAAAGGTCACAAGAAAACAAAGTTCATTACAATCTGCTGATACAGCTGGGCAATTCTGATTGAATGTGAGGTCACAGATCATTCTCTCCCTTTTTCCTCTCCTCTTGCAGGGCTTCTCTCCTTCCATTTGACCTCGTGCTCCACCCCCAGGGGAGTTACCCCAGGACTGGATCCCCGATGCCGTGCTCCGGGTTGCAGGTGAAGGAGATGGTGATGGCAAAGCGAGTGCCCCAGTGAACCTTCTCCACACGGTGGAGGTTCTCCGACCCAGAGGTGAAAAAGGAAACCCGGCCTGTAAAGACAAGTATTTAATCAGTGACATGGAGTTCGCCTCTCAGCTCTCTCCACACAGTCTTGCTGTTGTCTCAGTACCTGAGAGCCCACAGGTCATCACACAAACTGTTATGAGCTTATGCTGCACTCTGACAGCTTTATGGACTGTTTAAAACATACTGTAATCCGTTGTGCTGCGAAGCTGGAGATGTAATTCCACTGTATCTCATAGTTTATAAAAGGCAGGAGGAAGCCAAAACCACCTGAAGCCAGTTCTTAGTTGCCTCAATTAAAAGAGCACAGCTCTAGTGACTGCCATCAAAGTGTATTGATTTCCTCCCTGCTCCCCTTCTAGTCTGGCCTCTAATTTTAGACCAAAGAAGGAGGAAGTACTAAAGTCTTCAAAAAGTCTTCAGTGACAAAATGCTCAGCAGGTTTACGAGCAGCTGTGGCAGTTTATCAGCACTGTACCAAGCATTTGCTATTGCTTTCTGGTCCTGCTCTGATCACTCACTGTTCAGTCAGGTTACAGAGTCATGTATCAGTCATGTACAAATTCACTTTCCTTAGAAAGAGCCACTCCATCAGTGCATTGGCTTGGGAATTGTTTTAGAAATGCAAGTGCTTCCCGCTGTGCCCCATCCTGCCCAAGCTCTGACCATCACCACCTGCCTCGGGGCTCTCCAGGCCTCCCCGTGGCATCCCGGTGAAATGCAGTGACTTTGATGTGACAGCAGAGGTGGTGCACTGGCATCCCACTGGATGAGACAGCAGAATGGACCCCTCAGCACTTCCCCATTATTAAACTCTTCTGAGAACAAATAAGTTTGATGTTTAGCAAGTGACTCGGAACTGACGCAACTCCACAGGACGGCTCCAGCTCTCCTGAGGAACCAAGAAATGCTCACCTGCACAGCTGCTTTATCCCCAGAGCTTGTGTTTTCCCCACTCAGGCTTTTCTCCCCACTGCTCAAATTAAAGTTTGTTTCAAGGGTTATCAAAGGGAACTCCTGTTGACAATCTAACTGTGCCTGGGATGCCATCAGGCAAAATGAAACACTTAAATGCCTACTTAGAGTCTGCACAGCAAGATAAACTTACCCATCCAACCCTTAGCCCACCTCCACTGTAGAAATGGGCATGTAGCTGGTTTTGTCTTTAGAGTGATCCAAAAGATGCAGAAGTTCCTCTGCACACTCCTAAGCAGCACACAGGAGGGTGGGGGCAGAACCAGACTGGCTTTCTGGAGCTCAGTTTACCCACCCATCTCTGAATTCAGTCTGCTGGAGTCCCTTTCACTCTCGGTTCCAGCTCACATCTAACCCTCATGCAGTTTAGAGCCTTTCACAGCTGCCAAGCACAAGTCATACCATACTCTTCTGTTCCTGTGGCTGCACATCAATAATGGGTAAAGCTTTACACACCTAAAGAGCAGAGTCATTCACATGCACAGCTCATTCCCACCCTGGTGTCCTGCTTCTCTGGATGAAAGGCTAAATGAAGGCAACATGCTCCTACCCTCTAAGTGTTGCAATGAGTGCAGCCCTCAAGGGTTTCATACAAAGTCCCCGGGTCATATTTTTTTTTCACTTTTAAACCTTATTTCAACATCATCAAAGTGTTATTGGTCCCTCAGCTACTCACCCAAAGCTTTGCCTTAAACTGACTTTTCAAGCTGTTTTGTTTGATCTCTTTCTAGAAGTAGTGGTAATTCAGAGTGAGACAAGGTTCAGTGTATTGTTTAAACCAGTTAAACTGGATTTGTTGGCTGCACAGAATGTCTTTTAAGTCCTTTCTTTAATAAATGTATCTTCATATATACAGTATCTTACAGCTCCTTGTGTATCTGGTCCCTTCTCCATCAGCTGGGATTTCTGGGTCACTGAACAAGGCTACAGTCAGTTTTCAAAGATGCTTTGTCCTCACTTGGGAAGAATTTCTTTTAACCTTAATTTCTTTGCACAGTTTTTGAAGCAAAAGCACACTCTCTCCATGGCACGTTATTTTTAATAGTAAAATGTTCAAAATGAGGGTAGAGAATGTTAATTCCCATCCCATCCAACAAAACCTTCCAGGGCTATCTGACAATATCCTTATCCAGAGACTCCCTGGGAAAAGACATGAGATAAAATAAAGGTGTGCCATTAGTAAGAGGGGAGTGAGCTGTGCTCCAGCCTAGATCCCATGGAAGGGTGCAGCAATGGACTGGAAGAAGTTCCTCCCCTAAAAATGCACTTGTTTTCAACTTGCTTGATAAAAGAGCAAAAACCCAAAAGAATTGGAGAGATCTGTGGTAACCTCAGGAGCTGCAGGAGCCTCTCAATGACCACCTTGCCTGCACTTGCCCACAGGAACAGAAGTAATCAATCCTTGCCTTTGATCTCTGTTTGACACCTGAATCTACAGCTTGTTTTCCTTTCCATGTTTTCTATACTTTCCAGCATTAAGTGCTAGAAAGTGTTCAGGAGGGAGTTTGGCCAAGGCTCAGCTGAGGAGCTGCTGTTCCTTGCAGACTGCAGAGAGTGTTGTGGTGGTGCAGCTGTTCCCCTTCCCAGGCTCTGCTTCTGGGCTGGGATTAGTCCAGAGCTCCATCTCCAGGTGGAGCTGCTTCCCAGCCCCTCCTTTCCGTGGCCCTCAGGCATCCACACAAGTTTGAAAATACTTAAGAGTAAGCAAAGGATAAATTGTATTTGGGATGAAAGAACTACTGTCAAGGAAAACTCATATGAATGTGCCACCCTGTGACAGTCACCAAGGACTGGGAACTCCTCACAAGCTCTTACAGGCAGCAAGACCTTAATTGTATCAGAGGTCACCACTCATTCCCCTGACTTTTTGAGAATCCATTTTTGCACTGATCCACGGGAATCATTATTTATGAAGACATGCAAGTGCCAGTCACAAGCTCCACTGCTACGAATTTTATGTGATTCCAATTTAAATGAAGCTACACTGCTATTTTCAGGAATAATATTTAACAAGCAGCAAAAGCAACAGACATTTCACTGTGCAGCAGTTTTGTCCCATTTAATTACTCAAACAAAACCACTAGAGGAATATATGTATTAAATATGAGCTTTTGCTTTCCCAGGTTTAATTCATAATTGCCTCCTAGCAACGAATCTTTTCAGATATACTGAGAAAACATCACCACCACAAGGAGCAGCAGACAGGTGGGAAAAAATGATGCACTCAGCTATGTCACAGTAGAAAGTCACTATCCCCATAGGACTTGCTCTCAGCAGATTTTTGTCTGTCTTGAATTCTAACATTCTGTTGTACTTCCATAAACGAGCTGCCTTCAATTTGCTACCCAACCTCTTCCAAGAGGCAGCACAGATTGGAGGAAAATACAAAGGAAACCATTTTCAGTGACATCCACACCCCTGACGTGTTAACTGCGACCTCAAGGAAACCATTTACTCTGCCATTTGTTTCCTTGTCTCTAAAATGAAAGTTGTACTGCCCTATTCTAACAAGGTTTCTGTGAAAATTAATTAGCGAGCACCAGTACAATACTTGGCAGTTAACACTCGTTCTCTTTTACAAGTATTATAAGAATATACTTTCTGCTGTTCTTATTCTGAAGGAAAATTAGTCAGGCACACCAGGTTAAGTTATAACAAGATGTAGGGCATATACAAAAGGGCTTTGAGAGCCATTCAAATATTAACACCCCACAATGCTCGTAAGAAAAAATGCTGCAAGATTATTATTCCTCTAATACTAAACATTCATTGCATCACTTAGGCTGGAAGAGACCTTGGGAGGTTACCTGGTCCAATTCCCTTTGTCAGATCAGGGCCAATTCCCAGATTGTATCTGACTCCTGAGTGCCAGCAGGTTGCTCAGGGCCATGTCAGACACACGAGTGCAGCATCCACGCCCTTCCCAGGGATGTCTCAGGCTCAAATCTTTTGTTACCCCTGTGTCTGATTTTTGAGTGGGGGGCATGGAGCAGATGATCTCCAGAGGTCCTTTCCCACCTCAGTTATTCTGATTACACGTGGAACAGGCCCCTCACAGGAATATCAACTTTGGTAATCACTTATATTTGCAGCCTGTTTTGCCACTGGATTCCAATCCCCTTCATGCTCCCATCCTTCACGTGGTATTCCCCCTTCTGCTTTTTTGGCAGCATCCTTCTGGCCCTTCTAGTTTAATTCACTGCCAGATTTCCTTGTAAACTCCTTGGGTCATGAGAACATCAAGGAGAGACTGCAAATTTTGTGTTAGATTGTCTCGACCAAGTAAGGGAATGACAACTGTCCCCCTGCTCTCCTCCTCGGCCTGCTGGACACCAGGGAAGGGCAGAGGGGCCAGCCCTGCCTGGTGCCAGAGCCAGGGAAGGGATGCAAAGCAGAGCTGGGGAGATGGAAAGGGTCTCTCCTCCACCCACTGTCCATGGCAGCTGGTTCTGCTGCTCAGAAGGAAACGAAGCAACTCATCTGTCTGGTTAAGGGGAAGCAGGAACCGTTTGTTTGGCACCCCAGATCTATTCAGCATCTTCCATCTTGTGCACTGACAGCTTCGACTGTCTGCTTAACATTTATCAGCTCTAAATGTTACTTGGGAAAGGAGGAGAAACTGCATCTCATCTGCTGAATGACACCAGGACAGCAGCACTGCCAGGGAAACTGCACAAACACAACTGTGTTCTTCTCATCCTTGTCATCTGCTAAGGATAATCACTAATTCACTCTCATATCAAGGGTCCAAGGAAGCCCATCAGATCATTAGGCAAATAACCCGATGATAATAGTCTCTGCCATCACACAAAATAAAACGTATTTAACAGATATACTTACTCAGTTACTTATAAATAAATGTTGAATGGGGAGAAGTTTAAGCAAGTCCTTTAAGCAAACCCCACAAAGGGAACATGGAATGACAGTGGCTGTGACTGCCCTGATATGGGGTGAAGAGAGTTCCCCAGAAGAGAAGGCACAAGCTTCTCTAAACAATTTTGCTGCTTATATGTCAAGCACAGAAGCAGAAAGAAGCCAATGGCCTTAAAGAAAACCCAAAAAACGACCTGCAGCGGGCATCAAAACCTAGTTACAAATTTGTCCCAAAATTACTTGCTGTTGTAAATAAAATCAGTGATTCACATAGTGAAGTCTCCCACCTTGTAATTTGTAAAACTATTATCAGTACTATCGAAAAAGTACTTGCTTTTATTTTAAATTTAAATAAGACCTGGCATGAAAACTTCCAAATTACAGTTTTCAAAGAAAATTAATAAATTTATTTCCTACTAAAAGTCCATGAACATTTTTAGACTTCAACAGAATCCCTGCCTGCTCCTCTCCTGTCAGCACAGTTGGCTGCTCGAAACCCCAACAGTTTCCTCTCTGTCTGAGGGTGTGACAACCCAGGGGAGTATTTAGGAGTGACATCTGCATAACTGCTCTCTCCATATCAGTTATGAGACCTCTGGGCTCTGTTTCTTCTCCCTGCAGCCAAGAAAAGGGCAGGGACATCACCCTCTCCCCTCAGTGCTCAACCTCAGCCAGCCAAGCTGCCAGGTCTGCTCTGCTCCCGTGTCAGAGCAGCTGCACAAGTTCTAAACTGGGCCCCTAAAGAAAGTTCTCCCTCAAAACAAAGTGTTGCAGTCACATTAAATAACCTCCAGATCATCTATTTTCCTTTTCTTGACCTTCCCAAACATGGCATGGTCAGCAGAGCTGTGGTCAAATCACGTGGACGCCCAAATTGTGGGGTCTGGACTTGTGCTAGAGCAGGAATTCCCCCTTACATTTAGTAAATCACTGGAGCACAAGGGTAATCTCTGCTGCCCACTTACTCAAAAAATGGCCTTTAAACAAAAAGGCTTCATGATTGCATCTATAGCATGTGACATTCACACTCACAAACTGCAGGAACCAAGAAATGGACGATCCTTACTGAACCATACAGTGAAACACAGCTGGACCTGCAGTTATTTGGGATTTTGTTTTGGTTTACATCCTTTCAGTGGCCCAGCCAGTGATATATATACTGACCACAGGTCCCCTCAGTAACAGCTGCCTCAACAAGACAGTGTATTTATCTGAAGTCATTAATAAAAACACCATGTTAAGTGCAGGTCTCACCTGCACTCCCAGGTATCTATTGCTTTATGGCCTAATTAAAATAGCATTTCATTTAATGCCATAATTAACCTGTCATCAAGCACCGCCAGAATACAAAACCAGAGCCTGGCAGACATTTATCCTTCCACAGGTACCAAAACAGAAAGCAAAAGAAAATCTTTAGAGTCCTACAGAGAAATGAGGAGCTTTTTTCTCTTTATTTCTTGTCACAGTTTTAACAGGTCCTTCCTCTTTTTCTACCACTTCTCTTTGCAATCACCTCCCAGTCCCTGGTGCAATTTGTGATGAGTATTGTAAATCATGGACTTTGCATGGCTGGTTATTACTGAGCTGCTAATGCCAGCTGCATTTCCTCCTCACCAGGACCAGCAGCTCCTTCTGGAGAACTTGAAAATCATTCTCATCTTTCAGCTGATATTGGTTTAACTTCAAACTGTGCTCCAGTTTTTACTGATTGAAGCAAAACTATAGCTGGAAATGGCATTTGAACACACACTGTTTTCCATCCTAAACGAGGAATAATCCAACTTCACAAGTTCCCAAATATCTCATACCTTCAAATCAAATATTTTACACTTCCAAAGACACACTTCTGACAGCTGTGAGAATATGCTAAGTTTGATATTCAAGGGAGAGCCACGTTTCACTCTCCAAAGCACAGAATTCATTTTGCACCATAGATTATTTTCTTCCCCAAACACACAAGAAGAAGTGACTGTGACCTTTCCTTCTACCCTTGTGTAGTAAACAACTTGTATGAGGAACAAATTCCCCTTGTAAGCTGAAAATAACTGCAGCAAAACTGACCTTGAAACCAAATTTACCTGCAAATAATGGACACAGAACCAGTACTGAGATTTCACCCCAACAGCAGATTCATCTACACTGTATGATAAAGTAAAGTCTGTATGGTAATATTGTCAGTCCCCAAATTCACACAAGACTTTGGGAAGTTACGAAATTTTAAATATGGTTTACACTGACAAGTTTAGCAGCAGCAGCAGCAGAGTATAGCAATTTCATGGCTGAAAAAGGGATGACTCAATGTCTTGCCATTTCTTCTTAATCCTCCTGTATCTACTGAAGATTACTACAACATGTCACCGCCCAGCAAAAAGAAAGTTGAAAGGTTTCATTTTGAAGGACCTCATTTCAAAAGGCTGCTCCCCTGAACAAAACCAACCCCAGTGCAAAGGGTGGAAAGAAATACCAGTACGATAATTTTGGCAAACAGAATTTCCATAGATATTTCAAAGAAACAGATACCACTTTAGATCTGTTTCTCTGCACCAAAAAATGTTTTCTTTTCAAAGGAGTATTTCCCTTGGCACTAAGAATTCTGTTACTCATGGTACAGTGAGTTTCTTGCAGCAGACAGAGGTCCTGACTGAAGTCAAAAGACACATATATACTTCTGCAGCCCATCAGGGCACAAGAGAGATGTGTTCCTTCACGCCAAAACTGGTTATGAATTAGCCAAAGGTCTGCACACTTCAACTGGCATCGTGGTGCTGGCTTGTTCACGTCTGTTGAAAAGAAAATAATCTCAAAAGCCTCGAGGTTAATAAATTATAATTCCTTCTTAAAGTTAGAGGTGTTTGTTAATAACAGAACCAGGGGATGTTAAAAGACCATCCTACAGATCAGAGTCTTTCACTGAAATATGTGAGAGTTGGGACGTACAGACCTCTTAGATAATGCACAAGTGATCTATACTGACAGAAGGGATAAGTATTTTAATTTAGGCTCCACTCCTAACAGAACAGTCTTCCCTGTCCCCCGCTGCCTGGCTAACACTGATCCTTAACATTAGAGTGCTGCAAATGCATCTGGAGCAGCAGTGGGATTTGCCCAGGCATCACTTTCAAACACAGGTCATCCCACAATGTTTTATTTTTAATTGCTTTTTCCTGTATTTCCAATTACTGCTTTTCTGCTCTGCTGCGTCACTAACAATGAGTTTTCTGTCCCCTGCTGTAGAGCCTGACACTTGGACAAAGTACTGCTCACAGAAAAAGAAACCTGCCCATTTGGGCACTAAGCATCAGCCTCCCAAAATGCAGCCTAAGTTTGAGACAACAAGAAGTGCCAGGTTTTAGGATTTCAGTGGTATTAGCAATACAGAGAAGGTAAATTAGCTTAGTCAAGCACTAAAACTGACCCAGTGATTATGACAGTCATCTCTAAAAGAGCCTGGATCTCCTAAATGAGAATTACCAACATGTGGATTTAAAAGTTGGGTTGGAGTGACAAGCACCGAGGATCAAAAGAAGCATAAACGAAAACAAAACCAAAAGCCAAAAGGACAGGAGGAGAGAAAGAAAAAACACTGTAGAGGAACATTCTGAACACGGAAAATACATCAGCTTGTGCCAGCAACAGAAAACACCCTGGGGTTGTTCTCTCCCAAGCCACATTTTGTCAGGCAGAGGAAAAGTAAGCGCAAGTGCCTTCAGGTTGTGCTTCACCTCGGAAGCTCCTCTCCTTGGCTCGCAGGGTGTCAGCAGAGCTCCAGGCTGTACCACAGGCAGTGACACTGGAGCTGTTCTTTGCACTCATTTGTTTCAGAAGGTGTGTGCAACCAGTCCTGTGGCACCCACTGCCCACGGAACACCCGGGAAAGGGAACAGCCCCGACCAGGTGCTGTTAAAAAAACCCTCCAAATGACATCAAGAGCGAACACTTTGTAACAGAAAACCTGCAAATTAACTGGATAGGGCTGAATGGAAGCAATTTCACAGTTGCAGACTTCTGGAAATTAAGTTAAGGGTACCTTGCATCCAGTGCCCCTGCACTGAGCCAGGACACAGCTCTCCTCCCACACCCACAATTCAGCTATGATTTCTACACCTACAAACACATGTTAATCTTAGAACTGCATCTAGAAATGAAATAGTTTCGTGTGCTCCCTTTCAAAACAGAGCATTTTGCAAAAGATGATACTTTCAGCTTAGGGTTTATTTCCAATCATAAAAGCCAAAATAATCAAACATATAATTCTTGATACCAACCCCAGAGTGCAGATAATCTCAGTTTATCTAAGCCAGCGTTACTGCAGGTGAGTGGATCACTGTGATCCATCATTCAAAAAGCACCATCCCAATTTGCAGGCAGCAATAGTCTTGGGGTAATGCCTGTCAGCAGACAATTACTGAGCCTGTCTTTAAATGAGTAAATTTCCATCTTTTCTGTCTTGAAAAATAAAATACAGAACACAGTAGGAATATAAAGCTGCCCTTGGCTTTTTTTCCCCCCCTGCAAAAGTGTGGCTGGTCTTGCATTATAAAAGGTAACACTGCAGGAAGCTCAGCACTCAACCTGCCAGACAGATGAGCTGAGACTCAGCTCTGTCTCTCTAGGCATCCTGCCCCAGAGTAATCGTAGTTCCAAATGATCCACTTATTAGAGAAACCTTAAACCAGCCTTAAAGGCTTTTTACTGAGGTATTACTGACAGCCACCGGAATGCTCATCCCTGTCAGATCTCCTGGAAGCAGGAATGGACTTGTTAACTGTGTTCCAGCCTGTTATCAGAGCTGTGGTAATCGATCATCTTCACACCCAGCCCACAGCCAGCTCAGGGGATAGAGCCCCCCTTGAATAGCAAAGGCATTTCAGGCCAGTCTAAAATGAATGGTTTATTTTGGATTTGCTGCAGTCACAGCTTTGCTCTTGCTGCAGAGTGCCCTGCCAAGCTGGCAGACCTGGACGGCAGTCCCAAGCCCCACAGCTTTCAAGGAAGTCACTTATTGTGGCCCAGATGCGTCAAACTGTGGCCACAGTTTTAGCCTTGTTTAATCGTTACTTCTCGTGCCATCAGCGCGAAGGCAGAACGCTGCAATATTACCACACACAACCCCACACCATGTGCCAGCCCACCCACTTAACAAATGGCACAATGAACCCTTTGTCCTGCAGCCACACCCAGCCTGTACCTGCTCGGGGCTCCACCGTCTTGTTGGAATCTGCATCCAGGAACACAAAGCGTCCTCCCCCGAAGTCCTGGGCGTAGTCAGAGAGGTAGAGCAGAGAGGTGTAGTCAAAAGAGCCATAAGTCACCTGGGGGGGAAGACAACATGACCAAAAATGACCAAATTCTTACTCTCACCTCTGCAGAGCACAAATAATTAAGCAGATAGATCTGATTATTCAGTTTTCACATGTTTAAGAAAAGGCTCTTTGAGAACATTGTTTCCTGCAAAGCCTCTGTGTTTATTAGTCTATTTTATTACATGGACACACCTGCTACATACAGGACTAGCATGTTATGTTTATTATTACCACGGTTTCCATAACTGGAGAAGTGCTCCTGTTGATTTCCATCATCCATGAGCAAAAACAACACAGTGCCAGAAGTTCCAAAGGAGAGCAGAGCTCAGATCTGCTTACACTGTTTCAAGATAAAGGTTAATGAGCAGAAGAACAGCCTTTGACTAATGAATTCCACCCATTATCTAACCATGCTTAGGGATTTCTGGAAACCTCACTTTTCACTTTTTCACCAGCTACCAGGCAGGAGTTTCATGGTAATAATAAATCAGACTTTTCAAATAAACACACATTTGTTGGAGGAACTTCTACTCTTTTCCATCCAGGTTTTGTTTAAAAACCTTCAAACGTGACTTGCTAAGTCTCCTCTTCTTCTCAGCCTACAGACCAAACATCCCATTTTTAAGTATAACAAAGTGATTTTTCCTTCCTTGTAAAGCATTATTTTCGCTTGATATGTACATTGAAGATGGAGAAAACAAATATTATATATTAATGCTCAGAGTGAAGCTATCTAAATATTTAACACTGAGTTTAGCTGATTCTGAAAATATTTCTTTTCGTATCTACGTGTCACCAGCAATTAAAAACATCCTTAAAATCAACGGCTGTATTCTCCAGTTTCTTAGCAGTAAATCACAACCCTGGAGTTCAGCATCACACTGTCAGACAGGGAAACGTGCAGCACAGTAGCACTGTATAAACACACAGCATTTGCAGAGTGTTTTGACTGACCTGGTGACTGTCAGAGGTAGGTGCTACTTCCAAACTTCGAAGTTCTCTAAATATTTTCAGTTATGTTTCAAGTTACATTCATTAGTGCCAGTTAAATTTTTGGCTCCAGGGCAGTTGTACCTACTGTTCTGGAGGGGCAGTGACTGCAGAGAATAGAGCAGCAGATGGAACAGGAAGACATTCTCATTCTTACTCATTTTACTATTTTGACCATAAGGGCTTAAAGGCAAAAAGCCAAAATCTGGTGATAAGCTGCACTACACAGCCTGAATCACAAGAGTGAGAGAAATATTACAGTGATCCCCTTCCCCCCATATTTTCCCAAAACTTGGTAGCAACACAAGGCAATAAATGGGAATTAATGAGCAAGTGGTACTGCAGTGCCTCAAACCAGCCCTTCCACAGCCCCTCTCATGCAAATCAGCTCTGCAAAGCTATTTTCCACTTCACTGATCTGCTGATAAAACTTCCAGTCAATTTATTAAGGAAGTCTTCCAGCCAGTGAAGCCACGAGCACAGAGAAGTTCATTCAACTCATACCTGCAAGTTTAAGGCATTAAAATTGTTCTTATCCACTCCATCTCCAAGGTGGCTTTACCAATGCTAAACTTCTAAAGAGCTGCCTGCAAACCATTTTAGCCCAACCAAACACATCTAATTGCTGGTAGATGAATAAATGTGCAAGGAAAATGGCTTTTCTGTGCCTGCCCTTATTCATTACTAACTCTCAGAAGCAGCCAGGCCTGAGAACTGCAACCCTATGGAAAGGAGGCACTAAATTATACTGAGTTAAAATGCTAAAAGTCTTCCCATGTCT
>JAYRBT010000043.1:8708198-8721655 GCA_036023395.1 Myiotriccus ornatus
GGCCTGAGAACTGCAACCCTATGGAAAGGAGGCACTAAATTATACTGAGTTAAAATGCTAAAAGTCTTCCCATGTCTATCCAACGTATTTGTTACCCTGGTAATGATTTCCAGTACCAGACAGGTTAAGAACTGAATCAGAAGTTCAAACTATGTGAGAAAAGCTGTCATTAAAAGTAGGGGATAAGCCAGGCAGACACAGCAAATCAATTTTCTCTAGCTCCTTATGAACAGCTCCACGGAAAAAATGCAGGTATTTCCAGTCAGCCTGATATGTCATATAGTTAGTGTGCTCTTCTGGAGCACTCTTTACCCAAAAGAAGTCAAACATAGCTAATATTTAATGGCAGATGCTCCTAATGACGTTTATATGATAGTTCTTTAAAGGCAATTATCATAAATATAACTGTGAGAATTAGCCAGACACATTTTGCAGTGGCACCCTTGGGTTTTTGAGGGACATGTTTATATGCAACTAAACAGCTGTAGGACTGTGCAAGAGGTCTGCAGTTAGTAAGAAGGATATTTAGGACAACATCCTCTGCCTTCCACTGCAGAAGAAAATTCACCTTCCAGCCAGCACTGGTCTAGCTTGGTATCTTGCAGAAAAAAAAAAAAAAAAAAGAGTAAAAACTACTCTTTTCCTCAAGTCTCTACCTACATCTGTGTAGATAATCACAAAACCAGCCTTGCCAGCTATTCCCAGTGTTCTGTTTATTGGCAGTAACTACTCAGCACACAGTGTGGGCCAGCAGATCCCATGTCCCTGAACTCCTGGGGGCTGCAGGTGAGCTGAGGTGACAGCTCTGAGCACACACGAGGATCAACTTCCTCCAAGTTCAAAGATGATGCCGTTTTAAGGAACAAATAAGATCTCTGGATGTGTTTTATAAATGTGTAACAACATCAGGGGAAGAAAATAAGAGTGAAAAGAGACTCAGCAGTCAGGGGGGGGAGTTGGGGACATGGAGAGCACGTTGCAGGTAAGGGGACTTTGAGGTTTGGTTTGTTCAGCTTCAAGAAAGAAAGGCTGAAAAGGGATATGATTCCTGCCTGTAAATACATGGGGATGGGAGGAGGTGGAACTGGCAGGAGGGGAAAACCAGCTCTAAACTGATCATGACCAAGTTTAGGCTTAAAAAAACACAAACACCACCAAAATAATTTGGAGAAAATGTGCACTGAAGTCCTGGAATAGCTCTGATAGAAGAAATTCAAGGAAAACAAGCCCAAAAGGATCTTCTGGCAGAGCCTGATGATTCTGTGAGGGATGGCAGGATCCCTGCCCAGGCAGGGCACTGCAGAGATCTGCCAGTCCCACATTGCTTCTGTCAGAGAACGTTCTAAGACTGCACTGCTGACAGTGTTGAGTGTGCAACAGCAACTCCACTACAAATCACACTTTTTGACATTTCAAAGCCTCAGTTCCAAACATGAACGTCCAAGATGAAACTCCACATCTTAAACCAACACTCTCTTTATTTGATTTATATGCTTATAAATTCAACAAGATTAAATGAGTCATCTGGGTGATTTCAGGGTTTCCATTTCTATGTAACTACAAACCAAATAAATTTTAGGGAAAAAAAAAAACACCAAAGCCTCAGATAGACACAGTAAATCTGTGCTACTCCATTATGCAGTTAAAAATCTTTAAAACCAAGGAGAGTCAGACTAGAAATATCATTGCAATAGACTCAGCAACATAGGGGAAAAGACAAGCGGGGTATTTTTGTGCTCCGAGAAGCCAAAAATCCTTGTAATAAGTGTCAGACTTTGAAACAAAAAACGCACGGGATTCCTTTTTCAAAGGCTTAATTTTACCTTTCTTTTGGAAAGAGGCAAGGGGAAAAATCCTGTTGTCTTCTAGGAGTAACCTTCACTATGTATTTCTGCATAATAATTAAAAAAAGTGGCTTGTTCTGTTCCAAGGGAGAATAAATAACGATAGAACACAAAAGCATCCAACGAACTGCCAAGTTTTATTGACATTTCTTCAACCTCCTTGTAATCACAGTTGCTTTGGAGGCCACAGAAGAAGACTAATGCTCTTAACTGGGAGGCACTTCCTACCTTACATCAATAGCAATGGATTTTTTTAACTTGCTTTCAGCTGCAGCCTGGAAGTGGCAAATGAAAACTTACTTTGTTGGAGAAAGTAAAATACAAGCCAGATGAATTTGCTGCACTCAAGGCAACTTGTGAAGCTACAGCTTCATCCTATTTAGTCTCTGTTCAAACTGCTTTTGATCATGGACAAGGTGTTTGGGAACTGCCCCAACTGGGATAATTATCTCTTCATACACTCAAAGAATTATTTAGGCTGGAAAAGACCTCCAAGATCAACCCCTGTCATAAATCAGACAACCCCCTTATTCAGTATAGACACTATTAAGGTTTAGATTATGCATTCCAAGTTTAAGGGAGCACATTTTGTGTCTGTTTTGGTGTTTTGAAGCTGAGGGTGGGTTAGAAAAAGCCAAGGCCAATCAATTGATGTATCCGCTCCCTGACCAGACAGCCTGCAAGATAAACAAAACATGGACAAAACAGAAGGATAAAAACAGCAAAACGTCTACCCTGCTGTCCATCACGTTCAGGCACTCTCAGGGTGTCAGGACAAAGACTCAAGGGGAAAAGAAAAATCCTCTTTGTGGAAACATATTTGCTTCTAAATGACAAAATAACTTGTAAGTTATAGGAGATATTTAGGTGGAAACACTTAACTGTGAGGTTATCCAACCACCTTATTCATTTCTCAATGCAAAACACATGCAGAAAAGAATAAAGAGCACATTGGCAAGCCTAATGCTTGTGCAGACACAAATCTCATTACAGTAATAAATCAGAGTCTGAAATTCTAAAATACGCTTTTTTGGGGCCAAAACAAAAGAGTGGAGAAAACAGGCATCAGCTGTTGGAATTTACTGCTTTCTCTTCCCTTGTGGCAGTCAGATTTGATTCTCTGAAACTGTGGAAAAACTACAGGGAACTGATGAATTCACTGCACTTCTCACGACCAGGATCACTGGTTTGTCCCGTGGCTCTTGGAGAGGAGCGTGAGGTGATGGAATTGCTGTGAACCCCTCAGCTCCATCTGCTCCCTGCAGCCACTTCCCACCAGCACTAGGCAAAGGAATGGGGACCTCAAAACCACCTCACTTCCCTCAGACCGGCTTTTTCCAGGAATACTGTCAGGTGAGGAATACCTCTCTGATTTTTTCATCTTAGACTTCAGAGTACACTGCCCACTTAGAGATTCTAGCCCTGAGCATAACTTGGGTTTTGATGGGCACATTTTTTGTTTGGTTCCGTTTTGGGTAATCCATGACTCCAGAGTGACTCATTTATAAATCCTGAAGATGTGAAATGTGGGTATTGTGCTGTGGAGCTTCTTTGTTTGGGGGTTTTTACATGTTTTGGGCTTTTTTCCTTTGGTTCTTCCATTATTTGTATTCTGCTGTACTTCACAGAGCCTTTAAATCCAGTTCAATTCAGAAATTAACTCAATACCAAATCATGTAAGTCCATTAAAAATGCAAAGTACTAAGCTCTGAACCTAAAGATAAAAGACTGAACAGTTAAAATAAAGTCCCAATACTTCCATTCTAAAAAGAACACAACACTGAATTATTGAAAGGGGGTGCCATATCCCCGTTGAAACACATACAGTAAAAAAGCCTCAATTCACACGTAACTGAAATATAAATGTTAAGCCTTTACCAAAGGCTCAGATCAACTAACAGCAGTGATCAATTGACCACTGTGAAACAGCTCCTGGCAGACCTGGCTGAAATTCAGGTCAATTTAATCAATATTTCTGACAAAACAGATTGCTGAGTAGTCACTCTCACAATTTATTAATCCTAGCAAAACCAAATTAGAGAAAATAAAATTACATGGGATGTAATGCCCTACGTTTCTAAAACTCACTTATCTCCCATTTAGGTTCATCCCCTGAAGGATTTTTAACAATCAGCAATTTTCAAACATGTCTGACTGATTGTTCAATCCAAAATGACCTCAAAGTGATCTAATAATAACAGGAGACCTTTGAATGCCACCTCAGCCTCCTCCTCACCTTGTCAACGTGGGGGTGCCAGTACTCGTCGTGGGTTGTCTTGGCCTCTGTGCTGTTCATCCTGGAGAAGAAGGTTGGCTTGGTCAGGTACATGGAGGAGGAGCTGATCCCAAACACCTGAGCAATCCTTTGTTGAATTCTCTGTCTCACATCCCTGCAAAGAGCACACGGAGCACACAATGCTCAGTGACACCTCTCCTGCTCTGAGTTTTCCTTCATTCCCTGCTGGTGATCCTTTAGAGCCGAGCTTCCTCCTCAGCTGATAAATCATGGGGGACACATAACCATCCTTTCTGATTTTGCCTTAAATAAAGAAGATGTACTACATCCAAAAAAAGCATTTTGGGTTGTTTGGGGTTGGTTGCTTTGGGTCTTTTGATTCCCAGAACATCAAGGTTAAAAAAACCTCTTTGTCTCCTGTGGCCAAGGTTTTACAGTTTCTGTCTGTGCAGGCTCTTTCCCTCACTGTTTATTAACTGCTGAACACATTCAAATCTTTCACACAGGTATTTTTAATCCAAAGCAAGTACAGTTGTGCCTCCACAAAGGGTTGCCTCTGAAGAACCTTCAATTGCTTTTAGACTGATTTTGAACCCCCTGATGGTGGCACCACGAAACTCAGGGTTCTTGATCAACATATATATGGGTATTGTTACCAGACCTGCTTTCAAAATGAATGCAAGATGTCTTTCCCAATTACTTTCAAAGATCAGACAAACTGTTGGTACCTTGGCTACTTTCCTGTGTTTCTTGGGAGGCAAGAAAGAACAGGACGGGGCTTTTATTTTATTTCAAGGCTTTTCAGGTTATCAAAATAGAAAACTAACGGTCCCATGTGTGATGCTGTACAGAGCTGCTTCTCCAGCAGCATCCCTCTGTCAGGCCAGGGCCATCTACAACTGCCCCTCTTGGTTCAGTCCCCAGCACTTTAAAAAGAAGAGATTTGTGCTTAATGAGGAGTACCACTGGCAAATCCCAGTAAACACACTCAGCTAGCATGTCAACTTTGAGATTTAAAAACCAGCAAAGAATGTAATGACACATGTTATGAAATGAAAACACTGGGGTTCAAGATTTAATCCTGTTTCTTAAAACCTTTGTGTTGTTTTCTCCCAGAATACAGCATGTAACTATTTTAAAAAGCAGAATAAAATCACTTAAGGAGAACACAGTCACTTCTTAGCCTATAAAAACTCTTCTGTACAGCCTATTTTCCACTGACCTGGCCATTCCAACATTTATCAATATCACAACTGCAAGTTTTTCATTCCATTCCCTTCCCTGCTGTTCCAGACACAGCCTATGTAGGCTATTGGCAAAACACTTAAGGACAAACTTGGTGTACTTCATGTGTAAATCAAGTGACAAGATAAGCCAAATTTCAGCTTAAAAGGTGCTATCAAGGAAGGAGGGAACAAGCCCAGGAACTTTGGCTCCCTCGGATCCGGTACAGCGCGAGCCTCGCTGTTCCCTCGTGGAGCCAGAAGCAGCAGGAGCCTCCCTTTCCTTCTTGATCCTGGCCCACTGACTCCTCATCCTCTTTCCTCTGTGTCCCCCAGAGATGAAAAACTGTTGGGGCAGTTCTGGTGTGCCCTGGCTGCAAGAAAAAAACTTCTTTATGCTGCAGAATATAAGCATTTACTTCCATAAACCCAGCAATTCTTGCCCACTCAGGCTGCTCAGGGGGTACCCTGGCTCTGGGCAGATGCACTAACAGAGCTCTCTGCCAGTTATCAAATAAATGCACAAGTACAGCACCCAGTCTGAAATATCAGTAACAAATTAATCCCCCCAACAAGTCTGTCAGCAGCAGGCCTTGTCCACTGGCACTGAGACACTGGATAATATCAAAATGCACAGGCCAGACTGAGGGAGAGGCAGAGCAGACCTCCATGAGAAGAGCACATGACCACCAGATTCTGTAAAAACAGTTACTGAGATCTGTTTTGGAGTTAGGGTGATGAGCCAGAAAATCAAACAAGCAGTGAAGTAGCTGGAAGTCCAAGGAACATAAAACTTCAGAGAAAGGAAGTTCACTAGATTGGAAAATCGCCAGTTTAATGCAGCAGCAGCAGCAAAAAGGACTAAAAGAGCCACAGAACAGTCTCTGTAAGATACAGCTCTGCCCAGACCAGCAAAAAACGCAGTTGGGAGCCACTGCAGACTGTGATCCAAGCACAGTGACTGGAACACTCCAAGTTCAATCCTACACAACTTCCCTGTTATCCCACGTGTCAGCACCCCCGCTCCCCCCAGGAACAGCAGACAAGGCAAGGATCTCCCAGCCAGGGAGCCTGAACACAAATACAACACACAGAAAGCAAACCATCAGCTCTCCCCCTGCTCTGTGTCTCTCCCTTAATAAGCTGTGAGGTTTTCAGAATAAATCTTGGATAGTGCTGTTTGCTGCTCCAAGTCAGCCCTCCCACCAAACATCCTGATTTAAAGGTCTCCCCTTTTGGATAAGGATGCATCTATTCTGTGAAGGAAGAGGAACTGCTGTCATGTGCTTGGCAGATGGTGATTAAAGCATCAGCCTAGAAACCGTAATTGATCCTGAAACAACATAATTTTGACAGAGACAGTTTAGAAACCATCCCCCTGGCTCAGGATGCCTACTCAGATCTGTTATTGTTGCAATCAGTAATACTTAGACACAAATTGCATTCAGTTATTTCTCTCAAGAGTGTATTTTTAAACTGACCTTGGCAGGTAAGGGAAAGTAATGAAGATAAATGCTCCCAAGAAGAGCATAAAATCATTCATTAAGGCCATAAAGCACTGCCATTGATATGAACAGAAACATTTAATAATAATAGATTTTGTATTAGCTTCATATCCAGCAGACTGAAACATCCCCTATATTGGCATGAAATCCCAGTGGAATATTGATATTCCCAAGCAGCTGTCTCTTCTCACAGCAGAAATTCATTAGATTATTGAAAAATTGAATGATTCTGTTCATGTGAAATACAAATTATATATTTTCTTTATATAATAATCAAGGAACCATCTAATTTTTGCCATTTTGGGATCAGAAGTAAACACTTCTTAAAGAAGTTTATCTGTAAGGACAATGGTATCTAAAAACAGTTACTGAATAGAAATAGGCTTTAAGTGATTCATATTTTAGCATAATATTAATGACTATTTTAATAAAACTAATAAACCTACTTGACTATTTAAAACTCCTTCCACCACTAGAGGGAGGTCAGATTCCTTCACAAAGGCAAGTAAAAAAAAGACACACACCCCCCAAAAAAAAAGGAGTTAAAAGTGTTCAAACCAGGGGCACTCTAAATTATGAGAAACCAGCTGAAACGCGTAACTAAAAGATGCACTGTGTGCAGTCAACAAAGAATGCTTGTTCCTGATCTGGCCACACCTTCACAGGCACAGGGGGCTGGCTGGGTTTGTTATCTCCGTTCAGGGCGACAGGGAAGATGAAAGCATCAGATGCCAAAGCTGTGACATTGCAGAGCTGCTTGTGAGGGGGATTATTCACTGCTTCTCCAGCCACAACATCAGTAATTTAATAATAATAAATCCTGCTTTACCATTATTAATGTTTTGCTACACTTCCCCCCTAAAAAAACCACGTTCCTGATGTCATAATGGCATAGAATTGTCTCCAACCTCTAACACAAGAAACAGGAGTTCATGAGGAAGGATTTTACATCCCGGCTACAACGTTCCAGCAAATCAGCCCAGAACTCAGACAAAGCAGCTCCCCTGGCTCACAGGGCTGCATCAACCCCCTGGGCAGCAAGGGAAATGTGTGATCCCATTGACACCACCAGAACTGCCCTGCTCTGCTCAGAGCAGCTGATGGTGTTGATCAAAGCAGTCACCAAAAGGTCCTCTTATTTCTCTTCCTCAAGTCATCTTATTTCTCAGAGATTACTAATTTGAGTATACGTATAAATGCAAAGGACAATCCCCTCCCAACCTGCACCCTAAAAAAACCCCAAAATATGAAGTTCTGGTTTGTTATTGGAAACCTTTACCGGTACAAGGCAAAATCCTCTTCTGTGAAGATGTCGTGAATTTTGTCCCCAAAGTACCTGAAAAGTGAAACAACAGGTTGAAAGAGGAGTTGCTGAATCAGCATCCCTGAGTAACACCAAGATGCCTCCTCACCCCCACCTGTGGTTTGTTCACCATCAGAGAGGGAAAACACAACACAAAAAATCCTACAGATGCTTTTGAGCTTGACGTGCAAAAGCACTGCTAAAAGATTAAATGTTAAAAGATTAAAGGATCAAAATGCTGCAGCTGGTAATGGAATTCCCCAGGCATTAAAAATAGTCTCCTCCCAAATCACAAAATAAGCACATGGATTCAAATTTTTTAAAGAGTTCAGCCTACTTGATTTCTTCCCCTGCTGACAAACCAGACTACAACTGTGGAAAAAAATACTCTGATTTCCTGGTGCAAGAACATCAAAATAAAGATAATGGCAGCTTTCAAAGAGCCCAGCTCAACAAAAGATCCCTTTTCATGCCACAAAAGCTCTTTAACTGGTCCTGGAGACCGTGGTGAATCCAAGCAAATTCCACAGTTTCTCATCACCAATCCCACCCGCCGGGTTTGAGAAACTGGAAGAGGGACTGGGCACGGAAGGTGTGGGATAACAAGAGGCAGGAAGACACAGCCCCACTTTACCTGTACAGATTAACAAAATGCTTCCCCAGGGAAAGAGCTCCGGAGTGCAAGTCCAAAATCGATGCCTGGAAAAGGAAACAGGAGGAAAAATGAGCATGGAAAGGTTTTATCGTTATTTAACTACGACCTTTAATAACTGGCCCGACTTGGCTCTCACTTCCCACAGCCTCCCCAAGTAAAATATTAGTTTTTGGCATTTGGGTTCCCAATATAACATTTACTTTACAACTGCAGACCTCTCTGAGATCACTGGATGGACGCACAGAATATTCAGGTACTGTGAAAAAAGCACAGGAGTGCTATTCCTGAGATTCCAACCTGACAGGGAACTGCCATGGGCTGGGGGTAAAACACTGTGTTCCAGGATTCCTTCTTGAAGACATTTCCCTTCCACACAGGGATGACTAATTTTCCAGTGTTTGTGAAGTGCTCAAGTAGCAGCACTAATATTTATCTTGCCCAGCATTTGTTATTAAAACTTCACCTTCACCCTGAATTCCTGTATACTCCTCATATTTAAGATAGACATTAAAAAGACTGTTTAAAAGAACAATTAGAATTCTAAGGCTTACTAGAGTCAAACTCTCTTTTCCTCAATTTCTAAACTGCTGTAAGAGAAAACCAGACAGTGAAAAATTTTTATATATGAAAATTCAATCCATTTCTTCATCCAGTTCAAGCCAAACTCTTCTGCTCAGCTCCAGACAAGCTAAAAAGATTGGTATTCAGATTTGCCAGGATGGAGAGCTACCCCTCAGGACTCTAAAATATTTCTCTATATTGAATAAAGTACACTTTTGTATGTCCCTTGCTGTCCACAAAATACATGTTGGTTTTGCATCAGGTAAACAGTATTTAAAAATATGACTGTTTAATAGCAGCCTTTTTTTTTTTTAACTAGAAAAATCAAATAGCAACAGTTAATTAACCTGCCTGACACCAAAGTAATCACATCTTTGATACACAATATCCAGGCAAAAGCACTCATCTTGGAATATGGCATTTTTTGATGCACCAAATACCATTCACATTATTCTAACAAAATCCCAGCAGTAATAACATTTGTGATGGAGGAAAACACTCATAACAGTCCCTCAGAAAAATCTCTGCAGCCTCAATTGCTCTGAGCTCCCGAGCTGAATCAGGGGAACCCCAATGACACCTCCTTTTACAAGGGATAGTTTTATTTATAATAATCTTATTTACCCCTTGAAAAACACAGGAAGTTACAAGCTATTCAAGTGGACACAGCATGAGCTTTTCAGGCCTGCCCTTCCCACAGCTGTCCAAAAGCTTCAGAGGGCTGTTAAGAAAACAAGTCATCTCCCACTCATGCAAGAGCAGTTCTTGTAATAGGTTTTACTTCACAAGCAAAATGCTTTTATTTAGTCCTTCCGAGTTCTGGACAAAAATATAAGCCACAGCCTGTGCAGTTTCATAAATATGTTTGTGACCATCCTAAAGCAGATTATAAGAAGTAGCAAGACACGGGTGAAAAGATGAATTTAATTTAAAACCAAATTGCCTTTCTAACTCTTTCCACATCCTTTTCAAACTCAGACATTTCTTCTCAGATGATTACAGTTAGGAAGATCCAAAATAAGCAAGTGAATCAATAAAAGACACGCCCAAGAACTGTAGGTATTCATAACTGAACAGGTAATAACTACAATATAAAGCCTAGAAAAGCCAGATGAAGACTGAAAAATTAATCTGAAAAAGAAAGAACATTCTTTGGGGTTGTTTCATACAGGAGGGAAACAACTTAATGCCAGACAGGGACTTGTTTACAGGTGAGCACAGAACTATTTGTTTAACAGCTACCTGGGAAAGAAACCAAAACACATTTATTTTGGCTTCTGCCATTTCAGAAAATTAAACATTTTCAGCATAACTTCTGACACTGAGAAGAAAACCTTGGTTACTTCAAGCCCAGCTATCTGACCAAGGGCCAGCCTGCAGTTCAGGGCAGTGTTCCCAGGCTGAAAGCTCTACAGAGATGGCAAACACATACCCACAACCCTATTTTGAGAGGCTGTTTTTGACACAACTACCCCCATGTCCTGGTTTTCAGAACTCTGTATAGAAAGGAAATAAAACTTCCTCCAAAAAATAAAAAGCACAAATACGTGTTCTTTCAAACCTTCAGTGTTGTTACTCCCATACTCTCCACCCTCCCACTGCTAAAAGGATTCAAAAAGAACGTGCAAGTACCCAGCACTTCTCAGCATATGGCAAAAAGGATCAATTTTCCCATCTTGGGAAGCATGACAGGCCCTGCCTTTGTTCCTCCCTAAAAGGGATTGCCAAGCATTAAATACCTATTCACATCTACACCAATTCCTCCAGCCCCTAAGAGGTTTTCAGGGATACTTGTAAAGAAAACAGTATACACACTACCCAAATGACAAGAATGCAAAAAAACTTCCTTCTAACTGTCTACAGAGGAGCTGGCAGCACTCCAAACCTTCCCCACTGCTGCTGTGGGAATGCTCACACCCTCCAGCTGAGAAGGAAGAGCAGTGGAGGTTCTACCTGAACTCCTGGGCAGCACCAAACTTGGTGTCACTGCAGGGAGCCTTGCACAGACTCCCCAACAATCCCCCCTTCACATACCCTTCAATCAGGAGCAGACAGACAAGGGGTCTCAGGGTAATGCCTCTTAGATTAATTACGATTAATTAGGAGACACAAGTGTAACCAGTGTGACTTACACAGCAGTCAGACTGCTGGAGGTGCAGCTTATTGTGGAAGGTAAATGCAGTATTTGGCTACAGAGCCCAGGACAGCTTTACATCAGATACAGAGTGGACACAACCAGCTCCTCTCCAGCCTCCTGGAGCTAAGCCCAGACAATCACACCAGCACACAGCTGGGAGGGAAGGGAAAGAGGCTGCCAAGTAGGTCTTTCACTCCTCCCAAGCAGGGGTTTCCTAAGGGCTATCAGGAGGTTAACTGGGAAGGAAGAAAACTACTCAGCCCGTGGAGGTACCAGACAGGACCTGAGAGGCTTTATGTGCTCCTGGAAAGGGCAGAGCTGGCAGCATTCTGAGCACCTCAGAGCTTGCCTGGGAGGGCTGAAAGCAGGGTAAGAAGGGGAACAGTGTGCAGAACCACTGCTCACATGGGTGCTGAATCACACCAGAACCCCTTGTTGGGCATCACAGCCACACAGGCTGTTTGCTTCCCCCAGAGATTAATCAGTGAACTCTCCCTGCAGAGGGAGGGCTGGATGGCCACTCTTGCCAGCCCTCTTGCACTGCAGCTGAGTGGCTCATCAAGGCATTTCTTTGCTGGGGCTTCTTAATAAAAGCCAGTAGGTGTGATGGTAAATAAGTTGTTCCGTTTGCACCAGGGACCTGCAAGGACTTGAAGGAACAAGTCAGGACTGGAGGGGTAACACAGGCAGGGGGTGTGCAGGAAAAGAGTAGGCAGAGAAGAATGAGAAAATCACAGGAGGTTGAAAAGGGAAATGTCTTCACTGATAAGAAGAAGAAAAAAACTAAGCTGAGGCAAACATCAAGAGAACAATGGAATTCATGTTCTGTGAGTGAGGAACAGAGTATAAAACAACTGCAGGAGAAAGATGCACAAGGGAAAGCAGGTAAGTGGTGGAGAAGACACTCCTGTTTGGATTCTGTTTGTAAGTCAGACCAGAAGATTACCATAGCCCTCTCCAGCCTTGCTGTGTATGTGTAAATAAAAATAAATCGAGGAAAATTAGAAAAGGAAGATCAAAGAGCTCAGCACGACAAGTGGGACGTGACTCCTGGGAGGCCTCAATAATTCAGGTGTTTGTCAACATCAAAAGATGGAATGGGAAACAAGTTTTTGTGCTGTGCTTCAGCACTCCAGGGAAGGGCAGCCAACAAAGGGAGGAGAGAACTGACAGCCACAAACTGCAAGTTTAGGTCTTTAAATTAATAAAGGATATCCAGACACACAGACACAAACACACTTCTGGGAATTCAAAACATAACAAGTGTGACAGACAAAAAAAAAAAAACCCAACCAGATATGTTGTTTCAAAAGGGGCTAAGAAGAAATCCAAGGGCATGAAAATGCAGTCTGCACCCCAGCAGAAATCTGTAGACATTTTATTTGGAACAGTGGAGAGATCAAAGTGGCTAAAGAAAGAATAAACAAAATAATTAAACAGCAACAAGGAGTTATTTAATGTACTTTAAAAGAAAAAATATAGTCTTGGAACAACGGGCATAATTGGACAGAATTATCCAGGCACTCTAAATTAAAGCAACAAGCCAGACCTAATCCCAGTGGCTTGAAGCTTGAGAGCAGACAGGCCCAGCAGCTGAATGAAATAAGACTGGAAACATTTTGTATGCTATGTAGGCAAGAGATTGGAAAAGATGAAAGGCTCAAATGAAGAAGGACAGTTTCATCTAAACCCCCTCAGCACACACCCAGCAGGATCTAATGATACCTGAGAGCCAAGACAGCACTGTGGGGAGAAGATTCACTCCATGACCTGGGGAATACAAGCTGGCACATTGGAAAAGAGAGAGGGAAATGGCACAACAGGAGAAAGAGGTATAAAAGAAACCAGACTGTATTTAAAGGCTTCTCCTGAACATGATTCTTCCCTGGGAGGGTGATGAGGCCCTGGCACAGGTCGCCCAGAGAAGCTGTGGCTGCCCCATCCCTGGAAGTGTCCAAGGCCAGGTTGGACAGGGCTTGGAGCAACCTGGGAT
>JAYRBT010000043.1:8727047-8778616 GCA_036023395.1 Myiotriccus ornatus
GACAAGCTTCAAATACCTTCAAACCGCCTGTGGCTGTCGTAGTCCTCCGAGCAGGGGATCTCCACGAACTTGTCCCGTAGGCTGTCGCTGCGATGTGCCAGCACCTCGGTGAGCCCGTCCTGGGGCATCCCGTCCCGGGGCATCCCGTCCCGGGGGATCCCGTCCCGGGGCATCCCGTCCCGGGGGATCCCGTCCCGGGGCATCCCGTCCCCGGCGCTCCCGTCCCGGCCGAGCAGGCGGCTCCAGAGCACGAGGCCGCCGGCGGCCGCGGCCAAGAGGAGGAGCAGGATCGCTGCCTTCCCCCGCCATCCCCGCGGGTCCTGCCGGGCTCGGCCCTTCCTGGCGCTGCGGGGGGAGCACAGCACGGGCCCGTGAGCGACGGGCGGGCCGAGCGGGCCCCGCCGGTACCGGGGAGCCCCGAGGCAGGGCCCGTGCCGCGCCCGGGCCTGGTTCTGAGCACAAGCACACACAGACACCCGCAGATATTTACAAACACCCGCAGATATTTACAAACACCCGCGATCCCACCCCGCTCTCCTCCGGAGCCGCGGCACGGCCGGGCCTGGGCACCGCCGCTCCCGGGGCAGCGGGCGGGAGGTGCGGGCCAGGCCCCCCCTGTGCCGGTACCTGCTGTGCCGGCGGCCCCCGCGGCCCGCTCCCGCTCCCGTTCCCGGTCCCGGCCCGGTGCCGGCGCTCTCGGGGCCGCGGGGCAGCGCCCGGCGCTGCGGGGCCATCGCGCCTCCTCCGCGGCGACCGATGCGCTCGGCGCGCCTCGCCCTGGCCTGGCCTGGCCTGGCCTGTCTGGGGAGCGCGCTCGGCCGGGCGGGAGGGCCTGGCACAGGGCCGGGAGGGGCGGAGGGGCGGCAGCGGGACAGCGGGAAACCGGGACAGCGGGAAACCGGGACAGCGGGACGCGGGGACAGCGGGACGCGGGCGGGCAGCGCCGCGACAGCGGGGCCGGGGCGGCGGGACGCGGGCGGGCGGTGTGTGCCGGGGCACGGCGGCGGCAGCCCAAAGCAATCGAGGCCGGAGCATGCGGCGGCGCCTGGTGCACCTGGACCTGAAGGGCGCCGCGCCCCGCGCGCCGTACCTGGAACAGGTGAGGGAGAGACCTGGGACAGGGGACAGGTGAGGGAGGAACCTGGGACAGCTGAGGGAGGGACCTGGAGAGAGTGAGGGAGAGACCTGGGACAGGTGAGAGAGAGACCTGGAGAGGGTGAGGTAGAGACCTGGGACAGGTGCAGGATTTACCAGGCATAGGTGAGGAATGTGCCTGGCGCAGGTAAGGGATGTACCTGGGGCAGGTGAGGGACGTACTTGGCCCAGGTGAGGAGGGGATGGGGACACCAGGACTCACCCCGTCCCGCAGGTGCTGCCGCTGTTCCGTGCCCTGGGTGCCACCGGGCTGCTGCTGGAGTATGAGGACACCTTCCCATATACGGGGCCTCTGGAGCCGCTGCGGGCGCCGCACGCCTACAGGTACTGCCACAGACCCACCGGTACCACCTGCCCGGTACCCCCGTGCCCCGCGGCACTGACGGGTCTCTCCCCAGCCCCGCGGAGCTGCGGGCTGTGCTGAGCCGGGCGCGGGCGCAGGGCCTGGACGTGGTGCCGCTGGTGCAGAGCTTCGGGCACATGGAGGTGAGCGGGACAGGGCTCCGATGGGGGAGCAGGGTGGGTGTGCTGAGCCGACAGTGCCTGGGGCGCAAGGAGGACAGAGGGATCCTGGGGTGCGTTAGGGAGCATTGCCAGCAGGTCAGCAGGTCTGCTCGGCCCTGGGAGGCACATCTGCAATGTTGTGTCCAGTGCTGGGATCCTCAGGATAAGAGAGACATGGAGCAGCTGGAGCAGGTCCAGAGGAGGTTGCGGAGATGCTGAAGGGACTGGAGCATCTCTGGGAGCAGGAAAGGCTGAGGGAGCTGGGGCTGTTCAGCCTCCAGAGGAGACACTGAGAGGAGCCCTCCCCAGTGTGTGTCAGGGGCTGCAGGGAGGGGGCAGAGGATGGACCAGGCTCTGCTCGGGGGGCACAGCAATGGGACAAGAGGAACGGGCAGGAACTGATGCCCAGGAAGCTCCACCTGAACACGGGGAAGAACTACTTCCCTGTGCAGTGACCCAGCACTGGGACAGATTGCCCAGAGAGGCTGTAAAGTCTCCCTCACTGCAGATATTCAAAAACCATTTGGACACAATCCTGTGCCACGTGCTCTGGGATGACCCTGCTTGAGCAGGGAGGTGGGACCAGATGCCCCACTGTGGTCCTTTCCAACCTGAACCGTGCTGTGATTCTGTGTTGGGAAATCTCTGATGTAAATCCCAATGTTTCCGTTATCCAGCTGTGCCAGCTGTGGCATCTGGCATCAGGGTCACACTGCAGCATTTCCTTCACCCAGACCCCCCAGCACCATGGGCACAGCCGTGTCCCCCCCGGCCTGTCCCACCCTGTGCTGGCCCTGGTGTTCACTCACAGCCAAACCCAGTCTTAGCAGGACCTGCTCTCAGAGCCCTGGTGACAGGGGACACCGCTGTCCCCTCGTTCCATGGCTGCTCCCCAGGCTCTGCTTTCCCTTGCAGTTTGTGCTGAAGCACAGGGAGTTCGCCCATCTGCGGGAGGTGCCGGCGCTGCCCAACGCCCTGAACCCGCACAAGGAGGAGTCTCTGGCGCTGGTCAAGGCCATGATTGACCAGGTCATGGCCCTGCACGAGGGCCTGGAATGGCTCCACATCGGATGTGATGAGGTGGGACTTCTCTTGAGCCGGGAATTTTTTCCCTTTGAGGAGTGATGGTAAGGGCCAAGACCCTGCATGGGCCATTCACTTTAAGAGTTGGACTCAGTGACCCTCGTGGGTCCCTTCCAGCTCAGAATGTTCTGTGATTCTGTGACTCTGCATTTCAGTTTGGGTGGGATTTGGGGGAGAGAAAACACAACTCAAGCCAGTGTAGAAAAGCCTTTTTGGTGCTAAATGATTCCAGTAACAAGGGATGTCATTCCTATTAGTCTGAGTGTAATATCAAAGTATTGAAAGCAGCTTCTTAAATCTAACTCAGCATTTGGGTTTAGGTCAAATGAGTATTTAAAGTGAGATTATCCACTGGAGCTGTTCAGTACAAATGATGTGAGTTTTATGTAAGATGTTGTCTCACTGTTTTGGCCAAGTTATTCAAAGTAAGCCTTTTGTGGTGGGAAATGATTTTTTTTATCTTGGGAGTTTTCTCCTGCCTCATAGTTTCTTCAAACCATCCTGATGGTACACAGATCCCTGGGATTCATTGTGATCACTAAACTGTACTGGTATAAGTTAGTGGTTTGTATCCTGTTGCATGGGAACTGATGTCAAGGTTAGACAAGGAGCTGCAGGCTTTTATAGAGCAAAATGCTATTTATGTAGAGTAAGTGTGTTGTGGATAAAACGTGCTCTAAAACAATAAAGAGTTTAAATGCATATCCAGCTTAACAGGCCTGAATCCACTCTCTGCATGGACCAAGTATGGGGGGGCTGCACTTGGACATGCCCCCAAGTTGGTTTTAGACTTATACAGATGATCTTCCCTGAGACAGGAACCTCATTTTATATAACTCAGGATCTGAGGTATTGTCAGATTTGAAGGTAATAATTGTGGTGAGAGCTACTCCCAAGGACAAACCTTCCCAAGGCAAATACAGCATTTAAATATTTTAGTTTCTATAGGAAAATTCCCTTCTGATCACACGTAGCCATGGCCACAGTCTCTTGCAGACTGACAGCACTGAGAGGTGCTTTCAGATATGTCCACTCAGAGTGTCCCATCTGGGCAAAAGGTTTTGAATATTGGATGACTTAATGATACCGTGTCAAACTCATTTTCTATATAAGCAGTCAGGATTCTTTGCTTGATGTTTCAGGTGTACTACCTCGGTGAGGGAGAGGAGTCAAAGCAGTGGCTGCAGCAGCCAGACAACACCCCAGAGAAGCTGTGCCTGGCCCACATAAAGGCAGTTGCCAGTTGTGTGGCCTCATCTTACCCCAGGGTGACTCCCATCGTGTGGGACGACATGCTCAGGGGCATGAGTGAGGAAACACTGGCAGGTGTGTGACTAGGGATGGCGTGAGGCGTGTTTTGTGTCATACAAAAAGGTTTACACAGCCAGTTAAAACAGATTTGCTGGCACTGAAAATAATGCAAACAAGAAGAGCTGAGATACATCTGTTTGACCAGAGAACAGAAACACTCAGTCCTTGGCTGTCATGGACTTTCTGTGTGACTGTGGGCAAGTCTGAACACATACACTTAAACAAAATGCTCGTCCTGCAGTGGTTGCCATCAATTCTACTTTCTTAACACATTCAAATAAAACAGTCCGTGGTCCAAGTCTAAATCTCTGTGTCTCTCACCACCCTCCAGTGTTTGTTGTTGCTCTGTGCAGCACCTGGTCCCAGTGGTGCAAACAGAGAGAAGCTGCAGCCCTGGGAACTCCTCTGGGATCACAGTGCACACCCTGCGGACTGACACTGAATTGTGGGGTAGCTCCAAGACCCTGAGTCTTGTTTGTTGAAAAATATGAAACCACTGCTAAAATTTGAGTGGTCTGAGCACAGATGGAGTTCCAGCATTTTCAGAGCCACCTTACATGTGCTACTGCACCAGTAATCTGTACTTACTTTTACCTGGCTGTTTTCCATTACTTAGGAGAGCTCTGTTCCTTGCAGAGTCGGGGGTCCCCCAGCTGGTGCAGCCCATGATCTGGGACTACGCAGCCGACCTGCACGTGGAGGGCAAAGGTTTGTGCTTCTCTGCTGAGCTGGGTAGAAGAGCTGTTTAAGCAAAATAGCCAAAGCATATTTGTGTCATTAAAGCATACCTTAGTTGGACACCAAACAATCCTATTTTTGTTAAATTGCTTCTTATTGCTTTAATAGCATAAACACAGCCTGTTTGAGTTCACAGAAGAGTTGCTATTAATAATTTTCTTTTACTATTTATGTTCCTCCCATGAAGGACTTGTATTGTCTGCTGCTTAATTCTTTTCAACACTGATGGGGCATTGAGATGTTTTTCAGAAGCACTGTTACATCAACTCTCCTCACACTGAAACCAGTGGGAGCAGATAGCCCTATATTGAGCAGCTCTGCAAAAGAAGCTTCAAGGCTTCAGACATCTACAGAGCTCAAAGGGAAACTCCTAAAGGCTCCAATCAGGCATTTAACATGCATGAAAATATTTCTTTGTTGGGAGAAGAATTAGCTGTCAGATGTTGTGCAGGCTTGTTACATGCCCAGGGTTCCTCTGGCATTGTAACAATCCCAGGGAATGGAATACAAAAAGGCTCCTCAGAGAAGGTGTCAGTTGTCCCATTCTTGGGACCTCAGCAAACTGTTGGAACTGGACTTTTGTCTCTCTCTACTCCAGCATTGCAGCCAAGGCTGAAAATGTAGAAAGCTTGTCCTGTGAGTGGCCCTTTGTGTCTCGTTGCAGTGCAGCTCATAGAGAAGTATCGGAGATGTGGTTTCTCCAAGGTGTGGTTTGCAAGTGCCTTTAAAGGAGCCACAGGAGTGAATCAGTCCCTCACACTTATTGGGCACCACCTGAAGAACCACCTGGAGTGGCTGGAAGTGGCCAGCAGGACCCCCCCTGCTGTCCTTGAAGGTATCGCCCTGACGGGCTGGCAGAGGTGAGAAGAGCCTTTTGAACGGTTCCAGGGGTAACATGGAGGCAACTTCCACCCCAGCACTCCCTAAGGGCTGCAAGGAGGCTGGGGAGGAGTAAGGGAACTTTGCAAGGGAATACCAGAGAGCTGAATTCCAATTTCTGTCTCTGATTTGCCTTGAGAAAGTAATTTGGTTTGTTCTTATTAGTAAGACAGGAATACTTTGTGTTTCAGGGATAGAAGGTCCCTTCTCTGAGACAGAAGCTGATGTTTCTAAAGCTGTTTAATTTTAAGGATTGAAATATTAAAACTTCCCACTTGTTTAGTATGTTCTGCCAGTAAAATATCTAATAATGGATCTTTTTTTTTTGACACAGGTATGATCACTTCTCTGTTTTGTGTGAGCTTCTCCCAGTGGCAATTCCATCCCTGGCTGTGTGTCTGCAGGCACTAAAGAATGGTACAATGACAACTTTATTCTCTCTCAGCTAATCCCTTGCACAAGAGGGAGCTGACCTTGCCCTAAGGTTGGCTCAGGCTTATTGTGTTTTGAGGTGGTTTGAGTATCTGATCGTGGTCTGAATTATGAACAATAAATTACAGTTTGCAGTTATGGCAGCAGAGAAGCCTCTTGGCCTGAGTATTTAAAAACAGCCACTGGATACTCATCATTTATTATGTTCTAACCCACAAATGATAAGAAACTTCATGTTTATAATAAAAAATAGATTTAAGAAGCTGAATTGCTTTTTAAACTGATTTGAAACAATACTGACATATAAATGAGATTAATTTAGTTTAGATTTAGATCTTAAGTATAAAAGTTGCTTTAAAGAATCACTTTTCTTACAATGGATGTAGGAAGGACACTGTCTGGTAAAATACTTTGTGTAGTTTCTGGTTTCTTTACAGGCAGTTGTCAACAGAAAGGGGTTTTTTGGTCTTGCTGCATTTCTTATTTTCAAAACAAAGCCCCACAGCTTACTGATTTTTAACTCAGGCACTAGAAATATTCAGCATCCTGAAAGGGAAGCTCAGAGCTGGCAAGTGCTTTACCAGACAACTGTGTGAAAGACCACATGCTCAACTTCCCACCCATGAGTGTTTTTTCTTCTTCTATTCCCATTTTACCTTTTAAAAAAAATCTCCACCCAAGGAGAACTGCTGAGCCAATGCAGAACACTCCAGAAAAACCCTCCTGTGTGAACATCTTGGTTCTTTAGGCTCCTTTTCCTTATTTCCACTGTCTTCTGCCAGGTGGCTACTCTGAAAAGGTTAAAGAAAATGTGGAAAAGCTCCTGGGAATGTCTAACCTGGAAATTGATACTTATATGAGGTAAAATTCCAGCTGGAGAATTCAGGTGCTTCTCCTTGTGTGGTAAGTTCAGAAACTAATGGATCCTCTTTGCCCAGCACAAGTCTGGGGACCTTTCCTGGGAGCAACATCCTCACCCTTGTGACAGAAGTGAGTTTCTACCTCAAGTCATCAGTGGATGAACTTCTCGAAAGGAACAGGTACTGAGGTTTCTGTTGCTTCCCTGCCTGGCTGCCCCAGTGTTGGAGCTGCATCACCTCCAAGTGGGGCACAACTCCAGCAAAATGATTTAAACATCAAGCTCTGCATTTCAGGCATCAGTGGCACCTCAGCAGATCATATTTAGATAACAATTTAAAATATTTCAGCAGAATTCCTATATGCTGTGTGCTGCCTTTATTTCAGGCATTCCTGAATTACATTTTACTGCTATTTAAAGTTAAAATGAAAATTTTGAACGGTGCAGTTACAAAAAAGGAGCTCGAAACGAAACTTAAACTGCAGCAGATGATCAGTTTTTATCATCTGCCAAGAACAGTCTTTTACAAGCTTGTTCCAAAGATAGACAGACTTAAATAAAAGCATTATCTCTGTGCAGAAGTTCAGCTGAAGTCTTACCCACCTCCCTGTCATCCTACAAACCCAGATGTCACTGCTCTTTCAAACTCTGCTCTATTAATATCCATCTCAGGTATGTCACAGGCTGGTTCAGCCCCTACCACAGGAAAAGGAAGATTATTCACCCTGTAATAATGCACCTCTTCCAACCAGATGCAGTCAGGTAATACCTCTTGTTTTGCATCACATGGGACACAGTCTGTCATATTTTGGGCACTTAATTACAGAGTTTTGAGTCCTTGCCTCTGTGTAATTATCTCAGAAGCATTGGTGGGAATCAAACAATATTAAGTATCCATAATATGGTTTTGAACAGAAGATGTTGGGGTTGGATTTAGATGATCAAAGTTCCCTTCCAACTCAGACCGTTCTAGGATTCTAATTTAATGTTTGCCTGCCTTCTGTTGAATAAATTCTTTCAATACAAGTACAAAACTGGTCTCCAAAAACCTCTCCCTTGTCTGCTCCTATGCAGTGGTTGGCCTTGGTGGAGGATTTCACCACGGACCAGCTTCCAGACAGGGACTGGAATAAAGCCAGACCCTCCTCCCTGCTCCCTGTCACCATGTGCTGTTCAGAACTTGTCCTGCACATTTTGCCAATTCATGCTATTTTTTTTTTTCTGTGATAAGGTGAACATCCAACTGCATTTCCTCTTTTTGATAAAACCCAGAATTAAATTCCCAACAAGTCTCACAGCGGGTTTCAGTTACACTTAAAATGTGTGTAGTGGTTTTTTGAGCTCACATCTTGGTACTTTAAAAGTCCTTGCATGAGAAAAGTGCCAAGATTATTGGTACTTAAACAGAAACAGCATCAACCTTTTGCCATCTGAACAAAATCGAGTCCTTTGGGCTCTTGTAATAGATGCTTCTTTTCCTGTAAAGTCATTTTAAGGGCAGCAGTCCCTTCCTCAGGCCAGTAAGCCAAACCTCCCCTGAGGCAGAGCTCACCTGCAAATGTCATTGTTCCTTCCTTCTCCCTTCTGCTCAGTCTCCTCTCCAAGTGGAATGCTGTGGTGCAAGACCTCCAAGCAGCCATGGAGCAAGTTTTCCACCAGTGTGCCATAGAGGAGTGGATGGAGGAGAACGTCCACCCCAGCCTACAGAAGCTGCAGCAAGTGGTGGATGATTTAGATGAAGCAATAAAAGCACAGAATTAGGGGCACTTCAATTAGTCTGTCTCATTCCATGGGAAAACATGGCTAGTGAAAACCAGCGACTAGTCATTGAGCTGGGGTTTGTCATCTGGAGAGCTGAACTGTGATTAAACAACAGTGACCCAAGGGCAAGAAGGAATTTATTGGTGTAATAGACTTCAAGTCTATTTTAATCTTCCTGTCTTAACACACTCTGAGCCTTAATTCACCTGCCCTGTAAGTCAGGTTTGCTGCCCTTGTATAACAGAATGCAGGAGTGAGTCACAACCCTGGAGAAAAACCCAGTCAGTATTTGCAGCAACAGACTTTCTTACCTCACAGTACCTGGAGAAGTTCTCCAAGTTCTACTCCAGTCAGTGCCCAACATGTCCAGCCTTTGCAATGTTCATAAAAAGAAACATTTAGGATACTTACACCATGCCTTAGGTCCTTTTATTCTGTCCTGCCACTCCTCCGTGTGTCAGCTGTGTTGTGTCCTGCCATCCCATCACCAGTCCTTCCACAGCAGGAGCAGTTGGTTTGTTCCACATTTGGGGCTGGATTTTTTCAGTCTTTGAAACACATAAAAGCGTGGGGCTTAAATCCTGCTTTGATTAGCCTGAGGTCAGGGATTAACGTGCAGCCTTTGGCAGAGGCTGAGCGGGGCCCTGGCAGGTGCTGCCAGGTCTCAGCAGAGGCACGAGGGGACGGTGCCATCACAGGCCAGAGCCAGAGGGAGCCCCAGGAACGGTGACCTGGGACGTGGAGGGACAACTGGTCAACACGGGGCTGCCTCCCTGTCTGCCAGAGTGTCAGCTCAGCTTAGTCCCATCCCCACAGAAAGGCACCGTCCCCCTCTGCTGAGCTCTGTAAAACCTCAAACTGCACGTTTGTCCCAGCTGGAGGCATGACTTAAAGTTACTAAATATGAGGGGAAGATGCTGGTTTATTCTACTTTGCAATCAAACTTTTCACAATGTATAGCAATATATTTTGTAGGCTTAACTGGAGCAGTAAGATAAGCCCCACAGTGGAAATAACTCAGAAGTCTGGTAGTTAAGTACATCACCATGAACATTCAAAATATTTACTTGTGCTTCATTTATACCTTTCTTTAATTTTTTTTTTTCTTTTGGAAGCCCAGGTATTGAAATTTTCTTGAACAATCTGTAGATTCAGAAGGTACAAATACAACATGAGACAAATTTCAAATTATTCAATGAGAGCCTCAGTGATCAGGTCCACACTAAGCAATTGCTATGCATACCTTAATTACAAAAGTTACATACCTCAAACTAAACAAAATCTTAACTTATTTTTCTTGAATAAATCCTTTGATACTCAAAATGTTTGTGGAAATGTGCTGCTTTTTGTGTGTGTGGCACGTTGGTTTGGTTTAAAGGAGGGAAGATGGAAATCACCAGTGGAGAGTTGGATCCCCATTAACTCCTCCAGCAGGTCTGTGTCAAGGAGTAATTCAGACAGCCATTAATATTTTAGTAATTTTAATTAAAAACAATACAAAATACTACAGTGATGCAAAACAAGTTATCAAAGTTGATTTTATCAATGCACATATTTTAAAAAAAGACAGTATAACAAGGCCTTGCTGCAATTCTACTTGCAATTTTACAGTAAAAAAAAAAAAAAAAAGGCAATTTCTGAACAGTTTCAAGAAGCATTTTTGCCTCTTGGCAATCTATGACAGTGGCAGGACTAGCACTCTTTGTTTACTATTAAGCCAGCTGAGTTTCTGGTATCTGTAACTTCATAAATACAGCCCAAGAGGCAGATATCAACTAGACAGTTTAAACACTTTGATTTTCTTTTGAGACTTGCACAGCTGATCCTACTTCCCTGTGAAACATCCCAACACTGGATTATTGGATTATTACCTAAAGCAGCGTTCTCTGTCCAGCAGGCACTCCATGCACTCTGGCTTTTGTCCCTGCAGCACAGTCGTGGTAAAGGACATGACAGAGAGGGTTGGTTTATGGGGCAGGGTGTCAGGTCTAACCTAAGGTCTGGTTTTAAATAATTTCTAAGTCCTATAAAGTACAGCTGTCCAGGCACAAGTCAGTAGATGGCCTGATATGCAAAAAAGACAACTCCATCTCCTGTAATACTGTCCCAGGAGGACCTAATTTCCTAACAAAACTAGTCTTTCACATCATTCTTTGAGTCCAAGCCACTTCCCACCAGGCACACCTAAGGCTATATTTCCTGGGCCTTTCAATCTGCTGGGCCCAGGAGGAGTGAGGAAAACCATCCAAAAAAGCCTTTGGCAAAATAGTGAGAAGTGGCAAACGAGGAGGATGAAAGAGGACTAGTCCAAAGAGGGAAGAACAGCACCTGTCCTGAGTTAGCACCTGCTGTGCTCAACAGATCAAGCTGACCCACATCACTGAGGGCACAGACACTGCCACAACCAAACCCACGCTTAAGGCAATTTGCAAGTTAAATTTACACACACACAGTTACCGCTAAACATGGAAGTGGGGTGATGCCTTCCAGCTACCAAAGATCAAGTTTTTGAGGACAGGAAGCAAACGTGGACCAAGAGAAACAGGACGTTCCCAGGTGTATCAGGCAGCAGTGCCCAAACACACCAGGCAGAACCCACAGTAAGAGACAATTCCCTCAGTGCTTCCCTTTAGGTCAGACTATGGAATTCAGGTTCCCATTGGAGCTGTACTTGTTTGTACAGTGGCAGAGTTGCCTGATGCCAAATGGAAATGGCACAAGAGGGGATGGCTCAGCTGCTCTGAGAGGCTGAGGAGTCAAAACCCCCCTGCCAGACACACAGTGGCAGCTGCCATCCCTCTGCCACCACAGCAGGACACAGGGCTGAGGGGGACACTACACAACACCTTCAGAGTTGATCACTGGCCATAACCCAAAAGGCAATTTACTCCACAGGATGTACTTCCAGCCATGTTGTACCTTATAAGAGTTCATTCCCCTTTCTAGGGATTCTCAGTTTTCCTTACACTGTTTCAGTCTTTGTGTGAGACGTTGCACAGTCCATGAGTCCATCCATTACTGACACCAGGAATGCACAGCAAGCTGGATGCACAAGAGCTCAGCAGAAGCAGGGCACAGGATGCAGGTCAGGGTTACACCAGCAGATGTACCTTCCAAAAGCTGATTTTAACTGGGAACCTACAGCATGGTTTACATCTTCCATGGAATGTCAGCTTTCACGGGAATACAAAAGAAACCCAGTATAGCTGTGAGTGCATGCAGGTAGTTTTTCCTGTTTTACCCATGGGCTCAGATTGTAAGTGCAATGCCCACCACAAATGCCCTCTGCATGTCCTTGACACAGAGCAGCAGTTACCACAGGCTGTGCCTACGCTGTACCATTAAATACGCTAGGTTTTTTCAGTATTTCTTACTGGAAGTCCTTAGAACACTCACCATTCTCATTTTACACTGTGGGGAAAGAAAGAGCAAATCCCCAGTCTCATTCCTCTCTCTAAAATGAGCACCACTTGGGGTATAAATTACAATGGATTTAAAAGAGGAACTCTCCAAGGTCTTACACCCTGCAACATTTAAACAGGTTTGATGACTATGCTCAGCTTACAGCTCTTCTTCAGAATAAAGGCCAAATTCAGCTAATTGCCTCATTTTCTCCCATTCACACACAGCACCTTCCCAGCTGCAGTGATTTGGGGAAGGGACTGAAAACCACATCGACTCAGGGAACTTCACCAACGTGTAGTGGCAGAGGTCTGCACTGGTACCTGCTCTGATTACAAGTGTCTTTTCCTGTTTAAAGCAAACATCTCCCTGTTGCAGCGAGATTACCTCCCACTGCCAGCACTGTGAGCCTTTGCCTCCCAGCCATATCCCAGGGCTGAGCAGCTGGAAGGCCAGTCTTGGTACAAGCTGGGTTTGGTCAGAGCAGCAGGTGCTCAGTTCCAGCTCTGTGGAACACACAGCAGGACGTGGCTTCTGCTGCAAGCTTTTCAGAGCCTTCTCTCTGCCGAGGTAGAGCAACTTGAAACACAAGTGCAGGCTCTTAAGTCCTGAAGGAACTGCTGCCAGGAGACATTTGCTGCTGGCCAAGGGTGAAAGCAGACAACAGTTACCTTGTACCCTGTTCACATTTCTCATAAGTAACTGTGCAAGCATTTTCTAATTCAGGTCTTAAGATTCCTAAATAATACCTAGTGAACTTCAGTACAAGCATGGTGAAGGAACTTTCAGCTCTTTACAATTTTGTTCTTGTACTGACATGTTGATGCTGACACGATGGAGTTTTACTTCTAGACAGAATATGATGACTTAGAGAGGTAGCTTTGACTTCAAAAAGTACCTTGAAAAGTTATTATTTTAGCTCTTTGTGAAATCATTGGTCAGAACAGAGGACGCCACACACCTGGAGTAAAACATGGTACAAGTCAAACATGGAATCTATCCCAGCTATCTTAAAAAAAATATTATTTAGCACTTCGATATTTCAAGTGAGGAAATACTAAACAACTCTAGGCTACCACGGTGTTTGCCATCAGACTTTTCCCTACCTAAAGTAAGAGATGTCTGTCCTTGCTTCCCTTCTAAACACACAGTTAAAATAGTAAACATTGAGGTCTAGGAAAAGGTTATTCTGTCCTGGGGTAGTGAATGCCCAGAAGTGAAGCAGAAGAGGGTTAATCTAGAACATCCCACAGACAGTGAATCATCAGCATGATCACTCTTCCCTTTGCTATTCATGGCTCCTCAGCCAGTCCCAGGGAAGTTAAAACCATGTTACACATGTTAAACAACCTGATCTTCCAAATTCCAAGACAGGTACTCAGACTTAAATTTCCATGGGTATCTAATAGCAAGTCAGTAGTAGAGAATATAGAAGTGCCACTAATCTACATCACCTAATTGCATATATTAAGCTGCTTAAAAACCAATTTTGCAATATACTCAGTCATAACATTTCAAGACAAACCTCAAAGCGTTGCTTCAGGAGTTACAAATCCAACTTTTCTACACTTCATATACTGTACGTGCAGCAGATGTTTGCACTAAGAGGCTGTTTGCATCTGCATCTCCGCTTCACTAATGGGAAAGCAATTATTTCATACCGATCCATCAATAAATAATTATTCCTAGACAAGTTTGTCAGTGGTGAACTGACAAAGTTCAAAAGCCAGCAGTGTCCATGTGCAGGAATTAAGGCAGAAGAGCAACTGAAACAGAATTTGCTTTGGACTCTACAACAGCAATTCTTGGAACGTGGGTCTCGAAGCAGTTTAGCACTAAATGAGGTGCATTAAGACACATTCCTCCCATTGCAAATTGTAGAGAAATGCCCAGGCCGAGGTTGTGAGGGATTTCTTTTTCTGCAGAACAAGCAGAGTGTTTTCCAGATGTGTGAAAGCCTCTGCTTGCTGCAGCTCATGATGACTATTAGTATTTATCCTGTGGTTCGTCTGCATCACTCGCCTCTGTTTCGCTGCTCTGAGAGAAATCTTGTGGGCTTTCTACTCTGTGCAGCTCCAGAAAACTAGTGATGAGTTTGGCAACTGCTTCCACATCACTGTGGAAAGGAAGAAACAATGGAAGAGTTAGTGGAACTGTGGTGCTGACAAGACAAGAACAAGCACAGTAATTCTTGGGAATAACTGCTTGGAGGGACTACTCTATAAGGCATACAGATGAGGGCTGACAGCATCCCACACCAAGCCATTACTTCCACATCAAAGCAAATCAATCCTTTCCCCAGTTCCTGCTGCAAGGGTCCTTATTATCAATGCTTAAAACAAATCCCCTGTTAACTGAATATTAATACACTGAATGTTTGCAAAACAGGATTAATCCCCTCTGCCGTTGCACAGCTGAGGAAGGTAAGTCCAGCAGACAAGCACCACTAAAGGGATCTGAGACATCTAGATATGATCCTGATAGACGGTGTTACCCAACCATCTACAACAGAAAACCTTTAAGGTTTAAAAGGTTTCCAAACTGAGTACCACAAGGTCACAGCAGCAAGTCTGAAAGCTGAGCTCAGTCTCAATGACTGGCATTTCCCACCTTCCTCGATCTAACTGAACAAGTCCCCAGCGCACCTTCTGCAGCCCAGCACGGCACTCTGGGTCAGGGGGTGTGAGAATCCAGTGACAAAGCGCAGCACCACCAGGTAACCCTTCCCAAAGTACCGCACGGTCTCCTCCTCCACGTTCACATCCCGGATCTCGCTCAGCAGAGCCACCACTGCAAACACATGTGGAGAACAGGGCAGTCTGTCAGCGGGGATGGGACCCTCAGTATTGAGGGACTTGGTTCATGGTACCCAAAAGAAATGTTTATATTACCAAATATTACAAAATAACCTCTCAGGAAGAGATGTGCTCACATCCCCTAAAGAGAAGTTCAGAAACATTAAACATCCTGCTCTCCACATTTCTCATCTTCCACCTCCAAACTGAACGGCTTAAAAACCAGGTCAGCTTAAGAATGTTCCAAATGTGTGCTTAGAAAACTAGCAACAGAGTTGCTTTGAATAAAAGCAGATTAGATTACAGAATCCCAACTTTTGGATGCAAAAATTAAGTTTTTCCACCAGTCCCACCTGCCAAGCAGAGTGGCCAAGGGAAAGGTCAACCTGCACGTTAGCATCCCAAAGGAATGGCTAAGATTGCTCTGGAAAACAATGTGCAAGCTCAGCTACCTTGGATTAAAACAATTAACAAGATGCATTCAGCACATGCAAAAAAACATTTGGGCCCTGAGAGGCAGATTGTTACATCTGCTGCTTGGGAACAAAGCAGATCTGGAAGCAGATGCAACTTAATTGGAGTACAGAACTCCAGAGAAGCCATTAAATGGGCACATATCCATTCCTTCTGCTGCTCACATCTGCTGCTTTCTCACCTTGTTCGTGGCCTCCTTTGGACAAGGTCAGTATTTTTTTGTACAGATTGAATGTTTTTAGGCAGACTGTTCCCTTGTTCTTATCAAATACAGCTTCCTGTAAAATTGAGAAAGAAAAAACAAGATTTTCTTAAACACACCATCAATAGCTATGCCTCAATGTAAAATAAAAATAGTTCTGTGGGAAAATAACTCAGTAACACAGAAAAATACATAGCTAGTTTAGAGACATTCCTCTATTATTAGACTGTGAAAATCACAGTCTTGCTCTTGGTTTTAACAGACTTTACCATATCTCCTGTGTTACTTCTAGAAGGGAGTTAAAACTGGGTTCTTTGCCCCTCTCGCCACATTCCTTGTGTCATAAAAACTGCCTGGAATCAAATGTAAACATTAACTTGTAACTCCTGTAATTTTCACTTCTGGTGTATGCACTTGGCATTCCAGAGCTGTGCTCTGTGGGCCAGGCTTACACCAGATCCCAAATATCCCTGACAGTGCATGAAGAGAGGATGTCTTGTGTGTGAGTTGCACATTCTAATACAACTCAGCTCAGCAGGGTGACAATCCTATATAATGGCTTATTGCTGTCATTATAAACCAGCTCACACCATTCTTGTCCCAGAGGAAAACAGCTGAGCATCCTGGAGGGTTAGAGCTCCCCTGTTTACTGTTCTGTCATTGGCTGGAAGGGCAAGTACAAAATCATGTGGTGGCAGCTGAATGTGCAGGTCATTCACTCTCTAAGACAAGGCCACAAAACATTTTGGGGCAAGTCTCCCCTTAAAAATACCCATGTTTAGCTTCATGTTTTCATGCTTAAATAGTGAAAGAATTACTGCCCTAATTCTAGTCCCAGTATAGCAACCCCAGAGGGTTTCCCCAAAACCAAAAACTGGTCTGTTTGGACTGAGCAAGTGTGTGGGGCTGCTGGAACCAGCATCTGCCAACTGCTTCTTACTCACACCACCTCATTTCAGAGTTCAGCATCTTACCTCCCACTGCTCCAGGTTCTGTGCTGCCACAAAGAAACACCCAGCCATATAGAAGAGCTTCCATGCCAAGCTATCTGAACAATGCAAAAAATACACAAATTTAACTTTTTTTCCCCCCTCTTCCTTGGTATTCAAGCAGTTCTAAAAGCAGCAGCATGCTCTCTTTAAAGGCAATAAAAAGAAGAAAAGGTTTCTCGGGTGGAACATTTTTGCCTTTAGTTGTACTACAAGCTATTTTACAGCTCTCTCTCAGGATGAAAATAAGAGAAATTCTTCACATTTTTCAGAGACTTCATTCACACTGGGCTTCAAACCACATAGAATTATAAGCATGTGTTATTATTGGCAAGGTTGTAACATTGCATCTTTCTCTTCCCTAAAAACAAAGGCATCTTAAAAGGCATCCACAGAACTGCCAACCACCAAATATTTGTGCGGCAGAAGACAAGGGTAAGGGACAAGGAGAATTCACTGAAGCAAAAGGAAGCAGTTGGCCCTCCTGACAAACAAACATTTGCATTTTACGTCCTGGAAATGTTTACATACAGCAGCCTGAGCAATTTGCTTACTCAGGTTTTTATGTGAGGGCAGAGTAGAAGCGTGCTCAGGATCGTTTCAAAAAACTTGGTTGCAATGTCTTAAAATAAACAAGGCTGGTTTAGCTGGTGGCTCAAGCAGCTTTCACTGTATTCTGCTCTTTCATTAACAATACATGGATTGCATTGGCAGCGTATTCCTACACACCATCAAGTTTTAAAATCTGATGTTAACAGGATGCAGCAGGAGAATGACAGGGCAGCTGCCAGGATAAATCCCGGAGATGGAAGGAGAGCTGGCATTTGGTGCAGTCTGCTCTACTGCAGGGGGGGAAGCAGCAGGAGCTGTCTGAGCTCTGAAGGTGTCTGAGTAATCTCTGCCAGTGACAATGTGACAGTTTCCAGAGAAACAGAGCACTTCTGTCAAAGGCAAAGGAATCATTTCATTATGGGGGCAAAGAATCACTGTGTGATTCTTCCCAGGAGAGCTGTGAAGACCAGCTAATCACATTTACAAATCACACACAGTACTAAATAGCATTATTAAAAATACTCTTGTAAATGGAAAGGGAGGGTGAGTAAGAAATAGAGCATTAAAGCCCAGTAAGTCATACAGGCAACAATTAGTATTGATTTTAATATTCATGTCACAAAGTGGGACAGGTACATCCACTGCCTGTGTAAGGCCAGGCAGAAGCTGCACAGGAGTCATCAGCATGAAATACAGATCAACAGGAAAGAAATAATTCTTCCCAAAAAATGATAGGCCGTTACCTGCACTGTAATAAGCAGCAGCCAAACCTATGGAGGCTATTCCTAGGAGGAAAGAGGGGAGAATTAGAACAAACAAACAAAAAAAATCTAAAATTCCCTGATGAAAAACATCACTTTTCAAAAAAGGACAAATGTCACTGCAACATAAATCACTGAAATATATGAAAGTTGGTTATTCTTTTTCTCTAAACTCAGTATAAAAAAATCTTGCATTCTGCAAAGGCACCACAAGCACAGGGGCTGAGGTCAGAAATAAAAATGCTGTGACACAACTGGGCCCAGAGCCTCGGAGGGACCCGGTGTAACCATTACACCACACTTCCTCTCAGCACAGCACAACTTGGAGCCTGCTGACACAAGCACTGCAACCGTTATTTGTCCCTTTAAGTGCCCTGTGGAGCCAAAAGAAAACTTCTGCAATTAAGTTGTGTCAGAAGCTGCCAGCTCCTTTCTCCCAGGGAGGGGGAAGGAGCTGAAGAGTCCCTCGTGTCCCAGAGGCTGCAACTGCAAGGATCTTGGCTCAGCATCACTGAAAGCAATGACAACCTTGTGGTGTCACTCAGCTGGAAAGCAGGATATGTCACATTTTCCCCATCAGCTCCCTCAGTAGAGCCCTAAGTAGTTTATTTTTCCTGTATATTAGTGTTTATAAAGATGCCTTTCTGAACATCCTGTATGACTTCCCATTTCATACACAGCATCGTTAAGAGTTCACCACCAACCACACACAAGATCCAACCCCAGCATGGCCACGCTGCAGTTTTCCATTTCTGAAAACTGAGATGCTTTTCAACCTAAGGATGCAGCCCCTTCAGAAGCTTCCCATTTATATTCCTATATGGCATCTAATGTTCTGCTCTTGATCTTTCAGGACTCCCTTGAAATTCTGTTCACGAGCCCCTGAGGTTCTGCAGACAACAGGCTGAAATGAGCAGTGTCACAGTGAAACTGCCAAGCTGAGGAGGAGAATTCAGACTCCTTTAGTGGCTGTGCTAAAGGAAGAGTTCAAAGCATGATCATTCCTCTTCTTGAAAGAGGAATGCCTGGAAGACAGGAATCTCCTGTTAGGGGCTCTTTCAGGACTTTACTCTGTGACCCTCTTCCCTTAAAGCAAGCCCTGAGATGAACAGAGGAGTGCTGTGGTCTTACCAACACAGAGGGACCAGGAGCGGATGCCAGGCGACCTCTTCAGATGAAGGTGGGAACTCGTGCGGTTTTCAACCAACATGTACATCTTCAAAAGAAACTCCCGACAGCCCAGCGTGACTCATGAAACCTCACTGGACAAACAAACAAACAAAAAAAGAAGAACTTTAAATCATTGAAGACTCTACTCTTCTCCCTCCCTAGCACTTTTTTCAAGATTTATCAAGTCTTAATCTACATTATACAAGATGGCCAGGGTAATAACACAGTCTTTTTGCACAGGAAGAGCAACCTGCACACTTAAAACAACCACAAAGAAAAGCTGTTACAGGGAGAGTTGCATAACAACAGGAATCTGAACTCTTGGAGAAACTTCTCATTTTGGGTGGAAGAGTCTTCCTTTCTACCACAGCCAGGTTCCAGAAGAAAAGTGTGGAAAACAAGAATCAGGAACAATGTTGTTCCTAATTCATGCAGCCCCACAAACAAATAAAACAAGAGCAATGGAAAGTTCTTGGACAGCATTTTTCCTGTCAGCTGAAAGGGCTGTGTGAAGGACTAGTCTGGGAGCTGGGGCAGGTCAGTGCTGCCTCCTGCATCTCTGACATCGGGTCTCTCAGCCCTGGTGACACACCAGGAGGGGGTCACAGCCACAGCCAGGCAGTGCCAGTGTCCCATAATGCCAGATGGCATTCCCATCTTCTAATCCAGCTCAAGAATACAACCAGGAGCTTCCAACAACAAGTGTATTTGTCTGTCCTCAACAAGACCACATCATCAGCCTAGGCAGAAACTAACAGTAGAGATTAAAAAGGCAGGTACTAATTAAAACCAGAGCTGGGCAATCCCATGCAGCCTTTTCACTAAGTTTTTGCTACTTAGAGCATAAAATCATGGAGCCATTTAGGTTGGAAAAGACCTTTACGATCATGAAGACCAACCATTAAGCCAGCACTGCCCGGTCCACCACCAAACCACGTCCTTAAGCACCAGGCCCACCAGGGATGGTGACTCCACCACTTCCCTGGGCAGCCTGTCCCACAGAACCAGTTGCAGGAGGTTGGCATTAAGCTGCTGTTAGCTGCCCATAACAGGTTTCCAGAAGAATGCCAGCATTCAGCAGGTTTTCAGTAACCATGAGAAACATGTAGAGAGCAGGCCCAAGCACATCCAGGTTCTTACAAAAGAAAAGTATGTGATTTTTAGTCCTTTAGTAATCCTGCTCTCCTTGGATACAACAAGATACTCCTGCAGTTCTGCTACTTTGGACACAAAGCTCCAGGGGAGCGGATTTAGCCAAGTCCTTTCAGTTAAACAAAAAGCACCCATGACTTAGATTTTAATCTCTTAGCAACACATCTGAAACCGAAAGAGCCAAAACCACTTATGCCTGAGACACCCTCCATCTCCTCCGGATGTCAAGCATCAAATTTTAATTTTCAAATGACTCCTGTGAGTTGCTCTCAGCGTACCGGAAAATATCTCTGCACTTACAACGCCTTCTCCTGCCTGCCATCTAAAAGATATCTAAAGGTTATCAAATGCACAGAGATCACTGCAGAAATCTGGGTGTATTTCACAAATATTACACCCCACTTATAATTCACATGAGTAAAATCCGTTAATGCAAACTTTGATATCTCCCCCCATATTAATTGAGAGAAGTCGTTAATCATTAACCATACTCATTAACCGTGCAAATGAGTCTTAGCTTAATGTTGGATACTCAGCATCAGTGGAATTGTCTCTCACAGGTTGCTGTTTGCAAGAGAGGGGCCTCACGGGATAAAAGGCACCAAAGCACCTTCTTAAATTTACATTTAATAAATAAATCATAAACGTGGCTCTAAGCAAATACAAAAGTTTAACTATGAAAATTTTATGATTACGGACAAAGAGGTGGTTTTGGGCTGCTGCTTCAATTCAATTGAATTTGTTGGGTTTGCCATTAAACCGATCTCCAGCACCAAAATAAACATTCATACGCTTCCTCCAAGCCCTGGGCTGAGGGCGAGCCAGCAAAAGCCATGGAAAGGAGCACCTGGAAAGCTTCACCGCCAATATCCATCAGGTCAGGGCCACACATCAGGCGAATTTTCTTTACAGAGCTCATTTTTCTTTACCTCCCAGTCCTGCACCTGCTCCCCCCACCCACAGCGTGAGGGAGGCATGGGGGACCCTCCCCACACAGCGACCAGCGCTCCCCAAACCCACCCAACGCGCGGGTTTTCTTCCCCCACGCACCCATAACCGAGGCCCCCCCTTCCCCCTGCCCTCACCCCCGAGCCCGCGGTACCTGCCCGGCTCCGGCCGCGCTCCGACGGACCCGCGGCCGCCGCGGCTCCCGCGCCCTCACACAGAGCCCGCCTCAGGGAGGGCCGGACGCGCCCGCCGCCATTTTGAGTGCGGGCAAGGCACGGGCACGCGAACCGCCCCCCCCGGGCGGGGCGAGGGCAGCGCCAAGATGGCGGCGCGCTGCCAGTACTCAACATGGCGCCTGGGCCCGCTGGAGCAGCCGAAGTAAGAGGGTCGGTGTTTCCGTGGTTATATTACTTTAGCGGTGCTGAAAACGAGGGGAGAGCTCGTGCGTTGGCGGAGGAGAGGAGTGCAGTGCTGTAGGGTGAGGCTGGGTGTGCGGGAGAGCTTTGCTGGGCACAGTTTGATAGACCCGCTCTGGGTGAGGTGGACACGGCCCCGTGCGTGAGGGGCTCAGGGAGCACCACTGAAAAGAGCCTGGCACCATCCTCTTGGCAACCCTTGGAGATATTTATATGCATTGATGAGATCCTTCTTGGTCTTCTCCAGACTAACCAGGCCCAGCTCCCGCAGTCTCTCCTCAGAGAGATGCTCCAGACCCCTCATCATCTCTGTGGTCTCCCCTGTACCCTCTCCAGCAGCTCCTTGTCTTTCTTGTACTGCTTCTACACCTACTTCTTATCTCTGTGTACGGGCAGGAGGCTGCAGGAGGGTGAGGTTTGTAGTGGTTTCTCAGTGTCACGAAGTTGTCTCAGTGGTTGCTCAGAGAAGTCCCACAATGGGACCTGGATTCCCACTGAACTGACTGCTTTAAGTTTCCCAGTCTTCCAAATGTGACTCTTGATATTTGTGAGAGGTTTTGCTCCTGCTGTTGTTTTGTTTGGTTTTTTTCCCACTAGTAAATTGTATCTGTTGCCAATATGCTGTTTTATTCCAAGTTCAGTAATACTTGGTATTTTTAAACCTTAACTTTCAGCTTTGATAGCTATGACGGTTATCATAATTGAATGCAAGGTGTTTTTGTATAGCTTTTATAATTGTAAACAGAATCCTCAAAAAAATCATGTCATTGTTAAAAAAAAACAAACTTGGGGATTTGCAAAGCTGAAATATCACTGATAATCTTACGGTTCAACACTGGTGTCATTACTTTTGTGAACTGTGTATCAGCTAAAGGGTTGGGTTTGAAAATCTGTTGTTTGGAGAGGAAAGTTTCTGGTTCATTTGAAATACTGAGTGACTTTCGTGTCGAGAACAAGTAGGCTACATTTGGAGAATCCTTTGTGTTTCAGTTAAACATCATTCTCATGGAAAAAGCTGTTCCTGTTCAATCCATTACAGCAACTGCTCATGGCAGGCAGAAGGGGTGAAGTGCAAACATCTGTAGTTTTGCTTAACTTCTTAAATTCCTGTTGTGTAAGTCAGTGTAGAACTTCACCCACAAATGACATTTGGTCCTCCCTCCGTTGCACAGGAATGTCCTTCCTGGATGACATCAGATACCAACTGATCTGCACGTTTTGTGTAATTCTGTTAATGGGAAAAGGCACTGAGGAACTGCAAGAATGAATTGGCCTCCCTGTGAGTCACGAGGTACCAGCTGCTGGATTTAGATGAAAAATAGGAAGTAATAAGTATCACGTGTCCTCAACCCAAACAAGCAGCTGACTGAGTCTTCTGGGAAGAAATTCATGTCTAATCAGTTGTCAATCAGCAACTGGTTTCTCTGGAAACCAAATATTAAGCCATTTTGAGTGATACAAAACAAAAGACTTCTTGTGTCTAGAGCAGAGTAAAATAAGTAAGAAATTCATCTGCCCCCTGCACTCAGCATAAACCACACAACACATCACTTTGTTTTAATCTTGTTACTAACTGCAAAAATATTGCAATTCTGCACTTCTCCAGTTCTGCAAAGGCCATGGGCAGATAACCTGATATGACAAGTTAATTATGAAGTTAGAGAGAAATTATTTCAACCATAGGAAATGCCACGCACACGCTCAAAACTGGAATGTGGCAAAGATCCTTGTAAGCTTCTGCTATCTGTTAATGATTCTTACAGCATTTTTTCTTAAAATGCACATTTTGAAGCAGGTGAGTGGTGTTATGCCTGCCAAATAAAAAAAAAGGGAGACGAAACACATTTTAAAAGCCTGATCTTGGGCTTGAAGAACAGCATGAATTCCATGACATGTTGCTGCAGAAACAAAAACTATTTGCCAAAATAAGCATTCAGGAATATGTAATTGACTATTCGTAGACTTCTTGCTCGATAATATAAAAATAGATTCCCTGGAAGTATAGAAATGCAATCTGTAGAGTGAATACGCTTGTCACTGTTAAGTCACTGATCTAAACCCAAGAACATGTAGATATAACAGAACTGGCCTTTATTTTGCATTAGTTTGACACTCCTGTATTTCTGGTCCTTTTGTCTAATTTCAGACCATTCTCCTAAATATTCCTTTCTACCTCCTTACACTTCTTTTTTTGTTTTTTCCCCCTCCAAGGTCTTACACTTAGAGATTCAGCTGTGCAATCAGCATGTGATCTCACCAGCATGCCAGGAGAAATTCCCAGAGCGCCTGACCCTCAGCAGTTGGTTGGAAGCACCCCCAGCCCAGGGTTGTTTTGTGTCGGGATGGAATTGGCCATGAGTCCCGGAAGAAATGAGCTCATCCCAAGGAGTGAGCTCTGCCTGGGGTCCCCTGACCTCTGTGGGAACAGTGTCTGTGCAGCCTGCAGAGCACTGACTTCATGGAATACGTGTTTACCAGCTGCAGCCAGGATTTATTGCCCAGTTCTGAGTGCTGTGGGGTGGCCTGTCCTGTCACCGAGGTGAGGAGGCATTTACAGCTGGCAGTGCCTTGCAGGACTGATGTTCAGCCTGTAACACTTTCTTCAGTTGCTTGCAACAATTTGTTTTCACAGGGAAATACTTATTTCTCCATTTTATTCAGGGTGTAAATGTTTCAGGCACAGGGAGAAATGTTACATGCAGGAATGGAGGCCAAATACATCAAGTGGCGCTAAAAGCAAGTAATGCCTTTAAGTGCTACCTACTGTTGATATAGGAAAGCTTTTAGGTGGTGAGGTTTTTGGGAAGTAGCTTTGCAAAGGTGGTAACTGTTACCTCCCCAGGGCACATTAAAGCAGGATGGTGCTCTCTTGTCTCAGGTTGTCAGGCCTGGTGTGAGGGCGGGTCATGGATCTGGTGTCCTGTGGGAAAATGGCATCCATAGCTACGGGAAAGCAGAGGGTGCTCTTGGCAATAAAATACATGAGACATCTAATTATCTAATGATTTCACAAGTATGATCTTATACTGTGGAATGAAACAGAGACTCTTTGCACACCCTTCAGTTTGTATCAGTTTTTGCTCTTTTTGTTTGAATCCTTAAATTGAAAATAATTCAGTCCAGGTATTCCTAAGCCAGAGGATGAAATAGGGATACTTAAGGTTTGTACCTAAGATGTCTTTAATATTTCTGCAGATGTTTCAATTTCCATGCAGTTACCTGGTTTTCATTGTGAATATGAAGAAATATGGGGGGAAATTTAATCTAGTGCCCTTTGATGATGTGCAGAAGCACAACCAGTCCTGTAACAGATGAGTAACTTGGTTGCCCAGAGAGGTTGTAGATCCCCATCCCTGGAAGTGTCCAAGGCCAGGTTGGACAGGGCTTGGAGTAACCTGGTCTAGTGGAAGGTGTCCCTGTCCCAGGTGTCCCATGGCAGGGGGGTGGAACAAGATGACCTTCAAAAGTCCCTTCCAACCCAAACTATTCTGTGATTTTTGTGAAATAAAAAATACTTTAAATATGATCTGCACAGTTACAGCAACATCCAAAGCTGTCATGTCTTTTGAAGAATCTCAATATCAATTTTGGATAATAAATATAAGCATAATCATCAAAATGTGAAACAGAAGGATTTTAGCAACACATTCCTAATTCAGAGCTTTCTTCTGTGCTATTTCCATATTGCTCAATGCAACTATGGCTGTTGTATCCAGGTGGAATAAGCTGGGAGGTTTGCACAGCTTTTTAGTATGAAAATACTCATTCAAAGGAACAGGAAAGAAGATGTCAAGTAATGCTGCATTCCAGCATGGAATTGCTAGGAAATGCAAATTCTTAGGTTGAATAGGGATTGCTCTGGAATGGCTGTGGTGCTTTTAAAAAGCTTGGGTTAATAGGCTAATGTGAAATGTGAGAGTGTTTTGAATGAAGAGGACAGACACAGAAAATGATTACTAAAGCTATTACAGTTTTTACCTCAAGCCAGGATTAGTGATATTTTCCATGGTGTGTGTAAATCAGCAGCAGCTTATTTTTCTTTAAATGGGCAGTAAGAAAATGTTTCTGTTTGCTTTCATTATGGTAAAGGTAAGGAATTCCTGATTTCTTTGACCTCAATGACAACTCACCTGTAGCCTGTAAATTAAAGAATAAAAGCCCACATTATTTTTACATTCTTCTCTGAGGTTATCTTTAGTATCCTTAAAACGACACAAGTGGTTAGAGCTGTGTCCTTGGGTGACAAACCCCTGTGGCCGTGCCTGTCTCCAGCCCTTGCGCTCAAAAGCTGTCTGTGGATTAACGCGTTGGAGCTCCCTGTAACAGGAGGGGATTTCCCCGGGGGCTCTGGGTAAAGGAAAGTTGCAGTTCAGGCAGGAAATTGCACGTTCGTTGGAAGTTCTGCGGTTTGATTTGTATAATGTCATTTTACAGTAGAAAAACTTCCCTGCGCAGCTGTAGGCGTGTGCTGTGCGTGTGTTCACGGGGGCTAAAGGAGCAGCAAGGTGGGGATGGAACCTTGCTGTCAAAGTACCACAACCCGAGGCTTAGAAAGACAAGAGATCATAAGCATGATTAATTAAGTTAATATTTTGGGCCCTCTGAGGCAGTGGGAGGCTGATGTGCAATAACGCTGTCCATAAGGGTTTGCGATTCCTGCCTGGGAACAGCACCGCTGGTTACTTGTGTTTTGTTACCGCAGCACCCCGGCTAAGTAAAATGGTGATGGTGCTGTATTTACCAACTCGCAGGGTGTCGTTTCATTTTAAAATTAAAATGAGAAAAGAGAAATCGGGGAAGGGGAGGGGCGGCGAAAATAACCCTTTGTGTGATAGAACTGCGGAGCGGGTTGTAAAAAATACGCGGGGACGCGTCGGGGAAGCAGCGGAACCTCGGGCACCGCCGCTGCCGGGCGCGGGGGGCAGGAGGCGGCGGGGATCGGGATGAGGATGTGGATGTGGATCGGGACGCGGGTCGGGAAGGGGGTTCCCTCGCGTACGTGCGGCGGCGCAGGTCCGCAATGAGCCCGGCGGGCGCGGCCGGGGCCGTGCCGGGGGAGGCGGCGGCGGAGGCGGGGCCGCCCCGCCCGCTCTGCGGCCACAGGCACAGCCCCGGCGGCAGGTACGGCACCGGCCCCGCGCCCGGCGCTGCGTGCTGGGCTGCGCTCGGCTGTTTTGGGGGTATTCGATGGTTGTTTGGGTTTTTTTTCCCCCGCGGAGCTGACGAGCTGCGGGTCGTGCCCGCCCGCTCTGCCGCCAGCCCGGCGCGGGGGGCTCTGAGGGAGCGGGGTGCGGTGGGGGGGTCCCGCTCCCCGTGCCGCCTGCGGGGGCACCTCCTCCGGGGGGCTCGGCGAGCCGTGTCCGCCCCGCGCCTGCCCCGGGGCCGCTCGGTGCCCCCGCACCGCCCCTGTGGGGGGGCCGGCGGCGTTTGCGGGGGCATTGCGGGGCATTGCGGGGCACGTGAGCGGCGGGGCCGCCCCGGGACCGCCCGGCGGGGCGGGCGCGGCAACAAAGGGCGGCGTGGCCGGGCCGGGCGGGACGGGAGTTGGGTTGGTGCTGCTCGTGTGGGTCTCACCCCTCGCCCTCTCCCTCCCGTCCCGCAGCCCCGGCCGCCAGGACCGCGCCGCACCCGCGACAGCGCCGGGCTGTGCCGGCCGCGCCGCAAATGAAGTGCGAGAACTGCACCAAAAAGGTGAGTGCGGCTGCCGGGTCCTGCCCGACCCCTCGGCTGGGGAGGGGGGCACAGCCCCGGGGGTGGCGGGCGCGGCCGGCGGGGACTCCCCAGTGCCGGGGTTAGCCCGGGAGGCCGAGCCGCGCTGCCCGCCGGCCCCAAGGTCACCGCGCTCCGCGTCCTCCCCGCGCCGGCTCCTCCCGGGAGCGACGCGGAGCCCCCCGCTCCTCCCCGGCCTCCCCCGGGGCTGACACGCCGCCCAGGACTCCAGAACTGATGGAGCACGGCGATTCCTGCGGAGGAATCGCTTCCATCGCAGCAATTGCACTTTGAACGCAAGGCCTTGCGTGTGAAGGGGCAGAACGAACGCTGCCAGAACGCTGCAAAGTAATGTACTATTAGTGGTTAATGGTACAGTGTACAGAAGGTGTGCTTACGGAACGCTGAACGGGGCTTGGCACGATCCATGTATTTTCTGTTTTGTTTCAGGAATGCAGTAAAAAACAGAAAAATGATGATACACAAAGCGCATCTGTTGATGCACTGAGTTCAAACGATGGCTTTGAAGAGGTAATGTTCCTTCTATAAACTGTAATATGCTCTATTTGTATTCTTTTCTTGTTGTGTACCCTAAGGGAGGTTATAAGGAGACAACTTTCAAGCCCTAAACATAACAATAATCAACAAGCAGTTGTAAGCAATTTTGAGCTCTTGTAGAGAATGAAAAATCTTTTCAAAAGGTGAAATAAAAGCCCATTTTGAATGTCAGAAATCTTATATCAAGTCTTCAAAACAGACACAGAACTTGAGAGGAGTTTTGATAGTAAAAGGGCACAAAATGTCTATATATCTAAGTTTCTTTCTTAGTGAGCTGCCAATGGTTGTCATAGCAAATGTATGACGCTCTTGATCTCACAGTATACATTTTATGCAGTTGGAGGGCTGTGTTCTGTTTTACCTCGTGGCACAAAGCCCAAGCCATCTTGCTGTTAGAGGGGCATCTGCTTAAAGAGGTTTGATAGTTCAGGTAAAAGTTTCCTCAGTTGCTTGGTGAGTTGGTGGGGACTGTCAGCTCTGCAGTGCAGTGCAAATGAAGTTAAGAGAACATGGACTAGGGGCTAAATTTAGATCTCTGTTTGCACTTAAACATGTTGCAGTTTCACAGTAATAGCAGGAGCAGAGCCATGGAAGGGATGGAACAAATTATTTTGATTACCTGTAAGTTCCCTTGGATGTTACATAAACATCATGAGTTGTCTTCTTTTAAACCAGAGAGAGCATGTTTGCCCTTCAGCTGGCTCATTGCAGAGGTCTTGAAAATCATTTGACTGTTATTAAATACTGGTTTACTTTTTCCCCCCCTTAGAAAAATGAGTTTGATACTCTGGCTAATGCTAAAATACTCCTTAGCGACTGCTTAGCCTGTGACAGTTGCATGACATCGGAGGAAGGAGCCAGAGTTTTCCAACAGAACCAGAAGGAGTTCTTTCGTGTTCTCAACCTTAATAAGGTAAAGTGACCCAAACAATAACACACAGTTTTCTGTGAGGAGGAGGAGGCAGTTACAGAATGACTAAGCAGCTTGGTTTCCTAAGGCAGATAACGTGAAGATTTGTCAGGATATGGTTTTTCTGAAGAGGAAGTGAAAACTTGAAGTAAGATGAATGATAAAGTAACTTAAAAATAATTTTGCACTAGAGTTGTGAGGTCACAGCGTTTAACCTAAATGCTGGAAGGAAGTTACTGCACCTGCAGAAGGGAAATTTATTGGAAATGTAAATCCCTCATTACTGTACTAACAAATTAGTCTTGTAGTTCAATATTTATAGATATTCATACCTTTATTACTAGGACTTCTGTAGACATTAGTTTACTTCATATTTAAGTATAAAACTTTGTGCATATTTGCTAGAACCTTTCATACTGCTACAACATCATGGGTTCTGAATGTCTCTTAACTTTCCTTATGCCATGTGGAGATCAAGCAAAGGATTGTCCTAGAGGACAGATGGATTATATAAAAGCAACATCTACAGATGATTAAACACTGACAGAATCAGAGGAACACCCTGTCCTGCCCCAGCCTGATGGTTGTTTCACAGGGTTTGTAATGATATGGCTCACTGAAGCATCAGACACCAAGGAATAACTCCAGGAGTGGAAGAGGCAGGGAAAGCAAGGAGCTTTACCCTGTTGTAATGACATACCTTTTTTTTCTTTGTTTTTGTGTACCAGAAATGTGATACCTCAAAACACAAAGTGTTGGCAGTGTCTATATGCCCTCAGTCATTGCCTTATTTTGCTGCTAAATTCAACCTCTCTGTGAATGAAGCAGCCAAGAGACTCTGTGGTTTCCTCAAAAGTCTTGGTAAGTTTGGGGTTGTTATGGTGGTGGAGCAGAAAGGGGGGATTGGTTTAGTTCTTTTGCTTTCTCAGCAGCCTTGCAGTACTTGAAGGGGCTGCAAGAGAGCTGGAGAGGGGCTTTTGACCATGAAAAAGGGGAGATTTAGATTAGATACCAGGAAGAAATGAGGGTGGGGAGGCCCTGGCACAGGTTGCCCAGAGAAGCTGTGGCTGCCCCATCCCTGGAAGTGTCCAAGGCCAGGTTGGACAGGGCTTGGAACAACCTGGGCTAGAGGGAAGTGTCCCTGCCCATGGCAGGGGGTGGGACTGATGATCCTTAAGGTCTCTTCCAACCCAAACCATTCTGGGACTCTATTCCTTGTGCAGCCATAAGGTGCCATTGCACAACTTAGTTCAGAGTTTGAGCTCCTCACTCTGGGATGTTCTGGGGGCACCAGGGACACAGAGCAGTGTCAGACATGGACTGGAGACATTCCCTGTTCCCAGTAAAGGTCATGGAATAGAAGGACATTGTAGAGCTGGCTCCAAAGCCTCCACTACCAAGAAATCAGGGAGGATTTATTCATGACCTTCAATAAGATTTCCTTCTATTTTGTAACTTGAGGGAGGAGGGAATTCTTACCCTAAATTCCTTCCAGTCCTTTTGACACATTAAATCTCCAGAAGATTCTCAGTTCTGTTTTTTCCCCCTGTAATTTGAAATTACATGCAAGACCTGTTGTATCTGCCTGTTTTGTGTTAAAGCTATATTTCCTTTGCTCATTATGCTATATATATATATATGTGTGGAATTTTTTTTTCATTTACTTTTTTCCATTATAGTTATAAACCTATAAAGTGTTTCCATATGTATCTATAGATACTCATTTTTCTTAGTTTTTATGATGCATCTTTGTACCCAGTATATTTCCTTCACCTAAAACCACTGCTAGGTTGTGGTGGGGCCCAGTTTTCTTAGAACAGACTCATTTATCAATGCCTCACTTGCTGTGGGGATGTGCTCAGTGTTATGTAGGCCCATAGGGCCAGCAGGTCTCTGCAGTGTTGGTGATATACTCCTGCACCTCTGCAGACAAATTCAGCAATGGGAGATATAACTGGATGTAATTCTTTTGTGGATAATGAAATGTGACTTCAGCGTGTCTTGAAAAGAACACTCCTTTACAAGAGTCCCTGTGAGTCACCCAGGAGTCATGAAATCCCCTTCAATTAAACCAAAAGCAATAGATGCTGAATGGCCAACTCCTGTGGAGGAGGCAGAGAACTATTTGAAGTGTTGCCTGCAGCATGAGCAAGCTGGTGGTCCTTTTAAATTCATGACATAGAAGAGAGTTTTTCAGTGTATGGCCTTCATTTATTTTCTAAACATTTGGAGCAGGGAAAGAATATACTCATTGATCCTCCCAAGGTTTTCCATAGGCCTGGAACTCTGAGAGATGCCCCATTCCCTGTTCCTTTCTGCTTGCTTCCCCAGGGGTGCATTATGTATTTGACACCACTATAGCTGCAGATTTCAGTATCCTGGAGAGCCAGAGGGAATTTGTGCAGCGGTACCAACGGAGGAACCAGGAGGAACATGCCTTACCAATGTTTGCCTCTGCCTGCCCTGGTGAGAACTGATTTCTCCATCCTCCCTGCCCCTCAGCCTGGTCTCACTGCAACCACCAAGGAACTAAGGAAAGAGTGGCTTCATTTGGGAGCTTTACACAACTTGGAGCATTTTTGGTTTGCTTCTGAGGGCTGCCAAGCACACAGTACTTGTTCCCAGGGTCACTGGTCATCCTCACTGCCTGGAAATGAGAATCAGAACTGCAGTGGAGGAGTTCAGACCACACAGTTTAACGGGGCATTTCCTTATTGAAAAGAATCTTTAAGGAACTTTAATAGGATTAAACCACAACCTCTGTTATCCCGAGCCAAGTTCTGAACTTGCCACTTAAGCCTGGGGGGAAAGTAGCAGGTGACATTCCTCATGATGACTGTGAGATGGTTGTGTCTGACACTCAGAAAGTAATTCTCACATGAAATGTCACAGCCTTGACTCACTCAGTGTCTCACTTCTGGGAGTTTTGCACCTGAGAACTGTGTTCTGTATGAACAGAACCTGCACTTACCCCAACTGAATAGATGCAGAACATTCAGTCACTGCTTACCTTTTCCATGTGTCAGCACACCACCATTTCAGTGTGGAAGTCACCTTCCTAAAAAAGAAGTATCAAAAAAAGAGGTAGAAGTAACTCCTTTGCCTAACATCCCCCTCAACTCCACCCTAAAATTAATGGTTTTCCTTTTCAAAAGGCTGATAAAAATACCAAAATATTTCTTGCTAGCTCTGAAATAACTCTAAGTGGCTTGCAGTGGTTAAAGAAATGCTAGTGATGAGAGAGTGAGAGTTGCAGTTGGTTATGCCCAGAATCTGCTGTTGTCATTGATCTGAAGTTTAAATACTACTGTTTGAATTATATTTAATAATTTAATACTCTGTGTATTCTGTGGTTGAAGTATCTGGGTTATGCTATAGGTACCACATATATATACTAGGAGGAAAAGTCTCTTTTTTTTCATCTTACTTTTATCTTAGTGTAACCTCTTATCTTCAGGAGCAGGCATGCTCTATGTTGCTTTTTTTCCCATGTGAAACCTGTGAAGTTGTAACACCCCCCATTAATTAGGTTGTGCATGGTTTATGTAAAATTCAGAATCTGAGGACTTCTTTTAGAACTTCTGAGAATTTTGATTTTCTTCATCTAGAAACAGAGCTCAGATTATCTGCTGCTCTCATTGGAAATATTTTAAAATAACTAATGGAGCATTTTCTTGTCTTTGTGTGGCCCACATGAAATAGTTTCTGGTTCCAGTGCAGGCTGTGGTGTCAGCTCTCTGTACAGATGTCAGCAGAGCATGGGTGCTTTCCATTTCTGGGAAACTGAACCAGAATGTCTCTGTAAACACATTTTGAGAACATGGTGTGTTTCTTGGACAGCACTTAGAGAAAGCAAAAATCATGACTAGTCATCCTCAAAGTAAGTTCATTGTGTGTACTGACCTTAATTGTCTGAGGGCATTTTCTGTTCCTTATTCTCCTTCCCTTCTCTACCCCCAGATTACATAAATTTCTCCCACAAATGCTGTTTACTGTGTTTATCACAAGATGGTTTTTTAACATGTGAGTAGATACAAGGTCAGTGTGAACTCAAGTAGAACTGCTTTGCTCTTGTTTATCTTGGGGTGTGACCCTGCACAGCCCTATCACCCTGGGCAGCAGCCTGGGGTGGAACATCTGCCACAAGCAAAGAGCAGAGCCCAGAGGGCCCAGAACCTGATAAAAAGGTGGATTATTGTCCTTCTCTTAATTGCTCACCTCCTGCTGCTCCCAGAGGAGAAAGTGAGCTGATGTTTTTGTTTCTTGTTTAAAGTACAACAGTGTAACTGCTGATAGTACAGGTAACAGCTCACAGTCATCACTTGGGTTCCTCAGTGGACCTGGCTGGTCAGCAATGTGGAGCATGTTTTGGAAACAGCCAGTTTCGAATGCACTGCCAACCTCTGGGTACTCCCAGAAAAGCCAAGGGGTTGGGATTTATAGCTGTAGGAAGACTATAAATATTGAGGATTCAGATGCTTTTGTCCCAGTCAACTAACTGCTTTTTTTGGGAATGGGGTTTTACAGTAGCAAAAGTTTTCTTAGTTTTCCTGCCCTTCCTACAGATGCATAAATACATTTATGGCATGTATCTTATGACCTTCTCACAATAACCACTAGTAAATGTGTGTTCTGAGGTACCTCTGCAAGAAATTATGCATTGATTTGTAGGGGTTTCTTGCCCTTTGATGCCTACACAAGCCAGCAAATGGCTGAGAATCCAAATGAGTTTGTGAAGGGGGTAGGTCTGGGTGGGTCCAGAACTCCAGAAATTACTTTGGGCAATACCTGTCAGGAATCTCTTGGGATTCAGTGAAATGACTACAACAGCTGAAACATTCCAGTTCAAGAACTCATGGCAGGAGTGCTGGGGTGATTAATGGCAAGTACAAGGCAGAATGGTTTTTAAACTGTCCTGGTTTGGTTCGAAGCAGTTGTTGTTCTCTTCGGACAGCACTCGAGACTCAAGCCATTTGAGCAGTAGGATGTAGCTGTGCTGCAGAATCTAATACAGCCTTTCACCAAACACCAAGGAATTAAGTCCTTTGTTGCAGGTGCAGTTGAAGGTGGATATGAGGCAAACCTTCTGTCCAGAGTCTGGCAGTTCAGCACAGTCCTGACGTGTAAATCTGGTCCCCAGGTTTTCCTACAGCTGAAATGAATGGTTGTTGAAGATGATGTGTCTCTGAGATTTACCATGGAGACCACTATCTGTTAAGCTTGAAGTCTGTACTTCAACAAGAATTGGGACTATTTAAACAGCTGGAGGAGCAGGGTTTTTTCTAATACTTACACATTCTCATTTTCATCATTAAAATTTCATAATACTGCTCTGCCATAGAGAGGCAAACAGCTGAACACCACTTGGATCCCAGTTTTGTGCTGCTGTTTTGACTTAAACATTACCAAGTGGGTTTTTTTAAGTTAGTGGTAATTCTAAGTTTAAAAATTAACCTCCAGGTTTTACCCTTCCTGAGCAGCACGTACTGCACAGCAGTTTTTCTCTTATGTAAACACTAATCTGCTTGAAGATAAAAGACTTAAGTGTCATATTTCTCAGTATTTCTTAGCACCAAAAGCAGATTCCACTTCCCTGGAAGGCTGGGCCTAAATCTCCTGCACAGTTTAGGTGTCATGTAGGTGAAAAAATCTCTAAACCCTGGCTGTGAAAGATTCTGGGCTGTGGTTTCCAGTAAGAGCTGCAGTGCCTAAGAAAGACTTGCACACCCCAAATACCTTGATCTGCCAGTTCTGCTTTGGAAGGTGGGCAGTAATACAACAGCTCTGGATATTGGGAATGGTGTGAATATCCACAGCTTGCCTGAGCTGATGTGCTGAATGAAGGAGTCTGCTGAGAGGGAGGGGGGTTCTTGAATAACTAAGGACAGAACGTTGCACACAGAGGTTTCAGTTCATTCCTGTGTTTGTGGTTGTGTGTTGGGGTGTTCCTGAAGGTGTGGCTACTCCAGCAAGAGTAAAAGAAGCCATTTTTTTCCAGGCTTAATCCATGTGCACCTTGTGATAATGCTTTCATGTGACTCTCCTGTTCCAGGGCAGGCGAGCTGGGGGCTTGGCTATTGAATTCAGGAACAGCAGGTCACAGTTAAGCAGCCAAACAGTGCATTTGTTGTAGTCTGAGGTGATCCAGGGGCTGAGGTCTAGAAGGTCAAGTTACTCTTTGTTAGCTGGGGTGCTGCTCTTTCTGCTTTGTTAAATCTGTGCTCTAGGAAGAGTTTAACAGGGCACGAAGTTCACAGTGGCTTCTTTCTAGGTCTAGATTAATGACCCAGTGAATTACTGATTAAAGCATTATTAACAGAGCCTCCAAGTTCCCTCCATTTCCCTTAACCCTACCCAGCAATGTCCTACCTGCTGTGAAGGGGTCAAGGTTTTTAGGGGCTGTTCTGTGAGCTGTGCCTCTGGGCCACTCCTGTCTCTGACTGTGCTTTCCTGTCCCTCCAGGTTGGATCCGATATGCTGAAAGGGTGCTCACCAACCTGGTGACCTCTCACATTTGCACTGCAAAGTCTCCCCAGCAGATCATGGGCTCCCTAGTGAAGGGCTACTTTGCCAGGCAGCAGGTAAAGAATTCCCATTTATTTTTTTTACCATTATACTCTTCTAAATAGAAAAGTTGGGCTATAGTGGGTTTTGATACTGAAATGCAGATCTTAGTTATTATTTGTCCTTGAAAAATAAATAGTGCACTGCTGCTACACAAGTGCCATGATGGGAAGAATGTGCAAAGAACCTCAGTTCATGCACTGCAATCCTTGCACTCTCAGGGCAACGTGGCTTTAGATATTCAAGGATAAAATTAAACCCATGGCAGCTAAAGGGTTTCTTCTTGTGCTGTTCTACAGCACAGCCAAAACAAGAGCAGAGGAGAGTCATGTGGAAATTGCCCTGTTATCTGGGATCAATAAAAGCACTGTATCCTAGAAACAAATCTTTTTATCTTCTCAGTTTTGTGTGTTGAAAAAGCTGCTGTTCTTTACATATCATACTTATATGGAACTGCAGCCACAGTCTGTAGGAAATTGTTGCTGTGTGCACATGGATGGATAAATAGATGGACATGAGTGAGGGACAGCCAGAAACCAGAACTCCTGAACTGTATTCATTTCCTAAGGCAATGAAAAGCTACAGAAAACGTGGTCTGAAGGTATAAGTAAGAGTTCCAGCCAGAACACAGACTTTGGAAGTCTGTTGCTGATGCTTTGTGACTTCTGGCAAATCATTATCTGTGTGTGGCAGCCTCTCAGTGTAATGGGTAGGGACTGATTCCAGGTACTGCCTGCGTGGGGTTTATGACACTATTTCTGTCCTTGTCATCCTTCAAGCTGTCATTTGCTCTTCAAGCAGTTCACCTGTGCTCCCTTCTGTGTTCCACAGAACTTGTCTCCTGAGAAAATTTTCCATGTAGTTGTGGCACCTTGTTATGACAAAAAGCTGGAAGCCTTGCGGGAAGATTTCTACACTGCCTTGTCCAACTCATCCGAAGTTGATTGTGTCCTGACATCAGGTTAAACCTTTCAACCTACCATCTATAAATATATAAGTGAATCACCACTTTTAGCATAGCCTTTATGCCAGACTTGGCTTTTTTTCAAGTCTGCTTAAAAATAGGTACGTGTGGTTTTGTGCTACCGGTAGCACAGGGGCTGTGTAGGGGACACTTTCCTTTTAAGCTGCTATTCATCTGAAATATCAGGCTAAGGATTTAAGCAAAGCTTGGGCAAGCTCGAAGGCCCTTTTCTTTGGGGCTGGAAGTGTCAGGCCTCTCAAGTTATTGGAGGGAACTGACTCTGGGAAGAGCTGGAGAATGTGACACTGGGACATGGGTCTCTAAAACAGGCACAGCGTGTGTGTCTGTGCTTTGTGTTGAAAGTAAAATGTCTCGTGTTTTCCTACAGGTGAAATCGTCCAAATAATGGAACAGAAAAATGTGTCTATGAAAGATGTGACTGAAGTAGCTGTAGATAGTTTGTAAGTAGCTTTGTTGTGAATTGTTTCTTTATTTTGATCACAAATGACACCTTGGAGCATATTCAGCATCAGTATAAACCTGCTCAGAAGAATGTTTTTTCTTTTTAAAGAAAAAAAAACCTGCATCAAAGCCTGAATATACCACAGTGGCCAAAACCACAGAAGTGTTATCTCAGATGTTCATTGCTATATATAAAACAGATAATATAAAACTGTATATGCTGCCTAAATACAAAAGGGTCATTACCTCAGATTATATGCTATATAGTATCTCCTTTAAAATTTATGTCTTTTGAAGATTTTTGAAGAATTTTGAGGATTGTGTAGCTCCTTAATTTTATTTGAATGCAGTAATATTAGATTTGGCTACACTGAGCTCGTGCCTTGCTAGTAAATGTGACTGTCTGGGGGTGTTGAGGCTGTTCAGAGCTCTCCTGTGTGAAGCCCAGCAGTCTGATGTGCCTCACACAAAGCTGCAGGGACACAGTCGTGGGCTTGACCATCTGCTCTGTGCTCCCCTCTCCTTCACAGCACCATCTTGGCAGTAAATTTCCACTTCCCCAGGATGTTCATGGAGAATTGCTAGAAGCAGCACCCTTTCAGGAAATGGTAATTAGCTGGGTTTTGTACTGAGGACAGCAGTTAGTTTTTCCAGATTAGCTCAAACTGAACTGTGCTGTGGCTGAGAAGCACACAAAGCACTGCAGAGGTTTTGTTTACACCCCATATGCTGGCTCAGGGAGCACTGTGCCTGCTGTTTAATTCTCAGGCTTAGTTACAGAGGCTGCTCTCCCTGATCTCTGTTCAAGTGTGGCAGATGTTCCTTGGTATCTTTCCAAGGGGGTGGTAGTGGAGCAGTAAACATGCTTTCTTGCAGAAAATGGAAAGCTCTGTAAGTTTGGAAAAATCCTTTTCAGTTCCAGTTAATATCCTGCTTGGACCTTGTGTAGAGTAGAGGAATTGGAGTGGTGCAGTGGGAACGTGTTCAGAGCTGGGTTTGTGGTGCAGCTCCTGTGATTGCTTCTACCAGCAACTTGCACACAGAATGAGAATGGCATGAATAAAGCTCTTGCAGGCATAATCACACAGAGACAGTCACTTCATCCTCTATCAGCCTGTCCAGTGAAAGAACAAGCTGTCATTCAGAATATACCTGGTTCATTAGCTCAGTTTATAGAACTGCAGAATCTCCTGAGTTGGAAGGGATCAAGTCCAACCCCTGGCCCTGCCCAGGGCACCCCAACAATCCCACCCTGTCCCCGGGAGCGCTGTCCTTGAGCTCTGGCAGCCTTGGGGCTGTGCCCTGGGGAGCCTGCTCAGTGCCAACCATCCTCTGGGGGAAGAACCTTTTCCTAATGTCCACCTAACCCTGCCCTGACACAGCTCCAGCTGTTCCCTGGGGTCCTGCCAGCGGTCAGAGGGAGCAGAGATGGGTGTTGTCCCTCCACTGCCCCTTGTGAGGAGCTGCAGACCCCAATGAGTCTCCCCTCCGTCTCCTCTTCCCCAGGCTGAACAGACCAAGTGACCTCAATTTGTGTTGGAAAATAATGTTAACTTTTGAAAGGACTAATCTGATTATACTGATTCAAGCTGAGACCTGATGACATAAATTTTTGCTCTTCTGGGGTCTCAAAAATAGATCTTGCAGATAAATTTAAATAACTTGGACTCTTCTTAAAATAAGTCCCAGTACAGCAGCAATTTGTGATGAAGTGCTTGGTATTAAAAAGGTCCATGAATAAAGTAACTTGTGTTTGGGTTCTTAACTCACTTGTGTAACTCCAGCAAACAGCATTTGGCAAAAGTTGGGTGACAAACCACGAAACAAAATCGACTGAGGTTGTTAAAAAAAGAAAACAAACCCAAAAAAACCAACCATAGGCTGCAGTAGTTCTTCAGTAGCTGCACTGGTGTGGCATGGAGGGGACAGGCATGTTTGAGCTCTTCAGTGGTGTAGGAAGGTTGTCAGTGAGGTGTTGGCTGTGGTAACTCTCAGCTGGGCTCTGGGCAGAGCCCTGTGCTGGGATCAGCTCAGGCAGGAGCTGCCGGTGCCAGGGAAGGGCACTCCGGGTGTTCTGGGAAAAGGTAAGGAGATTACACCCAGAGAGGCCTTTACATGGAAGAGCAAAGCACATCATCTGTCTGTCTGCTGATCAGAAGCCGAGTGTCTCCTCCTGCAAGTGGCATTCCCGCGCCCCACATGGATTCCTGCTCTGCCAGAAGGGAAGAGCACAGCCAGCCACGAGGGCTCAGCAGAGCTGCCCTGACCTGGGGCAGAGGTGAAGCTCCAGGAGAAGGGCCATGTCCTTGGGTGGGAGCTCCTATTTCCTTCCCTGAGCTGGAGCACAGCTCTTACTCGAGGTGCACCGTTGTGGCCTGGCTGCAGCTGCAGCAGTCGGTGTCACACACTGTGACAAACAGCTCCTGGAGCAGGGCAATTGCCTGCCAGCAAAGACTTGTAACTACTGAAGTGCTTTTATATTCTCACAGGCAAAAAACTACTTATTTCAATCATTTTATTTAAATAATGTTTTCCAAAAAACGTCTCCTGAGCAGTGAATGGTTGTTAACCAAATCTTCAGGCTGTGCTGAATGTGCATTCTTATGAATTACTGTTGCTTGAACATGGAAAGCCCTACAGCCTTTATTTATTTATTTTCCCACAATCTTGCTGCTCTCCTGACCAGTTTACATTTTCTAAGCTGTAATAACAATGTTAATGTGTTCTTAGTGCTAGAAAACACTTTTCAGTGGGGGAGACAGAGAAAGGGAAAACCACACTGCTCTACTGAAGGGAAGGGGCGGAACTTCAGAGCTGATCTCCCTTTCTGTTGTTTTTCTAAGGTTTGCTGACATAAAGGAGGGAGATGTAGTGAGGCACGATGGGAAGAGGTCTGATGGGTACCTGGAGCACATTTTTAAACATGCTGCAAAGGAGCTTTTTGGCATGGATGTCAAGGAAATCACCTACAAAGCACTAAAGTAAGTCAAGAGTTTTTGTATCCTTGTTATGTAGGACTGGCTAGTTGGAATAGAACATTTTCAGTTGCAGGAGACCCACAATGATCACCCAGTCCAACTGCCTGAGGAATTTAGGCTGCCCAAAATTAACCACCTCTCTGGGGGATTCTGTTCCAGGGTCTCACCACCCTTTTAGTAAGGAAAGAGTTGCTGAAGTCCAGTCTAAACATCCCCTGGTTTAGTTGGTGCTGCAGTGAATGCAGTTACTGCTCTTTGGCTGACAGACAGATGCATGTTATAAACCCCTGTCACAGCATTCATTTTATTAATAGCTTAACCACACTTAAAAAATTAAGTGTAATTCTGTTCTAGGTTACACCCCAATTTCTGTGTAACACAGTTTAGAAACCGGAGGAGTTCACCTTGACCTTACTGTTACACTTGTTCTGTTCTCTTTAGAGCATCTGAACACCAACTGACACAGTTGGATGGTTCCTCTGGGAACGCAGGGGGTTAAAACATTCTCTGTGTATTTTGACAGGAACAAGGACTTCCAAGAAGTTACCCTTGAAAAGGATGGGGAGACAGTGCTGCGCTTTGCAGCAGCTTATGGCTTTAGAAATATCCAAAACATGGTCCTGAAGTTGAAAAAAGGAAAGTTTTTGTACCATTTTGTGGAGGTCCTTGCCTGCCCAGGAGGTAAGAATGACTGTGGATTCCCAGTCGCTCCGTGCACGTCTTCAGTCTCAAAGGAAAGGAAAGCTGCCCTAAGGCAGGCACTTCATTCCTTCCTGATTCCCTTCTTAATAATCTCAAATCTCATTATTTAATGAAGGGTCCAGAACACCAGTTACAGGTTCTGGGTTGGCTCAGAAGTTGATTGGGTTTTCCAAAATTAGCCCCAGCGTTCCTGGCTCTCTTCTGGCCTGTCAGTCAGTGCTGGTGCAGCACTGCCAAACCTCCGAGGAAATCCCCTGAAATGCTGCTTGTCAAGGGCAAGGAAAGACAAGATAATTAGGATCATAAAACCATGGAGAAGGCAGGGAAAGATTGTTGATGTGGAAACCTCACTTCCATTAAGATGATGTTGATATCAGAGTCCCTTGAGGTAAATACTAATTGTAACAGCAGCGGGGGGACTTTATATAAAGACAAGTGTGAAAAACGAGGAGAAATTTTTAACTCAAAAGTCATCGCTCTTGCAGCTTTTTTTGTTCCTTTTTTTTTTCCCCTAAGGGTGCCTAAATGGCAAAGGCCAGGCCCAGACTGAGGATGGCAAGCCAGACAGAGCCCTGCTTGCCCAGATGGAGGAGGTGTACACTGCCATTCCTGTCCGGCTGCCAGAAACCAACCTGCACGTGCAGAAGGTGTACCAGGACTGGCTGGAGGGCATGGACTCCAAGAAGGCCCAGGAGACTTTGCACACCACATACAGTGCAGTGAACCAAACCCCGAGCAGTTTGGACATCAAATGGTAACAGAGGACAGGGCAGAGCTGTGCTGAGCTCTCGGGGTCGGCACGGGGAACCCTCTATGCAACCACAGGCACGGAGCACCAGCCAGGCTGTGAGCGAGGCCCTGCCCAGCTGGGGACTGTTCCTGGGGAAGAACCATTGCTTTGCAAAACCAGAGAAGTCTCCAAAAGCCCAGGTTCCTGCCACTGTCATTTAACTTGTACTGTGTGTGTCGTTCCCTCTGTGGATTTCTTCATCCGAAAATGTGATCTTGCGAGGTACAGAAGCCCTGTGGGAGTGGAAGTGCTGATGAAGTTACTCCATTCACTTCACTGCATGGGCTCCTCCAAGAGGGTGAGATGATTCCACTCCTACTCCTAGGTGTGCAATCCCTGTCACCACAGGAAAACAGTCCACAGGAATTTCAGTATTGTTGCAGTTGGTGTGAAGTAACTCGGGATTTACTTGCCTTGCTAAAGAAAAAGCCCTTTAAAAGGACAAGTGAGTATATGAAGAGATGTAATGAATTTCTATATGCCTTGTATCTTAAATTCAGCAAAAAATACTCAGTTCCAAACTAGCCACCATTCCTTCCTGATGTAATGTCCCAGGGTGCTCCACAAAAACTGAGCCTGGGAAGCTACTGCTGAATGGTTCCTTTAAAATAGCTCCAAATAGGTTGGTTGGTACAAAAAGAAAACTTACTTTCCTTTCAGGTTTTCTTCAAAGCTTGCAGCCAGGAGGAATGGGGCTGCTTTGGCTTCTCTCTCAGAGTGAAACATGCCCACATTGTTCTTTCATTTGTCTCCCATGTTGACAGACTGCTGCAAAAAACAACTTCCTGGGGTGCCTCTGAGGAAAAAGCCCTGAGCAATGTTTGTGAGCTCGTCAGAGTTAAGATACATCAGCATCATGAATTTTGGTGCACTTATTTTTTTAAGAATGCTGTAGAGGTTTCATTTAACAGACACTGTAAAGTGCTGTTGGCATGCAAGCTTGTCTGCAGTGTCCTGAGGTGTCAGAGGGTTGTTCAAGAATGTGATGGACAAAAAGAAGATTAAACTCCTGCCAGACTTCCTCAGATTTTCCTGGTAACATCCAATCCATTCACCATTGCAGAGTTCCAGCTTTCCTTGTCCAGCCTGAAAGTGTGGAAGGGCTTTTTTAATAATTTCATGCAGTCTGAATGAATCTTCTTGTATATTTCTATAATAGTACAACAGCTTGTGGGAGGAAGGTCCAATCCTGCAAAAACCTGGGTGTGTTTGAAATCCCCATTTCACCTGAACCCAGTGGATGGGATAAAGCATCAGGGAAGGCAGTGCAAGCCCTGGCACTGGCTGGAGAGACACTCAAGTGTCACCCTGATGACAAGAAATAGTTCTCTAAACGTGAAGCTGTGAATAATTGCAGCCTCCACCTAAACAAGATACCATTGCACTTGGAGGGAAGTTTTCTTTCAAGTGCAGATGAATTTGATTACTGAATGCACACAATGAGATTATCCCCATGAATTAGCCAGAGTTGTCCCTTGTAATAAAAACATGGTACTTAACGTGGTGCAATATCAGAACATCACCAGAAATCTACCTCTGTACAGGCAGGGAGGCCAGAAGTGGTGGGAAGACCTGTGTGGAGCTGCAACTGTGGCAAATGTCTGCTAGAGAAAGATGGGGTGTTGCATGACCTTTTGGAACAGATTTCTTTTAGGAGCAACATCCACCTCCTTCAGTCTGATTTTCTTTATCTGCCATGATTTCCTCCAGAAACTCCCAACAGAATTATCACGTAATAAGGTGTCCTGTTCTGTTTGTATAGGCCTGTTTCTCTGTATATATGGTTTGTAGCTGGATGCATGTTTAAATTATATGGCTTCTGCTCTTTGTACAGTGTGCTTATTTTTTTATGTGTGTAGACTGGGTGAAGTGGTATGAAACAGTGTGAAATGTTCACTGAATGATACAAGAGCTGCCTTGTTCTGAAAGGAGACCCCTGAACTGTTTGTGCAACGTCACAAATCCTCCTCAGGGGTGGGTGGCACTTGGGCCCTTGTGTTTGGCTGCTGCACTGAGGGGCCTCCCCCCCTGTGCCAGTGGGGGACCCCAGGACTGGGCTGGTCAGTGGGGGAAGGAAATCTGTGGCTCAGTGTATGAAATAAACCATTTCAGTTGAATCCACCATTTCTTCCATCTGCTCCAGTGTTTTAACCCACTGAGGCCACAGTGTGAAGAGCTGTTGATTATTTGTCTGCTGCAGTAGTGGCTACATGGAATGTCTGTATTATCATTAGTGACCGAAGTAACTGAGACTTGTCTTTTTTTCTTGGTCAGCTTTTCTTTTACAAGACTTTTTGGAGTAAAACATTTGAGGTTTTTAAAGCCCTTTTCTTTAAAGTGCCAGTTGAAAAGGAAAGAAAATCTGTTTTCTTTCTCCCTCCACCCGCTTTAATTGAAATGTGAGGTATCAGAAAACCTCATTGCAGCTTCATATACAGTGAAACACTTGCCTGAAGGTTTGATTCCGGCTTTTAAACCTGCAGCTGGAAAGTGTTATTGTTGACAATAATGTTCCAGCTGGGGCACATCTGTGGCACCAACAGTGCCTCAGCTGTTTGGGAGAGCTCTGGGTCACAGCTACACCTCCAAGTCTCATAAATGGAAGGAGAAAGGTGCCAGATTGCTGTGGGAAATGGTAATCTGCTCTCTAGAACTGTAAATTAATATATTGAATCAGTGCAAGGCAGACAAGCCTCTATGGCTTTAAAGCTCTTGTGCCTGGGGAGAAGGATGAAAGCAGTCTGTGAGGGCTGACTAATTACACTGAAGTTACTGTATACAGTTAATTAAAACCCTGGTGCACAAGGAACAGCAAAATCCTTATTTGTGTGTGGCCTGATGCAACAAACAGCTGGGGGAAGGATGAAAATTAGCCCTGACACAAACAAGGGATTTTTCATCAATGGGTTGGGTGAAAATGGAATGAACTGAGCAAACATTTCCCTTGAGCAGCTGGGATCTGAACTTCCACTAAATAATAAATCAATCTGAAAATGTTCTGTGTTTTTTTTTCCAAGGCACAGTAGGGAAGGGTTACCTGGGCAGAGGAAAAGGAGGAGGAGCTGCTGGCACAGAGCAGGGCTGCTCCTGTCGCTGTATAAACCAGGGACTAGTGAGGAGAGGTTTGCAGGAGGGGAGACAGCGTGTTCAGGTGTCCTTAGCAATCCTGGAAATGAGAAAGAAACACAGGGGGGGTGTCAGCAAAGCACAGGGAATACCCCTTTAAACTGTGCAGAATTCCATCTGTGACACCATCCCTGCTCTGAAACCACGGCATTCCTGCCCCCATTTTCCAAGGGAGTAGTCGGGTGCAGCTGTAAAACAATGTCAAAATTCTGCACATTTACCTGCTGAAAATCAAGTTTTCCACAGTGTAAATGCCTTTTTATCCTCTCCCCCCAAAAAAGACTTCATGTAAAACATCAGTAAAATGTAAAGGAATATCCAATTAAAATGTTATAACAATTATTGAAGGTCTTATCCTTTTTGTTCAGTGTACAGCTGTTCATCCCATGGAAGAAACGTGGGAAAAGCATCATGAAGGGTCAGCTCAAGGACAGTGTTTGCGTTGAGCTCCTGGGCTGCTCTATCCCAGCTGCGATGGGACCACATGGAGCAGGGAAAAATCGGGATAATTCCGACAGGTTCTACCGAGATTTGAACTCGGATCGCTGGATTCAAAGTCCAGAGTGCTGACCATTACACCATAGAACCGGGTGGTGCCTCTCTGTCCTGCGAGCCTGAGGCATAAATCCATAGCCAACAAATCCCCCTGGGAAAACCACCGTGCTCCTCCTGCTCTTGGGCCTGCAGTGACTGGCAGGAATTTAACACGACCTAAATATCCATATTTATCCCGCATTTCTGCAGGATTGTCTTCACAGAATCACAACGCTGTTTTGGTTTGGGAGGGACCTTAAGGATCGTCCAATTCCACCCCCCCTGCCATGGGCAGGGACACCTTCCACCAGCCCAGGTTGCTCCAAGCCCCATCCAACCTGGCCTTGGACACTTCCAGGAATCCAGGGGCAGCCACAGCTTCTCTGGGCAACCTGTGCCAGGGCCTCACTGCCCTTGTAGTAAAAGATTTCTTCCCGATCCCCACTCTGAATCAACTCTCTTTAGTATAAAACATCACCCCCTGTCCTGTCATTCCATACCCTTGTCCAAAGCTCCTCCCCACTCTCTGTAGGTACTGGAAGGCCACAATAAGGTCACCCCATAGTATAACGATGGCAGGAAGCAAACATGGACAGTGGGAGAACATCTGTTTTTAGGGACACACGGAATCCTTGTAGCTGCCCCGGAGCTCAGCAGTGCCTCCGGCTTTGCTAATGCAGAATTTCGAATTGTGTTCCCTCACAGCCTGTTCCCAGAGTAGAAATAAAAAGAACCACTGATGTTCCAGTGAGCTGTGACATGTCTGAAGTTCTTCAGTTAATTCCTGTCAGAATATACCGACCTGGCTGCAATAAGTAATAGATACAGAAAAAAAAAATATAATCAGGAAATTCTATGATTGTTTTCTCTTCCTCTTTCCCTTTCCATACGCTCTCCAGGTAGCATGGGATGTCAGTACTTCACGGCACTTCAACAGTCCACCAAGAACACCTCAAACTCATTTTCCACGATTTTCCCAGCAAAGAAATCTGCCCACGGCAAAAAAACTTCAGGTTCCACCGAGATTTGAACTCGGATCGCTGGATTCAGAGTCCAGAGTGCTAACCATTACACCATGGAACCGCACATCCCACTGACCCGAGCCGCGCCTTCTGAGGGACACCCTCACAAAACACACGTGTCCCCTCCTGCTGCACTCAGGTTCTCCTCAGCTCAGCCACTCAAAGCCCGAACACAGACTTTTCACCACCACGCGGTGAAAGCTTTTGCTTCGCGTTCGCGCTCTCATTTTGCTGTCCTGCATGTCGTGCTGAGAATCTGCTGGCTGCGTTTGAGAAGGAGCAGCAGGGACCACGGTCACAACCACTGGTTTAGTTTGCCAGGTTGTTTCCTCTCTTGGTACTGACTGACCGGCGTTTGGTAACAGAACATTCATTTAAACAGGCAAGACGTGGAAAAACTACAAATGTACGCTTTTATGGCTAGTTACAGGCCTGGTGGTGCAGGTCCACTCAAAGCCATGAAGATGTTCCAGTACTTCTCCTATAAGGAAAGGCTGAGAGAGCTGGCGTTCCTCAGCCTGGAAAAGAAAAGGCTCTGTGGAGACCTTATATATTTATAAGAAAGATAAGGAAGAAACATTTTAGCCTGAGGGTGGTGAGACACTGGCACAGAGTGCCCGGAGAGCTGGTGGATGCCCAATCCCCGCAGACATTCAAGGCCAGGTTGGAGGGGGCTCTGAGCAACCTGATCTGTCCCTGCCCCTGGCGGGGGGTTGGACTGGATGGCCTTTAATGGTCCCTTCCAACCCAAACCACCCTGTGAGTCCATGGAACCAGCAAATCGCGCTAGAAGAAAGGCTGTAAAGCATCACACCGTGCCGTGCTCTGTCCGTCCTTTACTCGCACCCGCTCCACTGCACGTGGTCGAGATGGTTTAGCAAAAATAACTCCTCTCTCTACCACCGCTGCCCACAGCCATAAATAACCAGCAGCGAGGACGGAGCCGACAGGACCCGGGGGGAGGGGGGAAAAAAAATCCTAGCTAGCAGAGGATGGTTTCGATCCATCGACCTCTGGGTTATGGGCCCAGCACGCTTCCGCTGCGCCACTCTGCTGCTCCTGAGAAAGCACTCTCCCACACGGCGTGACAACCTTCTGCGTGACCGGCGCTCCCTCCCCACTCCCACAGCCGAGCGATTCCCGCTCCAGCTCCCGCGTGCTGGAGAGACACTTGAAATACACCGGGAGCAGTGGCCATAAACTAAACTACCAGAGGTTCCACCTCAACAAGAGCAAGAGCTTCTTCACGCTGAGGGTGGCAGAGCCCTGGGACAGGAGCCCCAGGGAGCCGTGGAGTCTCCTCTGCGGGTGCATTCCTGTGTCACCCACTCCCGGTGACCCTGCCCTGCCAGGGGGGTTGCACTGGGGGCGATCCCCCACAGATCCCTTCCAACCCGAGCGATTCTGTGAAATAGCAACAAATGGCTTCAACTACCAGCGTATCGCCGCAGGGGATCGATGTGAACTAATTTAAGCACAAACCACCGATATACCACCACGGAAAACTGTACCATTACCCGCCGCGCAGAGCCCACCGCTGCCCCGAACTCCGCCGCACCTCAGGGAGAACGGACGAGCCATGAGGAGCCCCCCGGCGGCCGCCCCGCCCCAGAGGCCTTTGCGCTTATTTGCATACAGCGGCGACATTTGCATAAATTGAGGAGCCGGGGTTGGGCTCTGTTTTCCCAACTCCCAACTCCTCCCGCTCCTCCCGACCCGAGCCACGGCCGGGGAGGTCCGTGTTACAGTTGCTCCACCAGCACCCCCGGTTCGCCCCACCCTGCCGGGGTCACCCTGACTTGGCGGAGCGCGGATTCCCGCGGTACAAATAGCGGCGAGGCCCAGCGTTAACTCGTGTTCGCTTCGGCAGCACATATACTAAAATTGGAACGATACAGAGAAGATTAGCATGGCCCCTGCGCAAGGATGACACGCAAATTCGTGAAGCGTTCCATATTTTTCTTCCCCTCTCCCCCCTCATCCAGCCTTCCCACTACTGGAATTTCTCACTATTTCCTTCTCGTCTCGCCAAAAGGCTTTTATTTTCGCGCACGCCGTCTTAAGCAAAGCCAACCATCTGGCTGGCTTGAATCCTTCACCAGAAGTTCGACCACGTAATCTCAGCTCAAATACAAGAAACAGCCGGAATTCCTGCAGGTCCTGTAATTCACTTTCTTTCCCCACACTGTGGGATCTCACTCCGTGGGATTCAGGGCTGGCTACCAAAAGAAGGGGGCAAGATCTGGCAAAGCCAGCAGCGCTGAAGGCACAGGTACAATCCAGAGCCACCAGGACCAAACAACTCGAGCTCCTTTGTCTAGAGGGGGTGTATAGGAAAGCACTGAATCGATACGGATTCTGTCTCTTAAACACCTGCAGCTATTGCAAGGAAAAGGAGAGTTATTTTTAGAAGGCCTTTTATGAAGAGGCAGTGCCTTCTGTGGCTTTGCCATTGGGAATTTTGTTTCTATTCAGCCTGAATCCTGTGATGGAGTGAGTGAAGCTAAACGAGGTGGATGCTTTCTGAAAGAGAAAGCAGAACAGAGGCAGATGGTGAGGGGGAGAAAGTAAAAATAGGAAACACAAAACAAATATATTGTCAGAGATGCCGTTTTTCTCTAGTAAAAATGTATTTGCTTATTGGTTTGTTTGACTGTTCAGCTTTTTTTTTTTTTACACTCTGTATTTTCTGCATTGAAAGCTTTATTGCATGTTAGGTACCACACAGCATAATTGAGTTGCTTTTTACTATAAAAATTATTAATTCTTTACAGATATGATAACTTCGATGAAAGACTCCAGCTATGAAGCTCATGTGAAAGAATTTGAATGTGATGAATCATGCCCCCAGCACTGATCAATAAATGTAAGGACTCCTACTTGGGTGTTACTTGGTTTACATGGATCAAGGTGGAATGAAATGCAGGTCTTGCTAAACTTCATTTTTCTTAAAATCTTTTGGAATAAAACAGTTCCTGTGTAGTATCATGAAAGCTCAAATGACTGTGAGCTCACTTTGGAAATGAGCTGTTTGAAAGCTGTGTCAATTTATCTTTTATAACCTGTTCTTAACAAATTGGCACGTTCTCAAAGTTCATTAAGGACTTCAACACAAGCAAAGACTCTTGCTGGCATGAATTCTGTTGTGATAAAATTTGTGGTTTGCAGCTTTCTACTCATTTCTATTATTAAATAGTTGGCATTGATTCTGTTTCAGGTTAGAAACAGACTGGTTAAAGCTATGAAAGAGGAGAGTTTGTCTTTAGGGGGGTTATTAATGTCACTGCTGTGCTGTGTTTTCAGTGGGGTGTCAGTATTCCACTGGAACATGGAAATATGTGACTCTGTGCCAGTCACAAATCCCTTTTTGTCTAGAAATAACACTTTTGTAACAAATGGCTCAGAAAGCAAAGGGAAGACTCCCTGCAGGAGAACATTATGAAGCCCAACATATCAAGAGGTGTCTGAAAGGGGTTCAGTTCATGGAGGGCAAGTCTTCCCACTCCTGCTTAATGTAACGGTTTGGATTCACCCTCTTGTCTTCAAAGTCTTTAAATAACAGATAACTGGGAACCTGGGAGAACATCCCAGTTACAGGAACGAGCTTCCCATGCATTCTGCAAACAGGCCACTTGGCTGGATCAGCTTGGGCTCTGGGCTCTGCTCCACTGCACAGATAAATTAATGAATTATGAAGAAATTCGCATTGGCATTTCCAGGGAGCAGTTTCTCAATCCCATCTCGCAAATACTTCCAAAACAGGAGACAAATGGGGTATTTAAACACATTTCTGGTTTTACTGATGGCTCTTGTAGCAACACAGGGCATTTTATAGTGAAAATGATGCTTCAGGAGGCAGAAGGCTCATGGAGTTTGTAAGGTATGTTATTGCCATGCTTAGAGCTGGGAGCTAAATTTGTGAGCTCAAAGATGAGATGTTTGCCCTGGAAACTAATGAAGCAACAGTAAAATATTCATCAGCAGAAAGGTGGTAGCACAGCCAGGATTTTCAGTTGAAGGAAGAAGAGAGAGTGACTTAGAGAAATGCAATGATTTCAAGACAAACAGGAACTCTAAGCACACAACAGCTTATGGTGTTTCACACAGTTCTGTTATTTGGAATGTGAATCTATTTATACAGACAATAACTGTATTTGTGAAGACAATCAGAAGAAATAAATGTGAAAAGCCTCTTAATAGTCCTGTTTACTTGCAAACAGTATCAGTAAGTATTTTACAGAAATAATGGTGAATGAGAAGGAATTATATTTCAATGAAAATAGTGAAGTGTAAGGTATTCTGTTTATATACATATATCACTGAGAATTTGGGCTATTTTGAGAGAAGCTGTAATTATGCCACCATCTTTTAAAACTTACTTCTCTATTAAGTCCCACAGTAAACTGTGCCGTGAAAATCTGCTCATGTGCCGTAGCTGTAAATGAAACAAAGACTGAAACAGATTTCAGGACACGATGGCTTTTTTCTTCAGTTCTTTTTTTTCAAGTTATGTAAACGTTGGACAACAAACAAAACCAAAATTGTTTTGGTTATTCAGCTCCTTCAGCAGATTGAAATAAATGTTTCTTATCAGCCTTCAGTCACGTCCCAGTTCTTGAGCCAACTTGTTACTGCTACTCTACCAAACCCAACAGCAGAAATGAAAACAACAAAAAAAATAAATTGATACACATGACTTTCCCTCTCGTTTAGATAAAATTATCCATAAATACTGCCAGGTGCTGCTGTGCGTGTTTATTTCTTTTTCGGAAGAGCCCCGTGTGCGAGCGGGGCGAGTGGAGGTGCCCGGGCCGGCGCAGCGCAGCCTGCGTGCGGCTCACTGCTCGGACACACTGGGGCAGCAGCGACTCCGCCCTCGCGCGGCATTTCCCTTCCCTCTGTGTCACCGGTTTAGTATTTTAACAGGGAAAGTCACGCTTCAAACATTTTTTATTTTTTTTTTTTCGCTCTTCAGGGGACGATTCCAATTTCGTCTCTGACTTGGCCTTTACGAAGGTAAGGTAACACTTACAGAACTCCTGCTGGGGAATTGTTGCTTGCCGAAACTTCAGTTTATTTATTTTTTTTAAATGGTAACACATTTACTTCAGTTTGATATCAAGTAGATATTCAAAATATATATCGCGTTACCTCTTCCTCTGAGCTTCAGTGATTTGCAGAGAGCACTTTTTACCCGCGCACCGCTGACCGCTCCCTCAGCAGATGTGACCGTAGTTACTACCCCGTTTTAACATCAAAAAACCCTTTTAAATCGTTTTCCTTAAAAAACGGGGGTCGGAATCCCACCCCGCCCTCACGTGATTTTCGCGCCATCAGCGCGCGCCGCCGCCGGTCACGTGCCCCGCGGTGGTCACGTGCCCCCCGGTCACGTGGCCCGTGTGTTTACCTGGTCGGCACCGCGGTGGGTGAGGGACGGACCGAGGGACGGACCGGGCGGGAGCGGGACGGGCTGAGGGCTCGGGGGACGGCGCCGGGGGAGGATTTGTCGCTTCTCGGGGTTGGTGCGAAGCGGGACTGTTCCCGCTTGGGCGGCGCGAGGAGCTCTTCTCCTCGCCTCAGGGGCGGCTGTGTGAGGGACCTTTCCCCCCCTCAGGGGCGGCTGCGTGAGGGACCTTTCCCCCCCTCAGGGGCGGCTGCGTGAGGGAC
>JAYRBT010000043.1:8778716-8872118 GCA_036023395.1 Myiotriccus ornatus
CTTTCCCCCGCTCAGGGGCGGCTGCGTGAGGGACCTTTCCCCCGCTCAGGGGCGGCTGTGTGAGCGGCTTTTTCCCCCCAGGGGCGGCTGTGTGAGGAGCTCTTCTCCCCCTGCGTGGCGCGGCGGCGTTAGGGGTTCGTCCCCGCTTCAGGGGCGGCTCTGTGAGGGTCTTTCCCGCCCCCTCAGGGGCGACTGCGTGAGGGACCTTTTCTCCCCTCAGTGGCGGCTGTGTGAGGGGCTTTTCCCTACACTCAGGGGCGGCTGTGTGAGGGTCCTTTCCCCTCCTCAGGAGTGGTTGTATGAGGGGCTTTTCCCCGCTCTCAGGGGCGGCTGTGTGAGGAGCTTTTCTCCCCCCTCAGGGGTGGTGGCATCAGGGGCTTCTCCCCCCTCTCAGGGGCCGCTGTGTGAGCAGCTTTTCCCCCCTGTCAGGGGTAGGTGTTTGACATCCGAGGAGCCAAAAGCATGTGGCCATCACCCATCAGTCCCTGCCCGTGGTGGCTCAGAACACTGGGCTACTTACTACCTCTTCTTCTGAGCTGCCCCTCACTAAAACCCTTCCTTTATTTCCAGGCTCACCATGTCCCTGCCAGCAAAGAGGTGTGGAAGGCCCCCGGTGTTGTCCTTCCTGGAAAAGAAAAAGAGGAAGCAAAGTCTTGATAGAAGAAGGGGGAAAACGAGGATTTATGTGGGAATTCACATTGAGCGATGGCTGACACTAAAGGAGAAGTTGGATTTCAGGAACGATGCAGAAGTTGCAGGGTTTCTATTGGACTTGTGAGTACATTGTCACAGCACTCTGTTTAATAATATCAAGTAAATAGTCCTGGGTGTTGATACCAGTTGTGTGTTTCCTTGCTAGGTATGACAACCAGGACCCATTGTCAAAAGCCCCGCTCTGTCCCCTCCCTGAGGGTGTCAGAAGGATCACTGTGAAGGAAGAAAGAGCTTTGTCAGGCAGCACATCTTTAATAGCAGCAGATGGAACGTTAGTACTGTCCTCTCTTTACGTGGGAAGGGTGAATGAAATGTTTTTCTTGGTAGTACTTAAAAGACTGCAGCTGGTATTTAAAAATAATGGCGTGAAAGTTATATATATAAAAGTGCAGTATAATTTAATTAAAACTGAAGATTTTTAATATCTTTTGTCAAAGAGCTTCTGTCAGCATTGTTGAGCACGTGACACTGGTGTAGACGATACAGAGACAGAACTTTTTTGGCAGAAGTGTTTCAGTCCACAATCTGGGTTGTATTTGCAGGTATGACAATGATGAGCAGCTGCCTAAAGAATCTGCTTGTTCTGGACTGGGGGATGGGAGAGTCGTGACTGTGAAGGAGGAGCGAGAGACACCCCGAGACTGCGTGTTGGCAGGGGCAGATGACACGTTAGTGACACTGTGGTCTTTTTGCATGTTTTGCGTTTGAAAGTATTTTGAATCGGTTTTATTATCACATTTAATTTTGTGTATCAGAAGTTCATGTCATTCATGCTCTGATTCATTATCTAGAAACGTCTTGGTGCGTAAGAGGTGGTCCAGTTCTTCTGAGGGAAACATCAGAGAGATTTTGGAAAAGCTGTAAGAGTACACACAGCAAAATCACTTGTTCAGTGGCTGCCTTCCCTAATTGTGTCCAGGGTTCATGAGTGAGCAAGGGAATAGCCAGTACTTTCCACGTGTCCTCCTCAGCAGCTCGGTATTTGCAGTAGTACAGTGTCCAGGCACGTGCAGCTGCCTGTGCTTTAACCTGTCTCGGAAGAAAAACGTTCCGTTGTTGACTGAGTGATGTCACACACTAAGTGATGTGCTAAACTATCTAAAACTAGTGCTGTGCTCAGCGAGGCCACCCCACCATCGGCTGCTGGTCTGTGTTACTGCAGTGTCTCCAGTAACTGAGGCATTCCCATTGAGATCAGAGGAGCCTCCAATAGGTATGCTTGTCCATTACTCTTTGTTTAGGTTTTGATTATCCACAACAGTGTTACTGAATAACTGTAATTTCATCCATGTCTTAGTTTGCTGACCTTTATAAAACTGTGTTTTCTGATGTGTGCAGGGGCACAGCGGCTGTAGGACATTGCACTGGCATTGCATGGTGTGTCCAAACCCCTCGCTGAGATGGTGAAGTATGTCAAGTACTGTGTTTGTCTGTCACCTCCCATTGTGGTCTCACTTGTGACTTTGCTAATTCATCTTACTCTTGATTTTAGTAGATGAACAAGCTGGGGTTCTGCAAGCAGTTCTGTGGCCCAGAAGAATTCTTGGAAGCTAGGGCAGGAGAAAACAAACACCAGTGCTGATGAAGCTGACAAATTCAAGTCCATTCTTCAAAACAGCATTTTTCACTGGCAATGTAATTTTAGTCTGGAGTGCAGCAATAATTGAATTCCTGGGACTGATTTGATACAGGTGAGACAGAGGGGTTGTGTTTCATTGATTGCTTATTTTAGCCTCCTGAGATGGGGGAAATATTGTGAAAGGTGGTTTAGTATGAGAAAAACTTCCAGTTCCCCTAAAAGGTAAGGTAATGAGGCTTTGGAACAGTCTCATCTCTGTGTGAAGGTGCTGCATCCCACTGAGTACATGAAATACTGGACAAGTGATCAGGCACATGAGCAGTGGTAATTCTGTAAAGCTAAAGAACAACAGCTGTTCAAGAATGAGGAGATTCAAAGATAAGAACAGACATCCTAGGGCACACTGCGTGATTCCGGGGAATACTTACCTACCGGGAGTAGTTGTGTAACGTCACTGTGAGGAAAATGGTTTATGTTTCAGTGTCTGAACATCACATCACTGGGGTTTGGCTGGGTTTGGTTTTCATTCCCAGTAGAGCAGTGAGGGTGTCATGGAGGTTCTCACAGGCTATGGGATGTCCCCACAGGGCCAAGTGATTTGCTCAGTCATGTTGGTAGCTGAACTTGGGTCTTAAAAGTAAGGCCAAACTCCGTTGCTAGTTGAGTGTTTTTAGAAATCTGGGCAAAATTCTTAATTGCTGTAGAAAATAGTGATTTTTTTTTTCTTGAGAGAGGAACAGTGGTTATGTTATTGTGTATCTTTATTTTCTTCTTGTTTTTAAAGGCGTGGTACTGCACTTCCTATTGAAGGGAGGCAATGAAAGCAGGTATTTCCTGCTCTCCAGGCACTTGGGTGTCATATTTTCCTGTTGCTGTTATTGTTTTGGGTTTTACCAAAGATGCTTTTTTCATTCTGGGCCAGGGAAAGAACAAGGTCTTGTTGTAGGTGCTTTATTAGCACATTCTGAGTTAACAGTCACAAAGCAGCTCTTGTGTTCTTCTTACTGTCAGGTCTGGTTTTAGGCTGGCTGAACGCTGTTGAGGAACTGGACGCATCAAAGACAGTGGAGCAAGAACACTTAAACTCGGCTTGATCAGTGGTTTAGTGTTTGGTTTCTCTCTTGTTTTTGGAGTCCTGCTCAATGCCAGTGACTTCAGCAGTTGCTCTTGTTGTAGAGAGTCCAGTTGGTGGAGAAACAGGGAGTCAACAGCAGTGACTCCGATACACTTGCCAGGTGAAAGGGGACAGCTTTTTGAGCTTGGCTGTTGTGAAGAGTTGGGATGTTGAAATAACAGGAAGGAAAGTACAGGAACCGGATTTAAAGGTGCATTAGCAGAGCAAAGCCAAAGGAAGGGTTGCTGACCCAATCCAGTGAGGTTCCTGAAGACATTCAGTTATTCTCTAATGCTTCTTCTGTTATTAACTTTCAACTTTAACATTTGGATTATTAACCAAACTAGTTTAAAATTCTTTTTTCTGGTTTACATGTAACATGTATAAAACTGTCAAAGCAAATATTAAACAATTTTTTTTATTTTTTAATCTGTCTTACTTGCTCTAATATTGAAGAGTGATGAGTCAAAGTAGTTGAGTTGAATGGGGGTTTTTTTTTGAAGAAGCTTTGGAGGATTTGAGATTCTTTTAGTGTTGGAGTATTTAAATGATAGGGATTCAAAAATTCATTTACTTGTACCTGTAGTAATGAGACAGATTTTCATGATAGAACAGCCCATAACAGGGAGTTAGAATGAGATGATCTTCCCTTCCAACCCAAATCATTCTGTTATTCTGTGAACTGACTTTGCTGGGATTTTTTTTGTGGACTGTATCTTTTTTGGCCTTGATTCAGTAAAAAATGAAGAGAAATACAAAATAGTTACTCAGAACTGTCACAGCAGTTTGATGAGGAAGATTGAAACTTGTAGGATGAGTGGGTGTCAGTCAGTAGTAAATGCTGATTTGAGAAGACGCACCTTTGAAGGGAGGCCTCAGCTTCAGTCCCTGGCTCTCCTGAAGTGTAATTCCCTTGGAAAGCAAATAAACAATATTGAGGGAAAGTCCAGCAAGCTGTTAATGCTGGAGACTTACACAATGGCATGGACAGCTGAGGAGTTTCTTAGCAAGCAGGAAAGCAAAACTTAGATTTCATTTAAAAGAAATTGGGGGGGTGGGAAAAGCCTGATAAAAACATAACCTGCTTCATAGGACAGCTTCCTGTGCTCTCTCAATAAACTGAGGATTTTTGGTTTGACTAGTAGCAATTTCTAACTGAACTAAAAGATTCTACATGTGCTGGTGTTGGTCTTTAGTGTTCATAGTTTGTTTTTAATTAATAGGAAAAAAAAAAGAAAAAACCGAAACCCAACCACCCCCCACCCCTGGCAAAGCACAGGCTGTGGTTATTTCTCTAATGTGACTCAGAAGTGAATGTGGCTCTACTTTACAGAAAATTGAATGGTTAGTCTAAGACAATTAAATAATTTACTTTATTGTCATGCTAAATGTTGATCTGTATTTCACTGTAGTGAGACCTCTGTTCCTGCATCATAAAAACGTTCAGATGCTGGTCCGTTTATGTGTGTTGGACATCCAAAAGCACAGATGGAAATCTTGTTGTATTTTCTGTTATTCCCAAGTTAGAAGATCATCTTAGGGGAGTGCACTTGCCTAGACAGATTTAATGAAGCAGTGCAAACATATTTCATATTGGGGTACTTGAATGTCACCTTGTAACTGTTCTCATTGTGTTACTTTTCAGGGTGAGCAGCAAGAAGAAAATCGATCTCTTGCATAACAATACTGGGGCGGTTTTTGGTCTGGTTTGATTTTGCTGTGAGGGTGTTGTGAACTGTAAGTTGTATGAACCTCCATGTTACATGTTGAACAGCACATTAAACTTAATTACCCGAAGTTTTCCTGTGTTATGTTCATGTTAATAAAGTGTGTGGAGTGGATCATTTCCCTTGGGAGAGTCTGAGGGGCAACAAGAAAGGCCAAGCCAAAGTGCTCGTGGTATTGGTCAGAATTCATTAACTATCTGTAGGTTTTATTAATGACTAAGTTCCTCACCTTTTATTTAAAATTCAAAAGCTTTTAAGATAGAAACAGTGTTCTAGTGGCAGTTGCAGCATCAAGTGCTTCCATCTGAAAGTATTTCTTGGAATGCTTTTTCTTAGGGAACAAATTGAACCTGTTCCATGTATTGGAAGTTGTTTGTGCAGTTTATTAATTATACCCTTAAAAATGTTGAGTAAAAATACTGGACTGTAGAGTATGTTGTGTTGGTGCCTTCGAAAAAAGGAGTAATTGAGATCAGCTGCTGAGTAATTTATCTAAATATATTTTGTTACTGAATAATTTGATCTCTAGCTTTAGTTTTTGCTTTTGGTACCATGAAAGCTGATACATGAGCTGATATATGACACCCCTTAATTATTTTCTTCTCTAACAGAGATGAAATAAGTGTTCAGTGCTTTCAGTAATTGAAGTTCAACAGAATAGTGTTGGCAGTTCTGAATTTGTTTTGTGGTTACCAGGTATGAGTAATCCTGGAAAGGTTTCTAACTGAGAAGCTGAGGTTAGTACGACTGTGTTCAGTGTGTGTTTGTCACAAGGACAGAAACTTCCAGTCTTCTGATTAGAGTTTCTTTTTCTTCAACCACACACTTGCAAAAGCACTCAGGTCTTGATCTTACAGTTTTCAGACCAGCTGGGTTTTCCCCATCATCTTACCCTAGAACAGCCTCTCTCTGGGGAGAAATTCCCCTAATTAGGTCATTACACTCCACATTCAGTTTTTTTAAATGAGCTACTTCACTGGCTGTAAGAAACTGTTGCTCTGAAATACTATCTTAGTGCTCTTGAAATACCCAAATCCAGTGTTGCCTTATGAACAACAGATCTCTTGCCAAATGTTGCACAGACAGCTCTTAAAAAAAAAAAAACAAACAAAATTGAGCAGGTAATTTTTTTTGAAGCTTTCTCAGAATGAAAATGCCACTTCCTTTGTGTTTGTGTTCTCCCTTTGCTCTGCACCTTAGCAGTTTTTCCTTGACTACCAAACATTCCTTCACGTGAGTAACTCGGTTTGGCTCACAGGAAAGGTCTGGTGACACTTGTGTCTTTCAGTGCTCTCAGATTTTTTGTTGTCAGTGTCATCAGAGGGAGAAGGGAAGAGGACTCAGCCTTCAGTTATGTTTTCCTCTAAAGTAATAAGATCACAAGAATCTGCAGCTGCAGGAGGAGCTCTGCCCTTCTGGGGCACGTGGGCACTGTATTCTCAGCCTGTTCAGCCTCCTCCTTGTGCCTCTATAAATGCACACTGCAAATATGTGTATTAGTGAACAACTTACTGTTATGGCAGTAGATTAATACTGCAAATGTGTCGTGTTGAGGGGCACTTGCTGCATAAATGACTGATAGAATGATTATTGTGGTTCGTAGGACATGAATATTGTACGATGCAGCCCCTCCTGCTGCTTCCCCGAGACCTCCCATTAGACTGGCACTTCATGCTGAAGAAAAATCAAGAGACAGGAGACTCTTAAAAACTTCCTTTTGTGCTGTTATAATGTGATGGATGATATATTTGGGTTGCTGTATTAACATGTGCTTTAGAATACCTGACTTCTGTAGAGCAGAATATTATCCTTAGTATTTTCCAGTGAAGTTTGCAGAATGGTGAATGGAAACGATTCTGATTGTGCCAAGAACAGGACAAGAACAATGGCTCTGCTTTTGTCAAAGTGAGGCTTTCCTGCACCTGTGGGTCTGTGGGAATTGTGGAACTTGTTCAAATGTCAGAACTAAATCTAAAGGAATTATTTACACTCTTGTTCCAGTGATACATTAAAAATTACTCTGAGCAACGTAGTAAGTTTGTTCTTGGCAATACTGAGTACTTAGGGCAGGAAAATACAGTATGAAAATGAGAAAAAACTCTATATAGGTTTATAGTGTGAAAACACTGAACTTTGGTTCTGTTTTGTGTTTGTTTGTTAAGTGGTTTTACTGTGCCAGTTGGTTTCCTTGGAACTGCATCCATCATACCTTTTGAAATGTGAGTATTTTAAGTATGGAAACTGAGAAACTTCCAAATTAGGACAGGTTCTGTGTTGAACTTAAATTTCAGACCATTACCTAAAGAACTGAAGTTACAGTACACCAGTTTTCATAGTACTAACTTAGGCTTCCATTATTTTGCCTTTACAGTAAATTATTTTCTAAAATCACAATAATTACAGTTGTGCTCTTAGCTCAAGTAATTTTGTATCACTTGAGAACTGCACGTGCCTTGTTGCAGAAAGGCTGTCTGGCCTATAGTGTGATTTCCTTTTGTAGTAAAAATACCTACAAAACATGAGGAAAAAATTATTTAAAGCAGCTCTTGCAGCTTTCTTGGTGAAATAAGGAATTGTGTAGATCATCACAGACACCCCTGGAGAGGGGACTAGAACTGAGGTGAGAGGCTGGAACAGGTTGCTTGGAAAAACGTGGTTCTGAATTCCTCAGGCTTAGCAGATCATCTTGGGTTTTATCTCGTGGTAAAATAGGAATGAATTTGAAATGGAAGGTTTTCTAAGGCATGATGGTTTGTCTGATTTCCCAGGAGGAAATACTCCCATGGCTGGGACAGTGCTCGGGGCTCCTTTTGGGAGACGTTTCCCTGTGCTGGGCCCGTCACTGACGCGTCTTTGGGGTTTCCAAATCGAGGCACCCCGAGAGAGTTTGAGCCACGTGTTTGGTGTGTTCTCGTGAGTCACTGCTGAAAATGCTGATCAGGGGATGGCAGGAGGGAAAATGCATCAAAGGAGGAATTCCAAAGGTAGGAGTAGTGGAGTTTCAGTTTGAGATGTGTGAGTGAGACGTGGGTTACAGAGGAATGGTGAAGCTGAGCGTTTTCTGGGGTTGGAGTGGTTACCTCTGTCAAGACAAGCCTGCTTCCTTTCTTTTCCCCTGTCTCAGCAGGAGCAATTAATGTAATTTATAATTCCAGAGGGATTCCTCACCAGTACAGGAGTCAGAGCTCTGGCAGTGGGGACTGTGTTTTCACCATGCTGAAGATTCAACTTATAAATGGGACACTCCTGAGATCAGGTAGAGCTGATAAGTGAGAAGTCTCACATCTTCACCACCTCACTTAGGTCAATACTTTCTTCTATAGTTCTTCTGCATAAATGTAATATTGGTGTGAATTTAACTACTCCACTCAGTGCTGTTTGTAGTCGTACTTTCCATGCAGTGTTCCCTGTAGTTGTATCCATAGACTGCCCAGGGTGTCTGGAAAGGAAGAGGGCAAGTATTGTGTGTTTCATACAACATAGGATCCAGGAGGTTGGATTCATCTTGCATTGCTGTTTTCCATTTTTCTTTTTTTTTTTTTTTCTGTTACTATAGTAGTCAAGATCCTAATTCATGTTTTTTAAGACACGTGGCCTGACAGTATGGGAATGCTTAAAGTACTTTCATGTGGACACCTAAATTATACAGCTACAACTACTGATTTGAATAGCTTTGTCTGTTCTAGGTAACAGTGTGTGATGTGGAGACCCTTTAAGATGTATCCCAAAGACCTTTCTTGGGCTTTAAGAGAGGATATGTTCTGAAGGGAGATGAGCACAGGTACTGTGTTAAGCATTCTTTCTTATAGGATTGCCGTTATGTGTGGTGTTTGTAATTATCTTGTGTTTATAGGGGCAAAAATAGTTTGGTAAATGAGTGTTCAGGAGATAGAGACGCTGAAGAATCAGGGTATCTTGTGTGGACATACAGTGCTATTTAATTTGGTTACACTGGTTTATTGGCTTCAATCAGATTAAGTGAAGAACTGCATATACTTTCCTAGAAAAATGGGGGTTTTTAGATATTTTAAAGCTAACTAAAGAAGTAATTGTTTTTCAAAATAGGGTTATTCTACTTCCCTGATGTCAGTGTGTATTCCTGCTCTTCATCTCCACATCCTTGGCATGTCTGTGGAATCTCATTTTTGCTCTTCCTGGTTCTTTTCACAAATCCCTTTGCTCTTTCCTCTGTGCTCCTTCCTGGATGATCACCTTGGTGCAGCCCTCAGAAGACATTCCAGCAGAAGAATTTTATCTGTGTTTGTAAGCTTTGTTTAAACAATCATTTCAAAGCACTTCTTGACGTGACCTATTTTTTCAAATGCAAACACTCAGCAACACTTAGACAACAAGTATTACCTTCAGTGGCAAAAAATAAAACCCTACTTTAGTAGGATCCTGTTGGAGTTTAAAAAATTCATCATAGGGTAAACTCAGCCTGGCTTTGGGTGTAGTACAGTCGTGTTTAGCTTGTGATTCAGCTCTTGATGTGGGATGACTTAAACTGAATCCCTGCACAGCAGCTCTGATACTTATTTAATAGATCCAAATGACTTGTCTTTCCTTTTCCAAAAGGGCAGCTGAAAGTGCAGGTTGCAGAGGATGATTCCATGAAGTGAATTTCTTGCCTTGAACATCCTGACTGTGGGTTGGTTTGGGCTCACAGCTTTGAGCCTGGGCAAGATTTGGGCACAAATCCCTCACCAGGTTGTGCTTTGGGAACTTTGCCATAAATTAAGACAGCTGCTGGTGTGTTTTATGAATGTGTACAAAAATAGTGAGTCATGTAGCTGTTCTCTACCTAAACTAGTCCTAAATCAGCATTTTTTGGAAGTCTGGTTATAAGATAAAGATTTAAATAACTTTATTTTCATGAATGTGCAGAGCATTCCTGTCAGCCCTTCATTCCAAGACTGGCCGGGACTGCCCGTCCGGCTGTTCAGGGAATGGAGCCCCGGGGGTCTGGGGGTGGATCGGGAGCCCAGGGCTGGTGTTCCAGCTCCCACAGCCGCTGCACTCCCCTTTTCCTGGGAATTTATTTTCCGTGCTCTCTGATAGCGCAGCACTTTGAGGCCGGGTGGTGAACTGGCTGCGGGAGCTCACCTGGCTGCCGCAATTCACCCTCCAGGGGCGGTGTCGCCGTTCTTTAATCCCCTCGCTGCCTTCATGTGGTTTGTTCCCTGTCACATGGGCCTCTGCCTGCACCAGGGAGGTGCTGGGAGCCTGGGAACCAGTGGCGAGCCCAGGAAATGACACTACCACTGCAGGCTTGTGGTTGAACCCTTGGCTAAATATTGATCTGGGACGTGAAATACCTTCTCACCTTGTAGTCATTCATAGAAGCATCGAGGAAAAAGCTGATCCGGTTCCTTAAATGATAATGTCAAGTTATTCTGGCATCTTAGGAGAATAATACCTACCTTCAGTGACAAATTTAAAGCCTGTTTAGCACTAGAAAGAGGATATTAAGGGTTTAACTTCAAATTAGGAGCTTCCAGAATGCTGTTTTTAAGCACTTTTTTCTTCATTTGCCCACACTGTCTCATCCCTTTCCAAAAAAAACCCCAAACCAAATCCATGAACTGGTATTAGGAGAGGGGAAAAAAGAGGTTTATGAGGATACTTACTAGATGTTCTAATGTCACTTGTTTCAAATTCTGATTACTTGCTGGTATCAGATCTCTGTTGTGTAAAATGGCACTGCAGTGTTGATGCATTTCCTGGTGAGATGGCAGCAGGTATTCTCAAAGAGGTTAATTTTTGTATTTAAAATTCTCTATTGGGAGTCAGAGGAGGAAAAAAAGTATCATTACATACAAAAATGTTCCACTTCTACATGTCCAGTGATTCTTTCTCCTTTCCTGCTGATATCCATCCTAATCATGTTTTACTCAATGACAGTTGTGACGTTTTTCTTCCTCTCTTGTGTACTAAACCCCTGCCTCAGGAATTACTGGGAATAGTAGCCTTTCAATCTTTTCTTACAAAGGGGGAAAGTTAATGATTGAGTGAGATTTTCAGCTGCATTTACATGGTTAGGGTTGTGCAAAGACAGAACCACAAGTGTCTGATTTTCAGAAAAAGCTGAAAATCTGCGAAGGGAAAATGTTGTCTATGGAAATAATTGAAGGTTGTTACTGGTGTTAATTATGGGAAGCATGTTCTTATCTATATTTGCTTTTTTTCTTTAATAAAAGTGGAGGAGAAATGAAACAATGATTGCCCCCAGACTTGGAAGTAAAATCATAACTGGAGAGCTCTGCACCAGCACACGCAGGAGAAATGCCTTGAGTCACATGTCCCAGGTCAGTTTGCAGAATTGTGCTTACGTCAGTAATCAATTTGATTCCTGCAGATAACTCCTTACTAAGTGTTTTCTGGGAAGGAAGAAAACCTCCAGCTTTATTAAGTAAAATAAAGGCAATTTGAGTGAAAAAGTGCCATTAGGGATCTGATGGGGGGAAATACAAATAGTCCCTTGGAACTGATTAGTAGAAAGTTAAAAATTCATTAGAATCCTTGGGGCCTGCCAACACACTAATTAAGCTGTTGAGCTGCTGGTTTGTTTGGCTGAACTGCTGTCATGCACTGACCAGCCCCGGGGCAGGGACAGCAGTTCTGCAGGGCAGGGCTTTGTGGAGCAGCTCTGTTTACAGCCAGGTTCTAAAATGAATGTTCTTAGGGGGAGAAGCGTTCTGCAAAAATATTTTGAGTTCAAAATGTTTAATGGGGATGGATGAAAGGTGACTGATTTCAGTTGTTAAGCTGTGCCCGTGGGAGAAAGGGAAATATGTGTATGTCAGCTGCAGCCCACTAATATTTCAACTCTACTTCTACTCATGGGTTTCAGTTTTGTTTATATCTGAGGATCCTGTTAGAAAAATGGCTGGACTTTTTTTTTTTCATAATATTTAGGTTTTATGGCTGCTGTATTAACATATTGCATTTTCAGTAGTTAAACTGCAAAGCTTTTGTACTCAGCAAGTTTCAGGTGGCATAAATAGCTTATGAGAAGTCCAAAAAGTCCCATAGCTGATGCTGAGGAATATGCTCTGCTGTGGAGTTGATCCGGGTTCCTGTTTTTCTCTAGGGCTATAGCCCATCCTCAGAAAAACTTTAAATGCATTTTCATAGTAGTATTTATTATTTAAGTGCATTTTATAGTATTATTTATCATTGTGTGTGCATATATATATTACATATATAGAAATGCTTCTGTTCATGTTGGCTTTCCATGACTTTTGCTGAGCAAATTTTTTTCTAGTATTGTTTTGGGTTTTTAGTGAGCAACACGTCAGGGTGGATCTCAGGGAAAGGTTCTTCCGGCAGAGGGTGGGTGACACTGAACAGGCTCCCCAGGGCAGTGGGCACAACCCCAAGGCTGCCAGAGCTCCAGGAGGGTTTGAATAACTCTCAGGGACAGGATAGGATTGTTGGGGTGTCCTGATGGGTCCATTCCAGCTGAGGATATTCTGTGATTCCCTGTCCCATTTGTGCCCCTCGCTCAGTGGTTTAATAAGAACTGCTCGTTGCTGAGTGTGGCAACTGTAAAAACTGCCCGTGAATTGTTTCACATTCCTGCTGTGTCCAGTTTTGTCGGGATGCAAACAGGCAGTTCCCATGGCAGCAGGGCTGCCCCATGGGAATCCAATCCCTTGGGAACAGCGGGAGAACCTTGGGCTCCTCGGCGCGAGGCAGGTTGGTGGTTTGCTGGTTGGAATACACTCTGTTGCATCATTCCTTTTCTGGGACTGAAATGAAAAGAGAATATCATCTTAAATTAACCACAGGATAATTCAATTAGCCAAATAAATTGAGGTAGAGGAGATGAGCTTTGAGGAACCCGAGTCCTCAGCAGAGAGAGATTTATTGCTCTGTCTTTGGGCATCTGTCAGTAATTATTGTCTCTGAGCATCGGTGGCTTCTGCTCACAGACTCTCTGCTGGCTGTTCCCTCTCACAGCCCCGTGGTGGCCTTTGACTGCTGAGACTCAGCTTCATTTTTCTGCTTCTGGTCATGGCTGGTAGTGCCTGTGTGCTGGAATTCTGAATATCCTCAGAAGGGAACTGTTCTCCTCAGGTGTGGTTCTGTTTTCCCCCAAGGGAATAAGCACCTTTACAGTGGTTATTGTGCACCACCCAGGTGAATGTGTAAAGTAAGTGGCATCTTTGTGCCTCAATATTCTGTTCTATTTGCAGTAGATATAAATTGGGTTTTATTGATTTTTTTTTTCTTTCCTCCTCGTGTCAAAAGGACTTTGGTATTGATATTTGAGCAACTCTTTTGAGTCTGAATCTTGAAAAAACTCCTGTCTGTCCTATCAGAAATGTCTGTTGTTCTCCCTCCTGCCCTTATGGAGCTTACTTGAACACCTCATGATTTGCACAGGGCTCAAACATAATCCATCCAGCACAGAATTGGTTTGTGGGGTTTTTTGTCTAAATCATTTTAAAGTGCTTTTTTGTTGTTGTTTGGATCATTTATTTGTAGTCTTAGTTTCAGTCTCAACACCCAGTTTAGGGAAAAAACCCAGATTCTCAAGCAGTTTCATCTTCTGTCAGTGCTACAAATGCAATTGTTGGTAGGTTGGGTATGAACAGAGAGCAGAGGTTGGTCCTTGTGCTGCAGAACTTCTAACAGGGATGGAAAACTTCCTATTTTAAGTTGTTCATGCTTTGGCTATGCAATAAAAAAAAAACAAACCAGTGCTAAATACTTTATATGGATGTGAAAAATAGTGCTGCTGTCATCATACTCCTTATAGGATCTTTTTGTGTGCTTTCAGCCAATTTTCCTATAGGAATCTTACAAACATGAGGTTGTTCTCACTGTGCTTTTGCCTCGTTACATTTTTTAGGTAACATTTGTCTCGTCTCTACTGAAAACAATGGCCATTTCTAAACCTTTGTGTAATAGTTTTTCATAGCTCAGCATCTCAGTAACTCTTGTCTGAAGTTTGCTTAGTTCTGTAATTGCCCTGTTGGACAGAGTAAGAAATATTTCAGAGACAGACATAAAGAAAAATATGTCTCTGTTTTTCACCGTTCCTTTCCTTTTGGCTTTCTGTTGGCTGAGCAAATGGCATTGATTTTAAAACAAACAGAAAAAAACCCAAACCAAACTGATTTTGATAAAGGCTTTCTCTCATCCTGAAATGCCAGATCTCAATTAGAACTCTATCATGAAAATAATTGTGTTAAAGCCCGTTTTTCTTGTTGATTCTTATTATTTTACACTTGATATTGGTTTTAATTTGCTTTTGCTTATCTGTTTCATGTAGTCGATTCACATTTCTGTAATTCCTGTCTGCTTTTGATTAATGTAAATTATTTATACATTGGCCTGCCCTATCTCACACTCCCCACTCCCCCTCATCTGCCTTTGTCTGCCAACCAAGCTATAACTTCTATTCCTGTTTCTGTAGCCCCAGTTCTGCCATGGGTCATGGCACTGCTGCACTCCCCTCCTGCAGATGCCTGCAACACCTCTGCCAGATAAGCTGCAGCTTTTAAAAATCACTTTGTGGTGTGGGGATGGAGAGTTCCTTTCAGAGTGATCACCTGGGGGTGGGTGGGATATTCTCTGTTCAAGGTGTGTATTTGGTTTTTTGTTGTCTGCTGTTGCTCACAACACACCAAGGCATTGGGGCTTTGTCCTTTGGTCACTCCCAGAGTTGCTCTGTTCCAGTGTGGAGCCAGTTGCTTGCTGGCCTTCCCAAACCCCTTCAGGTCATTCGTGCAGTTGCTCTTTGCAGATAAGAATTAACTGGCCCGATTATTTTTTCTTAGTTTTTGGATGGGTTCCCCACCTGGAGGAAAGTAATTCTTCTCTGTGCCAGTGGCTGATTGCTGAGCCAGAAGCTTTCTGCCTTGCACTTGTAAGAAGTGCTGACTGTTCCTTGGGTTGTGTTAGGGACCAGGCAGATTGTGGTTAGAATGGACAGGGTAATTAAGCATTTCTACAGAGAGCCATTGGGTGGGTTGGGCTTGTACGGGGCTCATTCCCTTTCCCTTCAAGGTCAGTAGCACACTAACATGTGGCAGGTTAGGTAGCTGTCTTCACCTTCCTTTCCATTCTTCCTATAAAAACATGTTCTTCTGGATGTCTTAGGCTTTTTTAGGAGTGTTACACTTTCCAGGTTCATTACTTAAAGAGTCATCCGTACAGGAAAATGTCAAAATTACGTTTGAGGCACAGCTCTTGATTTTTCTCCTGCTAATGTTAAAGTCACTTCAGGAACTGGCTGGGTTCCTGGGAAGCTCCCCACCATCCCAACCATTTGCTGCTTTCAATATTTTGCTGTAATTACACCATGCTTTTTTAACACTTTCCCCTCGACCAAAATGCCCTTGTGAGAAAATGACTAAATCACAGCACGAGTCCTGCTGGGTCTTCCACACATCATTAAATTTGAGCATGTGAGGAGCTCCAGGACGGGTTATCAGGATTACTTCAAAATGTGGCTGTGGGTTTGAGGCTGTTTTTAATGCTTATGAGGGGCTTCTCACCTAGGGAGTGGGAAAAAAAAAAAGTGCCTGTCAGGTGCAGGGATGTTAATATGGGAAATGTTTTTTTCATTCACTTGTGCAGGGTCTGGTGTTTGAAGGGCTTATTTTGTTCCATCACACGTGAACGTTCCCGAGAAGTGCTTTTGCCAATGAACTTCGTAGGATTTTGTTTAACAAAAATCAAATCTCACTGGAAGCTTGTGACACTGTAATAAAAAGATTATGGATAGCTCCTAATGGCTTGTAAAAGCTGTTTAATGCTGGTTGTGTCAAAGTAAGCAATTAGGGTCACTTACTCTACTTGATTATTCATCGTGTTCCTCTAATGGTATTCCATGCTCTGGAGCTGTGAAAATGTGCTTCTTGAGAGGCTGCTGCACCCCGTCATTGCCCTCAGTACAGGGCACATATGTAATAATAAACCCAAGAAACTTGTTTCTGGGACAGTTGAGTACCCTCAAGCACAAGCAGCCTGTAAATGAACACCCTTGTGTTGCTACAGCATGATCTTAAGTAAAAAGTGAAAAAGTCTAAAAATACGTGGTAGTTTAAGGGAAGTTTGGTCAAAACCCCCAATATTGATGGGTTATGCTTTACACAGTGCTTACATATTTCTGCTCCACTCAGGCCAGATAGTTTAAGGGTAGGGGATGCAGGTAAGGTCTGTCTGCTGATCTCGATTCCTATGCTGCAGTCAGGTGCTGTGTAATCCCATGTGGACTGCACAACTTTGGGCTACTTGGCATATGAAGGGCAAGGAGTGCTTTGAGACCTTGTTCATTGTCAGTGGCAATTGCAGAAATTCGGTGAATTTTGGTCAGTAACTTGGTTCTGTCCTGAATAGTTAAAGTGGATGCAAAGCGGAGAGAGGAAAAGGCCTTTTGCTTACACCCAACTGGCAGGGAAAAAGTGGTGTGGAATGGGATGGTTGTGTTCAAGGAGGGGATTTCTGGGGAACCCAGAGGCCCAGAACAGCACTGGAGAGTTGTGAGTAAGTGTGAGTTGTTCGCACATGTGCCTGCCCTGGTTCTTGGTTTATGCAGTAGAGCCCAGACCTGCATGTGGGCAGGTCGGGGTAACCTGTACCTGTGGCTTTGTGTGGTCACCGAGTGTCTAAATCTGCACCAGTTCAGAAAAACATGGGCAGAAAGATCTCAGCCTTCCTCTTGAAATGAGTGGAGCCTCTGACAATGGGATCTGGTGTTTGCTCTGCAGTGCTGGTCATTAAAAGGCAAACAGACCTTTTGCTGGTGTTAAGTCCCATTTCCGAGAGCAGCTCAGTGGTGTTGGGACCCTTCAAAAAGGAATTTCAGCGTAGATTACAAAAAATCCATGTCAATGGCTGTGTTCTTGCAGTTCTGTTATGAACAGGACAGCAATTATATCAGTTTGGTGAATTTAGTACTGGATGTTATTAATGAATTAATGCAAATTAACAAAGCTGTGATTCACATAATGGAAAACACCGAAGTGGCAGCAATGCCTTTAACTTGTGTGAACTGAGCAGCCATAGGGGTGGTGAAAAGTGCTGTTGGCCTGGTGGGAATTCACCTGGCTGCTCTCTCAGTCTGCTGGTTTTCCCTGTCTGGGGGTGTGTTGGGAGATGGCAATCCCTGGGTAATCTGAGCCAGCAGAGCCCTCAGGATCCCAGCGTGATTGTCAGTGCAGCAGGCACAACATTTCTGTAGCCAGAGAGCCAAGGGATAAAAACAAGCTGAGAATCAGGGAGTCATAACTGGCTCCCTGATGCACCACGTTTTCTGTGCCAAACATATGTTGATATAGAAGAAAGTCTGACTCTAAATACCAAAGTGTGGGCAAGATTTAACTAAAGTTTTCTTTAAAAGAAACAAAAGCTCTAAAGCGTTGCTATGTTTTGCCGCATCTGATGTGTGTATGGGGTTGTATAAACGGACTGAACCAGGATGGAATTGTGTTGTAGCTGCCTGTAAGAAATGCTGGTACAATCCCAAGGGTAGAACTAAGGTTTGCAGTCCCTTTGCAGGGAGCAGACACCGTGTTCTGTTCCTGAGCAAACATGAAATAGATGTACAGTTGAATAGCTGTTGACTCAAATGTGCAAAACCGAAAGTTTCAATTTCGAATTTGCCGCTGGAGGGTTGTTACAAGTTGATTGGTTCTGTCGGAAGCGTTAAAATGTTTCATGTCTACTGAGTTCAGAGAATGGTTTGGGTTGGGAGAGACCTTACAGCTCATCTGATTCCACCCTCTGCCATGGGCAGGGACACCTTCCACGAGCCCAGGTTGCTCCAAGCCCCATCCAGCCTGGCCTTGGACACTTCCAGGGATGGGGCAGCCACAGCTTCTCTGGGCGATTTATTTTTTATTAATAACAACAGTGAGCTTCAGTGCTGTAAAAAAGCCCAAATAAAAAACACAACCCCCTTGTCCACAAACCATGCTGGAGAACCCGTGAGGTGATGGGGGGGCTATTGCCATGATGTTTTTGCAGTAGTGATGTTGGTATATGGGCATGAATACATTTTAGCACCCTCCTCTCAGTTTATAGCCAGAAGTGTTTCTTAATTGTTTACTTGCCCATTCTGACAGTGCCTGGTCCCTGTAATAGTTAATGAGGATTTGGATCAGGTAAAACACTTCCATTGCAGATGCTCGTCAAAGTGAGTGCAGTTAACGCTGTGTGTTTGGTAGCCCGTGGTATTCATGCCCAAGTCGTGCCCCTGGCTGTGGGGTCTCGCTGTTTTGGTGCTGTCCCCTGGGCCGGTGCCCGCCGTGGCCGCGCCCTCGGAGCAGGGGCAGACGGACGCAGCGCTCGGGTGTCTGTCTGGGCGTGTGTCGGGTCGCTCGCTCGGGTTCTGTGCCCTAGTTCCTGCGAAAACTGGGGCTGAGCCGAGGAGGGCTGTGCACAGATACAGCCCGGCTTACCTGGGAACGGGAGGCGCTGTGCTGGTTTGCCGTGCGTGTTACAGAACTCCGAGATGGCGAGTTACGTCTGGGTTTAAGGTGACCCTCTGGCAGAGGTGTATGAGGGATCGAAATTATTATTATATATTATAATATGTCTATTTTAAGGCTGACTTTGAGAAGGTACTCAGCACTCTCCCGGTGGTTCGTGCCCACCCTTTAGCGCTGTGTGTCTGCTTGCATTTATTCCAGTGCCGACTCTCGCCCTGTCCCCCCCGCCCGGTGCCGTCCCTGCGGGCGCCGCTGGCGGCGGGCAGGTGCGTGGCCCGGGTCACAGGCCCCTCGGGGGGTGCCCGCAGCGTGCCGCGGGTGCCGGAGGCCCGTGCGGGCGGGGATGTCGCGCAGCGCTGTCTCTCCCCGAGCCGCCCCGTCCTTCCCGTCCCGTCCCCGCCGCGGGCGGGCGGCGCTGCCCGGTCCGCTCCGCGGGCGGTTCCGGGCCGCGTTTTCCGGGCCGCGCCCGAGCGCTCTCGCGCCGGGCCCGCGCCGTGCGGGGCCGGCGCCGCCCGCCATTGGCCGCGCGGCCATAGCCCCATGGGCGTGCGGGCCCGCCATTGGCCGCGCGGGCTGTCAGTCAGCGCGCGCGCGTCAGGCCCGGCGCGCGGCCCCGTTCCCTGCTGTGTGCGGGGCCGGCGCGGGGCCGGTGCGGGCGGGGCCGCTCCTCGCTCGTCCCTCGCTAAGATGGCGGCGGCGGCGGCGGCGGCCGTGGCGCGGCTGGAGGGCCGGGAGTTCGAGTACCTCATGAAGAAGCGCTCGGTGACCATCGGCCGCAACTCCTCGCAGGGCTCGGTGGACGTGAGCATGGGCCACTCCAGCTTCATCTCCCGCCGCCACCTCGAGATCTTCACCGCCGCGCCCCCGCCGCCGCCGGCCGGCGCGGACGGGCCGCCGCCCCCGCCGCAGGGGGACCCCGCGGGCGGCGCGGGGGGCGACTTCTACCTGCGCTGCCTCGGCAAGAACGGCGTGTTCGTGGACGGCGTGTTCCAGCGGCGCGGGGCGCCGCCGCTGCAGCTGCCGCGAGTGTGAGTACGCGGGGCCGGGCCCGCCCGAGCCCGCGGGGCACATGGCGGGGCACGGCCGGGAGCGGCCCCGGCCCCCCGCGCCGCCCGGCACCGCCGCCCTGCCCTCCCCGCGTCCTTCCCCCGCACCCACCGCCGGCACCCCGGGCGCAGCTCTCGCCCTTCGGGGGACCCTCCCGGGCGGCTCTGCACCGGCGGGGGGCTCCGGGCTGAGCGTCGGGGTCCCGCAGCCCCCCCGGTGCTCTGGCAGAACGCGGCGGGGTGGGGGTGGTTCTGGTTTTTTGTGGCACTTTCCTTGCCTGATTTTAGCGTTTATTCTCACGGGTAAATCGAGCCGTCCACGTGAAATGCTCCTGCTGGCCTTAGCGTTTTCGAATGTTTTCCTTACGTGACAACAAATGTATTAAGGGGCTTTAAGCGGTAATACATTCCTTTGCCATTACCAAACATTAACTGTCTGTGCAGAATGATTTTCTAGGGGGATACGTGAGGCCTTGCCCGCGACGTTTAAGGGTGTGTTGATCTGAGCTCTGAGGAGTCACATGTAGGAAAAGTGAAAGTGTGTTGGTTTAGTGTATTTCAGCTGCCTTGACTAAGAAATACCAAAAAGGTTACGAGTGCTGTGGCTGTATAAAGCACATGCCATCCGTGACACAGCCTTAATGCCTTACAGGCTTTTAAACTGTGTGCAGGACCTTGATGGTGTACGTTTTCTGCTTTGTTGGCTTAATGCTGGTGTCCCCACCTGGTTCCTCTGTGAAAATCAAATTGTCTTACCTTGCTGCTTTCTAGGAAATGCCTGTTCTGGGCTTTAACAGTGCCAGTGTCTGGAGAGTTGTATAATCCCGAGTATAGTTGGAGGACTTGTTTGACCTTTAACTGTCACTTCTATTTTTGCTTTCTGCTTTTTAATATTAATAATTATTTGGCATGTGGTTAATCTGTATTTTAATCTAACACATCTGTGAAATGCAGATCAAATACTTTCATTCTTTGTAAACAGTTTGGTGTAATATACTAATTGCAAGAACAATTGTGCATGATATATGTTGATTGCAAACAGTCTAGAATTAGTTGGAGTAATTTAGTCAGTAGCATTCTGTTAAATGCTTAAAACCTCCGGAAAAAAAAAGAAGTACTGCTTCTTCATGCTGTCCACTGACTCGTAATTTATTCTAGTTCTTTCCATCAGTGTCGCTTTTCAAGTGGAAAGAAAATCGGGCAGAATTTTTTTTGCGTGTCACTTTTTAATTGAGCGCTGATGAGAAGTTGTGTGCAGTGAAAATTTCTTGCCCGGTGCCCGTGGGTGGTGGTGCAGGAACTGGCATTTGCTCGGGGGTGACACCGTCCCTTGGGCTGTGCACACACACACGGAGCTTCCCATTCCCAGGGCCCTGGGCTGGTGGAAGTGGTGATCTCCTGCTTACGAAATGTAGGGATGATTGTCCATCCAGTCTGGAAAATAAAAGGTGCTGTGCCTTCAGCCCTGCAAGGGAGTCCTGAACCAGGGCCTCCAGTCACTGTGCAGGGGGTTGAGCTTCCCCTTGAAGGGCAGGAAGTCCGCAGGGTCATAATTAGATTGGTGAACAGGAGCAAGTGCTGCTTTGTTGCTTAAAAAACAAACAAACAAACAAAACATGTTTATAAAACAGAAGTCTTACTGGAGTTGAATGGGGAAATAGCAGTTTCATTATTTGCCAAGCTTTTTTCTTACTTTTAAACAGAAGTCTTCAGGCAAATCCAGAGTCCTGTCTGCTCCTAACAAGTCCTTACTGTGAATTGCTGATGACCGATGTTATTTGTAGCTGTGTTCTTGAGTTTCCTTGTAGATTAAACTGGTCACACTGAAGATGGGCTCCTGGATTTTAAGAATCAAACTTACTTGCTTCAAACATTAATGGTTGAAGCATGATTGGAAAGCAAGTAGTTTTGGTGTGAGTTCAAGATTGATGATTGCCAGCCTCCAGCTGAAGTAATCACCAGATCTATTTTTGTTGTTGTTTAATCCTGCTCTGTTGCCAGTAATAAATATGCTTTGCTTATGACCACACAATCATCGGAAATTTTAATGGCAGGTGAAGTTTAAAGAATTCAGGGTGGCCTGTTACTTCTGTTTGTTTTTAAGGGATCCTGGAAACCAAGAATGGAGGGTCCATCCCTGTTTTGTCCAATTAAGAGTGACTTAAAATGTCACCAAGTAAAATCCTGCTGCAGACTTGAAATGTCTTATTACTTGTCACTAATAATTGTATTTCTGTAGTTCCAATGACCTTGGTATTTTATTCTTTTTGTTTCAGCACAGTGTTTAAATGTGACTGCATTAATAATGCTGTTGAGCTTCCTGGTTTTGGAAGGGAAAAACAGAAATATAACTCTAGTCTCTTGCAAAACACACATTTTTCAACATCTGGGGAAATTAAATTATTAATGTTGGAGTATGCACTTACCTGTAATAAAAGCACCTTTCCTTCTACAGATAGAAATGTCATGAAACATGGAATTACTGTGCATTAAAATAAGTGTTCTGCTTGCTATTTTTAATTCTTCCCTGGAAGCCTCACTCACAACTGAAATGTTGAAGTTATCAAGCAGGAGGTAATAGCAGTGGGAAGCGTGTTTTTGTTTTTCCAGTTCTTGACAGACTCACGTACCTACTTGTGTGTGTACAGACCAGCTGTCGGCTGGTGAGATGAATCGGGAGGTGGGGAGAAAAGAGCCATTTCTGGGTGTGTGCCCAGCAAGGAGCTCTCCTGTCACTGCCATGGCACACATAGCATGGGAGAACCTCCATCTCCTGCTGAAGACACCCGGAGCACAGCAGTGCAGTTACCCTTTTGCAGCTGCCTTTGAGATGCACATACTGTCCCTCCCCTGTTCATAAACTTCACGATTTCTAATTGGTTTCATTTGCTGCCTTTGGAATTTTCCCTGCCTGCAGTGAAGGCCTTGATTGGATGCATTGCCAGGTAAATCGTAACATCAATATTTGACTTTTGAGGTACTTGGCTGGAAAAGTACTTTTTGTGCTGGGCAGAGCAGGGGGGTTGTTGCCAGAGCTGTTGTGTACAGCTCTTGGAGAGGCAGCATTCCAGACAGATGTAACTGATACAGCTGGAAAAACACACGGACTGCTGGGTACAACTTTGCTCTGAAGGAGTGCTTTTGTTTGGTTGGTGTTTTTGGGTTTCTTGGATGTGCTTGGTGTGTTGGCACATCCTGCCATCTCGGAGGCCTGACTGTTCGAGGCAGGGTCTTATTCATCTTGACAGACCCATAGACTTTGTTTTCTAGTCACTGCTTTTGGTTTTGCTTTTGTGGAAGTAGGTTTGTGATTCACAGACAAGGTACCACGAGCACAAGGACAGCATTTGTAAGTCAGAGGAGAGACACATCCAGTCCTTGACCTGCCTCCATGAGTGGGCACGGCAGATACCCAGAAGGGAGCAGCACAGAAACGGATCAAGGCAAATGGTTTTGTTTACCTTGTTTTTTGGTTTTGGTTGGTTTTTTTTTTTTGATCCAAAGTCAAAGTTCAATTCTTTTTGAGTTAAAATCGTTTACTGTTTGCATTTTTCTCTTTTTTTAGTAATTAAGTTTGGGGGGTTTTTGTTTTAATTTCTTTATCTATCCCTGTAACCTACAGCGTCCTTGGGCAGTGAGTTCTATAACATCATTGGAGCCTATATTGGGAAAATACCTCTTTTTGTTGAGGTTTTTGAACTTGATGCCTGGTAATTTCACTTGATGCAGCTGAAGCTCTTTTATAGTAAGAGACAGTAAATAACTCTCCCATTCTGTCTTTCACTCTGCAGACTTCTTTACATTACTCAGTGTGGGCGCTCTTACCACCTCGAGTACATTCTGCTTCAGCCTGACGTTTTCTGACTAATCCTAAATCAAGCCTATATGGCTGAAAACTAAAATTTTGTTTGTACTCTCCTGCTTTTCCTCCTTGTGCACAGAGAGCTGAACCAATATTTTTACTTTGGTCTTATGGTCTGGAGCTACAAAACTGGGGTTATTGGTGCCTTTTAAGCAGTAGAAGTTTTCCTGCTGATGGAAGCTGGTCCATCCTGAACCAGATCAAGTATTCAAGATTCCTTGGAAAAGTTTGTTGTTATGTTCAGTGTTACCTGAGCAGGAAATAGTGCAACAGATTACGGAGAACCTCGAGTGAGTGTATCACTGCAGTTTTTTCTGTCATCTAGTTGCAGTTACTTTGTTTACACACAAAACTGCAGTGGCTCTGTGGGTGGAACTGACTGCACGTGCTCCATGGAAATTCCTCACTGGAACCAACAATGGAGGCAAACAGACCATAAACATCTCCTTGGGTAGTGCTCCTTGCTCGCTGAGGAAGAGCGTGCTTTGCTGTGCTTTGGGTTATGGTTTATGTTTTAAAGCTTTTCTTATGAAGATAAGTATTAAATACTTTAACAAAGCAAACAAAGCACGTTTTCCAAGGAGTTTGTGTTAATCTATCCTCACAGTGTATTGCAGTCTGTGCTTACAGCGTCTTGCAAATCCCTCTGGCTGGGTGGGCACCTGCTTTTACCCTTCCTTGACACCGCTTTTGACAGGGACAGACAGTGGCTGGTGAGGGCGACAGCTGGGTGAGATCTGTGAGACCTTGGGCTGGGCTTGTGTTCAGAGGTGCATTTTGGAGCTCCAGGCTGCCTGTGTTAAAACTCGCAATTACTCACCAGTGCAGAAAAGTAAGAAACGTTGGACTTGGCTGTGACTTCAGAGAATCAGAGTGCAGAAAGCTTCACGTGCCGTGTCTGGCGGACGCTGGGCCTGCGCCCCAGTGACTGATGGGTCAGCTGGGCCGGGCACAGAGGTGGCTTTTTGGCTACTTGAGAGCAGGAGTTGCAAATGTCAGGCTCAGGAGCAGGAGTGTTCTCACTTCAGCAGATCCCACTGAAGAGCAGCGTGGGAGGAGGAAGGTAGAGCACACATGATTTGAAATGAAAACAGAGGGAAGTTTCTATAGTAATAATTTGTGTTACAGTCGTTTCTGGCATCTTTTGTTTCTTCATATTTCCCCTCTCACTTGCACACACCTTATGAGTGATTTTTTTTTCTGTTGTTGTTAATAAAGCAGCGTTGCAAATTGTCAGACACCAATCAGTTGATTGAGGTAAAGTCTAAACAGTTCATATTTGGATTAATTCCCGCTTGATTTGCTTTTTCTGTTGGTATGATTGATATGTAGATGAAACCCAATCCTACAATTTTACTGATCTTAAAAATGTTCTTACATCTGTACTTAGCTATAGGAGTAAGTACATTCTTTGTAGATATATGAAATATTATAAACTGGGAAATCATCTTAAAAATTTATGGTTTTTTTATTGTCTGTAAAGTTCCAGCTCTGTGACAAAAGCAAGATGAGTGTTGTTTTGGTTTAAAGGTGTAAAGTCAGTATTAAAACTGTCTGTTCCAAGAATCTGCAGTTGAAAGAGGGTTTTGAGATTCTTACCTTCAGTTATAATAATGAGGTGGGAGATATGTAAATTAAATCATTCTTTGCATTGATTAAATCAAAATACAATACTGCTCTCCTGTTGTGAAATGTGTCGTGTTTGAGTAGGAAGATACACTCAGCTGATAGCAGAAGTAGTAAGTTAAATGAGCTAATGAAGAAAATAAGTTAATCTTTCACCCTGGCTTTTCAAAATAAATGTGTTTGATTAATTTGCTTGTAATTAGGTAAGAACACTCTAGTGTAAATATTGTTCCTTCGTGGAGGTAGATGTGTTTTAGAGAGTATTTCTGCTGTGGAGGAATTCTGCTGCTGTTGGGGTTTTTTAATTTGGGTTGTTTTTGGTGTTTTTTTTTGAGCATGTGTAATTCTCATGCACAAAGCAAAGATTTTTTTTTCTCAGTCATGCCTGAGCCATTTAAAGTACGATTGTGCATCTGATTTGCTGTATTTTTCAATAAATGCAGTGGTGCTTCAAGGCCTCTCAAGTGCCATTCACTTCTATATAAAATCATGTAAAATACAGGAAAAAGTCATCTTTGAAAGAAAATCAGGAGTTTGCCATGTGGTGGTGTGAGGCCGTGGCTTTTGCAGCTCTAAGGAGTTTTCCCAGCAGTTCACTAATAAGCTGCTGTCTGTGCTGAAATCCTGGGAAGGTGGTGGGTTTCTCTGCTGCCTTGCTTGTTTTCCTGCTAAAAAGTTGATATGTAGTGACATTTGTTTCCTGCGACTTCCTGCCTTTAAGGAGTTTTCTGACCTAGATAAAGCAGTGGAGGGAGGGACCGTATTTATTCTGCAGCTCTTCCACGTTGGATGGCGTAGGGAATAAACGTTCCTCCTTCACTGAAGGTTCAGTCACTGCTGCTTTACCACTGAAGGAGCTGAGGGTTCAGTGAGTTACTCCCAGAGCTGATGCAGATCTTGGGCATTTTGTGCTCCATCATTTTGTAGAGGGAGAAGGAAGGTCTGGACACGGTTGGAGTCTTTGTTTGAGTGATTCTGCTGCAGCCCCTGCACGTGCTGCTGTGGCCTCTCAGGTGCTGCCGAGCAGACACTTGGACAAAGCACCACATCCATGTGTGCTGGAGTAATTATTGGTGGGAGGAAAACGTGTTCAGGATTTCAGAGTGTCTTAGTGAATGTCCCTTGCACCAAATGAAATGAAAACCACGAGTGCTTGACAGGCAGTTGTGTCTGCCCTGATACAAACGTTCCTGCAGCAGGGCAGCTCGTGTGGGTAAGGATGTGCATGGAATTGAACACTTGGAGAACTGGAGCTGTAAAGTAAAAAAGCCAGAGACCTGTCATTATCAGGGTGTTATGCGGCAGAACAAAATTAGTATAAAGTTGACTGGAATTAATTTTAATTCAGTGCTAATTTAAGGTTTTAAGAATTACAGAAGGGAGCTCCAGCCAAAGCCCTGCCAAAAGCAGAAATTACTTCACCATAAGATTGGACTGCTCAGCACCTTGTCCATTTGGATTATCCAGGGATGGGGATATCTATAACTACATAAAATGCTTCATGTAACTATCACTCCATATTGAAAAAAATACTGTCTATATTCCCAACAGCAGAATTTCTGGAATGCGCAGGCTGGTTAGAATAATGTGCAGCTTACTGCTAAATCATGATAAGAAAATACTCAATCATTGTTTAATATTGCTGCCTGAGTCCTTGTTGGTGATAAATATTTACAGATGGAATCACTGTTGGTAAACATTGTCCTCACAAAAAAGGAGGACAAAAAGCAGAGTCAGTGAATCCATTAAAAAAAACCCAAAACAATGGCATGTCAGGAAGTACACAGGGCAAATCTACAGGGTGGGAAACTGTTCTGAAAAGTAGGAGGAGAGTGTATGTGAAAGCCATGACTGGGGAGATGATGAGATGCCTGTTGTGAGATGATGTGTCAAGGCACTGATGTGAGGACAGTGTGGAAATAGGGGAGTGGTGAGGGGCTGCAACTTCACATCCTTCTGGAATCAAAGCTGTTAGAGAATCTTTCAAGAGTGCAAGGATTTAAGTGGATGATTGCTGAAAAGAATGGAAGGCTGGAGGGAGCCCCAGGCAGTGAGGAACTTAAGGGGTTCAGTGTGTTTTATCCACAGGTTACTCCAGGTGGTTGGGTTGGTGTGGGTTCCACTTTTATGGGGCTGACTTGGAGCAGTAAAGGCTCACTAATGGGTCACACAGTGGTGTGAAACCCCAGAGGCTGTGAACTCAACTGGCAGGGTTTGAACTGGGCAGTGTTGGGATAGTTGGCTTGTGAGAATGGTGGGATCCCTGTTTCACCATCTCCTGCTGATAAATAAATAGTCCTTGCTGTAGTTGGATCTGGTGATGGGGGCAGTGCAGGTGTGATTGGGTGACATGTCATGGCTTAGGGTTAGAACAGGTACAGGTGAGGCCTTTTTACTTCCTTTGCAAACCTTTTTTAATAATCTGTCATGGGGTTGTAGCAAGATTATTTATGATGTGTTTTAACAAAGAGTCAGTATTTGGCTTGGGTTTTAATTAAATTTGCTTCTAAAGCATCAAACATCTCGTTGGGCATTTGTGTATTTACACTTGCCAGCTGTGTTCTCATGAGCAGATGATTTTGATGCCTTAGTTCATTATTGTTGTAGTTTTCATATTGGAGTACAGTGCACAGTTGCAAAGATAGTTTTTGTATAATATACAGTGATTCTGTGAAAATTCTTGTTCTGCAAGTCAGGCACAGGTACAGGTCATGAAGTATAAGTTGCTTAGTTCTTGTGTTGATAAGAAGTCAGTTTAGTGTGTAATAGAAAAGGTGTTTACACTTTGTACTGAACTTAGGTTTTCTAAATCACTTAAAGAAAGAAAAATGAATATGTGGATTTGATTGGACAAATTAATGTACTGATAGAAGTTGCTTTCAAATTCTGATTTTTCACTGATGTGTTTTGATATGGGAGCAGATATTTTGCTTACCCTTTTCCTTCTTTTTTTCCCTTTTCTTCCTTTTTTTCCTGTCACAATTGGGAAAAAGTAGTTTAACTTCCACTGTGGCATCAGTTTTGTGAAAAAGAAGTGTTGGTGTCTTAGCACAGTGTACAGTTATTTTACTATATCCAAGGCAATATGAAGATGCAAACACAGTTACCTGGCTTGTTTGTTTTGATGTTCTCTTTGTTGTTTTTCAAGACTGAGAATACACACAAAAAAATTGATTTCTCACTTTGTATTTTCCTGTGGACATATTTGGGTGTTCTGGGCAGAATATAACTTGTGCAGACAAGGCCTAGACTTGCAGTTCATATGCTTGAGTATTAGACAGGCTTGTTGGTTAAATCAGTGCAGTTGGGAAGGATAAATGAGACAAGCTTGTTCTTACAGAAGAGACTTTCCCTCCTGGGGTGATCCCATGATCTTCTGGCCTTTCCAGACAGATGAAGGCCTGCAAAGCAATGGGGGAGACAGAGAAATAAGATTAAACAGAGTCAGGCTTAGAGAAGAGAAGGGTGAGTGTACTCAAGTGTGTGGGGCAAGTTCAGATTTGAACCAGAGCAAGCTGATTATTTAAGCAAGTAAAAAAGCCTGTAAAAAGAATGGTGAAGATGGTGAACACTCTCAGGCACGTGGGAGATGCTTGGGAGTGTCCTGTGCAGGATCAGGAGTTGGACTCGGTGATCCATGTTGGTCCCTTTACAACTCAGGATATTCCGTGATTGATTTTAACATGCTCTGTACAGGTTAGAGAAATGGAAAAGGAGGATTCAGTCACTGTGTGGGAAAGGTGAGGACACAGGGCCAAGGGGCTTTGCTTTGGAATATGGGCAGGAAATCTGTGGGGTTTGTAGCTGTGTGAGGAGGAATGAGAGGGTTTGCTGGGAGCCTTGAAAAAGGATTGGGAAATGCTGAAGATCATCTCAAGTTTAAGAGCTGAGGCCGAGAAGCAACACAGTTGTTACAGTTCCACAATGTAAGGAGGCTCTGACTTGGATATTTCATGGGGGAAATGTGACTTAGCAGAATCTGGGGTCTCCCTTTTCAGGAACGTGGACTGTGCTGTGCTGAGCACCTGAGCTGATCCGCTGTCTCGCTGCTGCCGAAATGGAGCAGGGCAGGGAAGGTCCTGTTCTCTGCAGTGCTCCTGACTGCAGCTTGGGCTTGGCCTTGGAGCTCATCAGATGTTCTGGGAGCCACTGCTGTCTGCTTTTTCTGCTATTTTTGGGTCTTTGCTGTTGCATTGAAGTGGCTCACAGAGAGCTCTGGCAGGCAGTGGAGCTGGCATGGAGCGTGTGGTGGGCCTGCACAGGCTTTGGGCAGCACTCAGCTGGCTGGGTCCTCTGGAACTGTACATGAAGGAATTGCATTTTAAGAGCTGTTACACTGCACGAAGTAAAAATGGAACGGAGAAGAAAGATCCAAACCAGTGTAAGACCAAAACTAATTTTGGTGTATTAAAAAAAACGCAGTGTAATGTAAAAATGTTTTAGTCCTGAAAGTTCTTGTGACAGCATGCTCTTGGATAAAGAGGTATGCTTAGTATTAGTTTTAAGTTAAAAAAATATGAAAAAGGTCAATCTAAGACTGGACACTGAGATGACTGTTTTGTGTCATACCTTTGGCTAATATGTGCTTTCTGGCTCTCCTTTTTCAGTCTCTCCTTAAATGTGAATACATAGAGAAAACCATGAGAGAAAAAGGATTACAGGTTCCTTGGTTCTGGATCATCTGGTAGCAGAGGACAGTGTTAACATAGAGTCTGCATTTCATATGCTAAGTCACCCCATCTCCTGCCTAAAGCCAGGCTTTGCTCCCTGGCTCACTAGTCCAGTTGGTGGTTTAGATATATTGTGGAGTAGTGGAGTCACAACCTCAAGGGAAAATTGAACACTGAGGATATAGTGGAGGTAGATGGCCCTTTTTAAAATTTCATGTGGTGTTTTTGTTTGTAGTGTGTGTGTGTCCCAGAAAAGCCCTTTTATCTCTCAGGGCAGACTTCCTTCCCTGTGAGGCAGGTGACTGACTGGAGCCTGTGCAGCTTTCTATCCACTGCCTGAAAGACAAGTGCTGTTTTGAAGAGAATTGTAAAAACCTCTCTGTTTTTTTTACATGTTCTTCATTGCAGGGGCTCCATGTACCCATAGTGGGTTTTCAGGAAATACGTAAACCTGCTCAAGTTGGCAGTGCAGGTAGATCAGGTGTGGTCTGGATTTCCTGAATTGCCTTTGAGGCCTCAGGTTGGTAGGTTGCAGAAACAGCTCAAAGTTGTCCCTGGAGAGGGCTTTTGGTGGCCCTTCTTTATGCAGGGCTGTAAATCCAGAGTGCCCTTGAAGGCAGATGTGTAGTCAGTAAATCAGCTGAGCTCATCCAGCCTTCCAAAATTCTTTGGGAAGCAGGCCTGGAAGTGGCTGCATCGGCTTCCTGCTCTGGTGGAACTGGCTGCTCACCCCAAGCCTTTCTCCAGGGGGAAGGAGTTCAGTTTTTTCAGTCAAACCATCACTTGGAGGAGGAGCAGATGATAACAAATACCACCCTTCATTTCCAGTGCAGTGTTTGGGGAACTTGGATGCTGACAGGGATTAGCAGGAGTGAGTTACACTAATGATCATCAATCAGACCGCTGTTTATCACTTCCAGAGGTGTAAGCAGTCAGTAACAGCATTGAGCAAAGAGGTGTTGAAGGAAGCAGAGTTTACTTCCTTTCCTTCCACGTGTGAATGCCCTGGGTGTGGCTGGATTAGGCTCAGAGAAGGTTTATAGGAAGGTGTTGTGCCTGCTGTGGATATGGTTTATGGTTGAACACTTGTTTTGGGGAAAGCAGCCAAAGCACTTGTGTGTAAACATGACCCAGGATGTTCTGTCAGAGGGGTTGGTGGCTCTGGCCCTCTCTGCCCTTTCATCTCACTGAATGTTTTTGCTTTTAGTACCGTGAGGTGCTGCAAACCAAACCCTGAACTGTCACGCTGCTCAGAGGCTGTGAAACCCCTGCTTTGAAGAGTGTGCAATATATTCTGAAGTAACTTTATTAAAATTACTGGATTGGGTAATAAGATTCTCACAGAATGATGAAATTCATCCTCCTGCAGCCCTGCTTCCAGTGGTGCTCTCAAGATCAAAGGACAGCCCTTTTCCTGGCACCGCTTTTGCAGCTGCATCACTGCGTGGAAGAGAAACGCAGCAGTTTGAGGTGGTTCCCCTGTGCTGGGAACGTGGGTTCTGAAATGAGTGCAGAGCTGAATTCAGCATGTAGGGTGGGCTCTACAGTTTGAGGTTGGGTAGAGCATTATTCATTCAGCTTTCTAGATATTGATAATCACCACAAAGGTTTTGGGAAGCCCAATGTGTGGCAGTTGAAGTGCTGGGATGACGGGCACATGTGGCAATGCCGGAAAGAGATGCAATAGGTACAAACCACAGGAGGGGTTCAGTTGTTTGTTTATCTTCTTCAATTGAAATTCAAGCCTTTGTTTTGAAAACCTTTTCCTGTCCATAAAGCTGAGAAATGCATTTTATTCTGTATTATCAGCAAATTCCAGATCCCTTTAACGGTGCTTAAACGCCTTGTGAGCCTTGGCAAGGCAAAACACCCCTGTGCGGTGAGAGGTGCAGAGCTGTGCCCTTCCTTGCCTGTTCCCTTGCTTAGTTCTCCACTCACTGCATCCCCTTTTCTGTTTTCCTGCCTCCTGAAGGATTGCTGCACTCTTGAGGAGTGCTGCAGTTGGAGCAGCATCGTGGAGAGCCTTCAGGAGTTCTTGGGAGCTGAGGTGTCCAAAGTGGTGTGAGTGGTGAAGCCGAGTGGGGTGAGAGGGAGGTGACAGCAGCCAAGCTGACAGCAAAGCAGGCTTTTCGAGGAGGCTTTCATTTTTACTTGTCTTTGCTTGAATATCCAGTTCTGTGAATGTCCAGGCTTTCTGTAGCAAAACTTTCTTCACTGTAACTGCCAGAATTCTGTTACATTTAAAAAAAAAAAAGCAGTTTTCCTAGCAGCTGTTTTCTTTTCTGAAGGGTTTCCTGTGGGCTAAGGTGCTTTTTTCTCATAAAGTATTTTTTCCTTAACTGCATCATAGATACGATATAGAGAGTATTGCCTGATTCAGACAGAAAAATTTGGCTGTAATTGTTAAACTTATCAGAAGATAAAATGGAAAACCTCATTCACAGTTGGGAGAAGATCTCAGATCCCTCCACCTTCCTGTGTTTCAAACATGCAAGTCAAATTCAAAGCAATTTGTGATGGAAATTTTAAATGTCCTTCATGAATTCTGGCCAGTTGTGAATGGCTTTTTCTGTGTGTGCAGTGCAGCCAGAGCACTCCTGCCAGCACACCCTCGTCCACAGATGTTGACTTTCCTGTCAGTAGTGAAACGGCCCTGCTTGTTTTATGGGGTGGTTATTCTGAGGTTGGAAGATTGTTGAGCCTGGAAGAGATCACTAACCCCAGCTTGCTACTTAGCTATAAATAAGTTTGGTCTGCCTGTGGACCAGTAAGTAGTCAAGATTCTTATGTGAGGTTATTCACTATTATCTGGGGCTATCAGCAGACTGGGTGGTTTGAAGCCTTTAAAGAAAACAAGCATGCAAGCCGTGCCAAAGAATCAAATAAGCACCTGAATATAAATAATTGAACCCTCAGTCAGAAGGATAAAATAAAATTCTATGAAAATTTTTAAGTTTGGGGTTACTGTTGTAAAGTTATTTTGGCTTCACAGCAGCTGAAGGAAAGATTATTCATATTTGTGGATGGGTGCTCTTTGTGTTAGCTGGAATGTTGCTGGAAAGTGTGACATAAAATAATTGAACCTCATCTGAAGAGCTTGAAAGCTTGGTTGTATAGAATACAAAATAACCACAGTGTGGGAGAGTGTGATTTTGACTATTTGGAGAAATAACAGGGAGAAGAAACTGAGGAAGGTGGTTTAATAAAAAATATCGGTTGTAAAAATCAGGCATTTCCACGGTTTTTGAGGTGGAGATAAAATCCTGCTGCTGTGGAAGTGAACCTGAGAGATGTGAGCCTAGGAAATGTGTTGTCCAAGCCTCTTTGTCTGGGAGGCTTGAGAAAGCAGGGTGTGTTTTTGGTAATTCTCATAATACTCCTCTGGTTCCGTTCTTTTCCTGAAAGGTGGTGATGTGGCTCATCCCCAGGGTAAACTCACAAACTCCTGTGTCTGCAACTTGTTCTTTCTGCAGCAGCCTCTGATAGTGCAGGGTTTGGTGGTTTTCTTGTTCCTCCACTTAAATTCCTTATCGGGAAGGTCTAAGTAGTTTAGGGTTACTTATTCTCAGATAAATATAGGGGAGTGCCAGGGGGGTTGGGAGCCTGTTGCAGTGACATTGCACTTGAGCTGGGACATCCCTGGGCTCTGGGGAGGGAGGTGCTGGTTGCTGGGTGTGTTACACCAGCACAGTTTGGGCCTTCTTGGGATTGTTTTGGTTTTGTGGGAGATGCTTGTTCAAACTTCGCCCAGGAGGTTTGGAGAAGAGAATATACAACAACTGCCCAATGTTTTTTTAGGGATGCTTTGTGGTAAATAAATTGCTGGCTGAGAACACGGTGACAGTGTGTGATACAGAGAGAGAGCAAGGACTTGGGCTGATCAAGTTCTGCACTGAGAGAAGGCGACTTTTATTTTTAAATCCGAAAGGCCCTTGGATGCTTGTGATGGTTCACACCATCTTTAAGTCATTAGAATAACCCTCTTAAAGATGTTCTAAATGGAGACAGGATTTGACTTGTGCAGGTAATGATTTCATACAAAAACACAAAGGAAAGAGCAATTGCTCTGGGGGGGTTTAAAATGAAAATACTACAGGACAGGTATTGAAAAGGAAGTAAATAGATCTAATAGCAGGCACTGATTTGGGTGCAGAAGGGGCTGATTCAGATCAGAGAGGAGCAGCCAGCAGAGGTGGTGATCCTTCCTCAGAGGATCTGTGTGTCAGCACACAAACAACATTGTTGGTACAACTACAGAAATGGAAATGACTGTGGAGAGGGGACGCAGAGCTGGCTGGTGCAGAAAGCAGGTATTTGAAGTTGCATGTTTGAACTCCATCTGAATCAGGTGGGGGTTTTTTCCCCCCTGTGTTTTGGAGTCCCAAAACTCCAGCAGTGCATTTGAGTGTCACCTGGGCCGCGGGTGGCACCGTGGTGTGTGTTGCTGTGTTTGAGATGTGAGGGCACAGAGGAGCGTGCTCAGCTTCGGGGGGGCTCTTCAAACGAGTGCACAGCTCAGCCAGAGCCGGGACCCGGGCTCAGAGTGGCCTGGAGGAGCCACAGACACCACAGTAGTCATTTTATGTAATCTTAGATAAACTGAGTCTGCTGCTTTGAAAAGTTGCTTCACGCTCCCACTGGTTACATTTAATATAAGCTCTGGAAGGGAGCGAGTGCCAAGCAAAGCATTGTTTGGAGTATGGAGAAATAACCTGGGAGCCAAAATTAGCCCGTGTTCGTGTTGAGTGGTGTGTGTTTCGTCAGGGCTGCCCAGATCATGTCGTCCCTGAAGGCAGCACATTTCAGCTTTAGATGTTTGAGCTATTACAACATGGAACATGCTGGGGAGTGGTGCCAGTAACGTGCGCTGCACATATGACCAGCACATGCCCCACTTCAGCCCAGCCCATGAATTATTTACTTTTTATTACAAGTTGTTTATTTTTGTGAGGTTTTTTCCCCTCTGTCAGTGTCAAGCATTGAGCCTTTTGTTGTTTGGTTTTTTTCCCCCTCTTCCTTTCTGCTGTTGCTGTTGATCCTGTGTTTCTAAAATTCTCTGCTGTGTTTACCTCCATCCCTATTTTGTGTTTGTTTTCTCAGGAAGCCCTCCCTGGTCCCTCCTGTGGTAGTGTCATTGAAACTGTGGAGACCAGGCTGATTATTTTCAACTTGAAATTGAGAGATAAAATGACCTCATACTTAGTCTTTTGGGACTTGGTCTATATTCATTAGTTAGCTGTGATACCTCTTCTTGGTGTAAATTTTTTACTGTTCTGTTCTACATCTGTGACATGGCAGGTTTACCCCTCATCCCTTGCCATTTTTGATGACAGCTCAAGTTCCCAGACTGCCTGTGACCCTCCACTTGGAGCACCTCTGTGCTGTGGATTGTGGTCCAGACCCTCTGAGCGAGCACTGACCCAGCCTGACGGGCTGGGGAGCTCTGGAGAGCAACAGCAGATAAACCTTTAATGTACATACAAAGACATTTCATCTCTGCCCTGCGTTTCATAACATTTTAGGGAGTGTTACCTCTTGGATGGGATCAGGCTTGACACAAAATTAATTGGACTTGGGGAGCTTTTCAGAATGAATCATCTCGTAGTTATTTGTGTGCACTGTAGGTAACAGGCTTAGCATTGCATACTTCTTTATATAGATTATTCTTTGAAATTCAGTTTTCTCCTGAAAGTGCATCAAGTTAAAGGATATGCTGTTACAGAAGGCTCTTGCTTCTCATCTGAAGTATGTTGGTAAACTTAGTTTTTCAAGCATTTGCAGTAATTAAAAGTATCCTTCTCATGGTTCCTGTTCTTGAAAGCTTGCTTTTTTAATTTTCATGTTAGATTTATACAGTAGTACAGGTTCATTAAAACATGAACATTTTAAAAACATTTAAAGGAAGATTCAGGCCCTGCAAATAAACTATAACCCTTTGGTTCCAAGGTTAGTTAAAACAAGCTAATTGGGAGTTAAAACTGAGAGGTCTGTCTTGTCCTGTCCTGTGTGTGAGCTCTGCAGTTCACATGGTGTGCTCAAGTCAGATTAGTTTACTGGTGGGCCTGAAAAACAATCCCTGGGAAGGGAAGGGCAGAGGCAGGTTTGGGATTAGTTTTCTGTCAAGTCAGAAGTGCAGCTTTTTCCATTACCAGATGGGAAGATATTAATAAGATTGGTAAAGCAGTTTTATCAACATTTCATAGAACCATAGAACTGTTTAGTTGGAAACGACCTTTAAGGTCATCGAGTCAACCATTGACCCAGCACTGCCAAGGCCACCACTAACCCATGTCCTCAAGTGCCACATCCACATGTCTTTTAAATCCCTCCTGGGATGGGGACTCCACCCCTGCCCTGGACAGCTGTGCCAGGGCTGGACAGCTCTTTCTGTGAAGAAATTTTTCCCGATATCCAACCTAAACCACTCCTGACACAACTTGAGGCTGTTTTCTATTCCCTGGGAGCAGAGCCCGACCCCTCCCTGCTCCCCTCTGCTGTCAGGGAGTTGCAGAGCCAGAAGGTCCCCCCGAGCCTCCTTCTCTCCAGGCTGAGCCCCCCCAGCTCCCTCAGCCCCTCCTGCTGCTCCAGCCCCTTCCCAGCTCTGTTCCCTTCCCTGGACACGCTCCAGCCCCTCAATGTACTTGTTGTGAGGAGCCCAGGAGTGACCCCAGGGCTGGAGGTTGCTCAGCGGTGCCAGCACAGGGGATTGCACTGCCCTGCTCCTGCTGCCACACTGTTCCTGACCCAGGCCAGGTGTCACTGGCTCTCTGCCCACCTGGGCTCATGTTCTGCCGCTGCTGACCAGCACCCCCAGCTCCTTCCCCATCAGCAGCTCTGCAGCCTCTCTGCCCTGCCTGTAGCACTGCGGGGGTTGTTGTGACCCAAGTGCAGGACCTGGAACTTGGACTTGTTGAACCTCTTACTATTGGCCTTGCCCATCAATCCAGCTTGTCCAGATCCCTCTGCAGACCAGCACTCCCACCCAGCTGGGTGTCACCTGCAGACTGCCTGAGGGTGCCCTCGGTCCCCTCATCCAGGTCATTGATAAAGGTATCAAACATGGGCCATTGGGAAAGTTTTCTGCTCATGGAAGACCTTTCTTTGTGATTCCTGATCCTGTCTCCAGGGTGCAGCTGCTCTGGCACCCCTGGATCCCTTGTTAGCTGGTTCTCACACTAACCAGAGAATACTATTTCCTTCTTAAGAATGTTCTTTTCCTGGGTCTGTTGACCCAGGGTGTTTCTGCTCACTGGGTTCACAGTCACAAATGTCACCCCCAGACCTTGGAATAAGAAGAAAAAGGAAGCAAAAGGAGATCAACTGATGATTTTGGACTGGAAAAGCAGCAAAACCATACTGGTACTATTTTTAGTAGGTCCAGACTTGTGTGATTGATGGTCCTGGTTTTGCACTTCACAGATACATCTTTGAACACAGATATTTGATAACCACATTCTGTTAAACTTTGCTTTTTGGTTTTTTTTTTGAACAGTGATGAAGAATTTAAGTGTGGTATTTCAAGCTCTTTGCATCAGGTGAAGGTGTCCTGTGCAGTTCTTAGGGAAAAGTCACTGATTCTTCTGGCACTTCCACAAAAACTGGTGTTTTCTCAGGAGAGGGAGCAAAACTTGAGCATAGGATACAATTTTATAACTGAACTAATTAGTGCTCGTAAGGTCTTCCTGCTGCAATTCCCTCTGATGATTAAAGGAGAGGTAGTTTAAAAATATCTACTGCACCTTTTCAACTCTCTCTAGAAAACATGACAAACTTGTGCATTAAAGTCAACGTTTAATGAACAATCTGTGCATGTGGGGAAAAAATTGTGATTATTTCTTATTTTGGGGAAGGATGTTAAAGAACATAAGTTTATAGAGATTGTTTTTAATCATCTGAGATGTCAGTTGTCTTAGTTTTCAGCTTTTCTGACTGAAACCCTGTACATTGTTGTATACTGGGAAAGTGTACACATGTTATTGGAGTGCAGGTTGAGGCCATGGTTGTGCCCCCCAGAATTGTTAAAAGGTCTCTTAGATCTTCATATTTTAATCTTTATCATCTCCATTTTTGCTTTGATTTTTTAAAATCCTTTACTTTTTTCCGGATGGATGTTTGTGAGATCGTAAAATAAGTGGATGTCTGAGTTAAAATGAGGGAAATGGCCTCCAGATATGTAGTATTTGTTGTTACATCTGTATTTTAACTTATGGACCACCTTAGGTATTATGGTAAATGCCACATTTTTTGAGGTGCTTCCTGTACTGAGAGAGGGATTTAAATATATATATGTTCTCAGGATAAAAGGGTTTTTGTTACTATTGACAGAAGTGTGATATAATGCTGTACACATATGGGAAATTAGGAAAAACTTTCTCTAACTAGGGATTAACATTTCATTTCACCATCTTTCTGAAATTCTGAATCTTACAAATAATCAGTTTTTAAGGGTAAATGGAAACATGTTAATTTAAGTGCTGTGAAAATTAGTGTTTGCAGTTCTCTTGATGCAGCAGCATATGCATGGCACTCATTTGCATCTCTTCAGCTCTGCCAGACGAGTGGATTCTGCAGTGGAATTCTGAAGAAAAATCCCATGACTGCTGAAATTGTTAAATATTCAATCCTACGTTCCCATTTCACTCCAGAGATGTGTGATTTTGTAGCAATCAGTATTTGTGTGTGACAGAAGTGAAACAGCAGCGAATGGTGACGGGAAGGTCCAGCAGACACGGACGATGGGGGGAATTTGGAGGAGTTTGGGATCTGACAACTCTGACAGTCCCACCCAGGGAAGGTGCTCACTCCATAAACTGGGGAGACCTGACCTGAGCAAATGTCACTTTTCATTTCCGGGGGGCTGAAAGTAAAACATGTTGCTTGATCCAGACCTAGGAAAGCTTTGGAAATTTCTGCTCATCCAGGGAAGTTTAATAGTTTGAGCAATGCAGCAGAATTTTCCTCTGTCCAAGAACTCTTTGGAGTTGATTGCAGCTTGCTTTTTATTCAGCATTTCAGTCATTTAATAAACTTAATGACATCAGTTTGGCTGCTCAAGAGGAAAACTCAATTTTTATTCTGGAAGTCTTTACTAATATTATGTCACTACCTACAGCACTGCTTTGTCTCTGACAGATACAAAGGACCGGAGTTCAAAGCAGAGTGAAACTGTGTATTATGTACCAGAACCATTTTTTCCTGTTTAAATATTCTGGTTTTAGAAAATTGAATGCTCTGGAAGAGCTAAATCACATAATAATAATAATAATAATAATAGGTCTGGAATTTGAAGCTAAACCAAAAGAAACTCCTCTCAAGACATGGTTTATTATCAGAAAACCTCAGGTTGGGGTTGGTTCACACAACCTGCTGAGATGCTTTTGTCATCCCCCTCCACAGCACGTTGTTTGTCCTGTGGGATTGATCTGGTTAGTGTGGACTGTGGTGCCTGGCTGCAGGAATGCAGTCACAGTGAAACCAGGCCCAGGATTCACACAGGACAAGGAGGAAAAAGAAAAGTGAAGATAGTACTTGCCGTGTATTTCCCTCACCAATGCACTTTAGTTATTGCAAACCAAAAAATAATTGATACTGTGGTTTTTTTGGCCAGTGGAAGTTCTTGCGTTTTCATTCCGTTGATACGGGGCAGGGTAGGAGTATGATTAATTAAAAATAGTAGCTGTAACATAGATGAAGAAAATTAAAGTGAGTCCCTCAGTATCCCAGGGGGTGGGATGTGCCCTGGCTGTGGAGCAGTTCCCGTGGTGCCTCACAGGGACATTTGCTGGTGGTTCTGCAGGGGACAAGTGACAGGAGTGAGTCACAGCTGTGGTAACTTGACAGCTGTTGGTCATCTGGAATGAGGAACTCTTCCTTTGCTTTCCTTTAGTAATAAAGAAGAGTCATTTTGAATATTTGGGATAGAAATTTTAGCTTTTTCTGCTTAATTTTTTGTAATTACTTGAAATACTGCTTTAATTTGCTTCTCTTTGATAATGGAAGAAGAGTCCTGCTTCCCATAGAAGCACAGGTTTGTGTAGCTTGGCATCTGCAAATTCTACAGTATTTAACTGTGGATTTAAATTAGAATGTATGCATTTACTATGCAGTTTTCATGGTGTGATAGTAAGGTATTGATGAAATGAAAATTCCTTCAGCTCTGTTTGGGAGGATAAGATATATTGCTCAAGATATGCGTGTGTGTTAGTTTTTGCCATGAAGGCTTCCCAGCCACGACTTTTGTGCTCCTTGAACAGCTCCTCTTGTGCAACCAACTGTGATTAAAATACCTCAGTCTGATTTAATGAAATAATCTCCCTTTTGCTGAAGATCTGTCTCACTGATGTTTTGCCTCTTCAGGTGGTTGTAGAAGGAAGACTTGGGGGACAACCCAGTGGTTTAAACAAAGATTGGGTGTTGGGAAGAATATGTTCTGTTCCCAGCTCTGTTGCACACTTGCCAAAACAGCTTGGCCGAGTCACCAGTCTGTTTAATCTGTTTTTGAAAATGGGGATAATACTTCATGGGTGGGAGCAGGGGGGTGATGATGAAATATCAGTGCTCTTTTCCAGCACTTTTTATCAAGAGCTCTGCCTTTTGAAATGGATCTCTTGGGGTTTGAAGGGGATTACTTGGTCTGCAGGGTAAGCTCCCCAACTCTTTTCCTCGCTCCCTATTTTTGAGGACTACTGGTGCTGGTTTTGCTGGTGCTCCAGGCTTTCTCACATGCACTGTTCCTGTGGGAATGCTGCTATCCCTGACCTTTGGTGTTGCCTTGGAGTGCAAATCCACTGCATTTAAAGAGCTGGTGTGTGTGCAGTGTCAATGTGTTCTAATAAATGGTGTTACAGAAAGGAGAGCAGTGAGTTTAGTTACAGCTGAGACCTTGAAATTAGCACATGTGGGAACACGTAACTTAGTTCTGGAAGGTTATTTCCCTTTATCGGTTCAAATTTCAACCTTTCCAAGGGAATGGTTTGAACAGGAGTGTTTCCCTGTGTAGTAGGTACAGTACAGCTTTTAAATTCAGATGTGATGATGGTTTTGCTTACCTTTTTGAAGTAAGATTAAACTGAGGTGACTTCAACTTACTAAAACATCAGCAGATGTCTGCATGTCAGCTCGAGTGGTTTTCTGCTGAATCAGTCAATTAACTGGAGGTACCAGTGGCTCCTGGTAGCAGGTAAGTGGAGTTATTGTGGCTGGTACCAGAGCAGGAGTCAGGGAAAAGGCTTTTCTATCCCATGAAACCATTCCCGAGGTCAGGCTTTTACTGCTGAGAGCCTGGTTGGTACCTGTGCTTCAGGAATCTCAGCTTATATTGTTCATTACTTGGTGCTGTTTGGAGGGGAGGTCATTTTGCTTAATAGGGAGGGAGGGTGGGTGAGTGAGAGTCTGTGTGTGCGTGTCTACACCTCAGCTCCCTTTAAATCAGTGCAAAACAGCCACTCCTGGACCTCCAAACCACATCAGGCCCTTCCCTTCTGTGGGCTGAGCACTGAGAGGTGTCTGTCCACTTTCACCGCGGTGGAGACAGATGACGAACACGGGGCCGAGTTCACCACTTGGGGACATCAATACCATCAATGCCATGCTTCATGTTCCCGTGCTGTCCCCTTTCTGTGCCTGTGCTGCTGCTCCTCTGTCAGTGCAGTGACAATGATTGGCCTGTATTCCCATGCAGACTTTTATTGAGTCTGGTTTTTTATTCCTGGACGGATTTCCACTTGCGTGACTCTCTGACTGGTTCAGTCATGTCTGTTGTTTTTATTCCCTTTTATCCTCCTGCACTTTCCTGCTGCCCCTTGCACAGCCCACGATCTGAGAACTTGGCATGGCCTCAGAACAGCTCAGGAGGAGGAGAAGTGCTTCTTGAGGGATATTTTCCAATAACAACGTGCTTGTTGTAGATTAAATAGTTTCTTTGGGGCTTTTCAGACTCTTTGGCGTCTTGATTGGTTCTTGAGTGCCCCCACAAGTGAGGAAGGGACCTAAATTTATGGAACACTGTGGAGCAGCCAGTACATAGAATGTTCCTAGAGGGTGTGCACATTCACTAGAGAAGGTTTAGGAATATGCAAATAGAAGAAAAAGTGAAAAGTAATTTGAACAAACATTCTGCAGACTACAGTTGGTTAATAAAAGATCATACAGAATATCATATAAAATCAGGATTTCTGCTGAGATATCCAGCCCTGCAGTGTCACCACAGTGAAGCAAGTATGGAATGGCTCTTGAACAGCAGACATCTTTAAGTAACTGTGAAATCTAATTAATGCCCATAGCTGTGTGAGAGGAGGCTGAAAAAAGCCTGTTCTTTGGCCAGCCAGGCAGATTTAGAGGGGAAATTAAACACTGCTGTCTACTCAAAGTTGGAGTGGTAGGAAGCAGTTTTTGTCACTCTTCAATGGCCTGAGTTAGTCATGGATTTCTGCGTGGAATAAAGGGCTGTGCTGCCCTTGGAAGCAGAGTTCTGCCTTGAAAAGCCCGTCTAAAATAAACGTTGCTTCCTTGATTCGGGAATGATCGTGGTGTGTGCAGCCCTGCCTCGGTGGGTAGCTGCTCTCTTGGTAACGATTAGGAGGTTTGGGCACAGTTTTGCACTGGAATGCAGGTCTCTGATGAGGTAATAAATGAAGGCTTTTGTTACTAAAGTGATGTATGAGTCACAAGTGCTTTTTTTATGGTTATGCTTGCGTCAAAACACATCATGACAGCACTTGTTCACTGTACTCCTCCTCCTGCCTTAATTGTAAGGAATGTGAGATGCCAAGAGCTGTCTGTTTGGCTCCCAGCAGTTTGCTTTGCTTTGAGAGCTTCCTGTGTAACACTCAATCATATTATTAGAACTTCAGTGTTTCCACGTGAACCTTTGCACCCCCACGAGTACCCTGTGACTGTGGGCACCTCGAACTCGCCAGCTTGGTGGAGTGGCTTTGGTTTGTCTGCCTCAGCTCAGCTGTGCTTGGAAATTCTGGGCCCTCTGGAAAGTTTTGGAATGGCATTTACTTTGGTGGAAGTTGGAGCTTGTACGTTTGATAGTAGGAAACCATTGTTAAATGCAGTTATCTGGAGGGAAGAAGAAATGAGAATTGATTTTTACTTTCCCTGTTGCAAGTGCTCTCTTTCTGTTTTTTTAAGCAGGAAACCCTTGTGTTATGGAATGATGTATGTAGGCTCTGTTGGGGCTCCAAATAGCTGTTTGCAATTTGGCAAAGACAGAGGTACACACAGTCTTTTGGACAAATTTGAAGTTATTTTTATAGTTTAGAAGGAAATGTAGAGATTGAGACCACACAACCTGGCTCTGCACACGGCTTGGCTTTTGTGTACAGAGATGCTAAACACCCGAAAATGCAGTGTTTCCATAGGCGGAGTTTCTTTTGTATTCACAGGCTGGGGAGCCTCAAATTCCAGAGGCATTACATGAGCAGTTTAAATGAATTAGTGTCTGGTTTTCCTGCAGCAGATGTGACAAGCAGCTTTATAAGCTGCTTCCCATCGATCGCTGTTTTCCAGCTCTTTTGTGTCTTTCTTTTGCTCAGAGAAAAGCAGGGAAGAGCTCGGTTTCTACAGTAACTGCTGCCTACACTCCTGCCTGCAGGCCAAGTGCTTTCTCAGTCCTGCAGCCTGTGCAGGGCTCCTGCATTGAATTTCTGTACGTTTTGTTTGGGTTTCTACTTTGTTTTTTCTTCTGGCTGGTTTAAATATTTTGCCCTTTAAGAGGAGAGGAGAATTGCAGTGGGAATTGGTGATTTGGAGATAGGTGATTTTAATTAAGCCCAGCACACTGCCATGACTGTAAGATAACCTAAATGTTGTTTTTTGCTGCTGATCGATACCAGTGTCTGCGTGGTTGGGGATGCAAACAAAATGAGGTTTTCTCATTTTCTAATGCTGTTAAAACAGGAACCTTTGGAAATTTGTGGTGGCACTTTGGTGATGCCTGTTTCTGTAGCGTAATAATGCAGGGGAGGGGTGAGATCAGCTTCAGCTTGTCAATAGAATGCTTTACATTTGCAGCAGGATTTGCTGTGGTGGAACAACTTCACACGTCATTTCGGCGTAAACTCTGAAATACTCCTGGAGAGCTTGTGAATGCAGGGTTAAAAATACCTGGGTTCTCATGACGTCAGCTGCGAGTGGGAACGAGCTGAGCACCATTTCAGACAAGGTCATGTGTTTATTACTCAGTTTGTGTTTGCTGCTGGTGGCTCAGGAACGTTCCTGTTGTCGTCATCAATATTCTGCTTCATAGGATCATTTTTTGATGCAGGCAGGCTTGTTCCAGAGCTTTCTGAAGGCAGGTCAGCACCGTTCCTGTAAGGAATACCAACCAGCAACTTCCCATACTGCTTCTGCACTTGCTAAAACACGAGCAGGGAAATCTGGAAGCGAGGTTTCCCATGGGGGGAGCCATTAATTTACAGCGAGATCGTGTTGCCAGCCTTTGCTTACAATTTGGTACAAGTGTTTTATCGGGCAGCTTGAATTAACATGAGGCTACAGCAGTATTTCATCCCTTGTGATGCTGCAGAGATCTTTACTTTTGAATCTTAAGACATCTGAGGGTGTCAACAGATCAGGAATCTTTAGGGTGTTTGATGGCACACCTGAAAAAACACCCGGAGCCTTGTGAAAAGCTCCGAATGAAAAGCCAAACCGCTGGTTTAAAGAACGTGGGAGTGGTTTTGTTCCTCCTGGCATCAGAGGTCGAGCGTGCCATGGAGCCCTGCTGTTCTCCCGGGGTGGGGGGACGTGCTGTGCAGTTATTGATCCTTGAGCCACAGAAATCAATGGCAAAGGATACAGGGAACGAAGCGGAACACGCACGAGGTCGGGATTCACTCCCCAGAGGAAAAGGCTGCCACTCTTTAAAGGGCAGTTGCTTTTTGGGTAACCTCTAGAAGTGTCCTGACTAGTAATGGCCAGATATAATTGAATTTAGATGTCTGGTAAATTAGCCACATCAGGACTTAGTTTCGAAGCAGGGAAGAGGAGGAATCCATCCCACCACAGTGGGCTGGGAACATGGACCTGTAGGAAGTGATGCCATGTTCTGGCTGGGGTGGGTGCTCACATTTCCCACAGGCTGTGGTTTCAGCTGCAAGAATGACATCAAAAACTTCCTGAAATTCTACTGGAGGAGTTGGGTTTTGTTTGACATTAATATAAATATTATAAGTAAATTTTTTTTCATCATCATCAATAGGGAAAAGCAGGTACTCCTGCAGAAGGTTTTACAAAGGCCGTGTTAAAGCTGAAATCTCTGACAGGAGCACAGGGTGGCACCTCATGTAGACGAACAAGCACCTGCATAAAAAAATTGCCCACGAAGAAAGTTGTCCCCATTTAGGACAATAAGAAAATAATTATGAAATATACTGGATCACCTTTTGTCAGTGTGTCCATGGTAAAATTTCCTATGCTCTTAGTGTTTTTCCTATTATTGCTAAATGTTACTTCTTTAAATAATCCTAGGAAAGACTTTGTCAAACAAATGTCTGAACACTTATTTCTGTTTAAAGAATCAAAACAACGCTTACTACAAAAATACACGGGATTTTTTTTCTAGTAATCTGTTTTTTATTAGTAATGATTTAGTGGTGGGAGTTTTCAGGTGGCTATTCAATATATGACTGTTTGGGTGGATTTATAGATCTACCTTCATTATTAGCTTGGAAGCCCAGATTTTTAACTGTTGGGTATTTTTAGATTATTTTGAAATAAAAACTGCAGTTCAGTTCAATTTGTCTTTTTAATAAGTTTTGGTTTTGTTGGTTCTTTCAGATCTAAAGGTTATGACTCTATTCAGGAAATGGACTGTGGTATTGACTTCCAGTTCAATTAAACACAGCCCAAAGTCTTAAAAATAAATTCTGGATCTGAATAATTTAGTATGCCTGCTCTTGGTGTTGAGCAATCAGAAACCTTTCGGTATAAAATTCAGAAGATGGGGAGGTTAGAAAGTTTAATTGTGTATTTTTTTGAAAAGGGTAGGCTGAGTAAAGCTGCTGCTTTCTCCTTGGTGTGGGAATTGTTGATTTTTCCATGTTATTTGAAGTTACTTCTTCCAGGTGTCTCCAAGACACAGAGTCCCATCTCTCCTCCCAGGTTTCTGAGTGTTTTATGTGTGGCAGTTTGGTGGGTGAGAGGAACCTCTTTCTTTAGAGATGCACCTTTTTCTAGGACATGAAGGCACCACACACAGGCTTTGCAAAGACTGAAATATGTAATTATACTTCAACTTTCAAAGCTTTTTTTACCCCCATTGCATTTCTAGTGGTACTTGTTAAGACTCACCTTTTAAGCCTCGTTCATTTAAAAACTGGTTAAAACCCATAGCTGCATATTGTTTAATGCATAATTGATTTCCTAATAATCCATTGTGACGGAATCAATAATAAATGAGGCAGCAAATGGAGAAAAGATGATGAAATTGGGGTCCTTGTGCTTTCAGACTGGGGCCTGGCCTCGTACTGGGGGGGTAACAGTGGACACAGAGGACTGGTGACAGGCTGTGGAGGGGAGGGGAGCACTGCTGGGGTGCTCAGGCACACAGGGAGTGTGAGAAGAGGCTAAATGACCTCAATTTGATTATTTTTTCTCCCCTGGAGAGGCCCAGAGGTGAATCCAATTGCAGCCTGAAGGGGGGTTGGAGCCAGGCTGTGCTGACAAGGTTGGGCACAAGCAGCTGTAGCAAGTTGCAACCAAGAAATCATACCTGGAATGACACAAATATCAAACCCCTTCATCAACTGAGAGTGTAACTGTTGGAATGAGTTGCCCAGCTCTATCCTTGGCTTCCAAATTCAGGGAGACAAGGCCCTGAGCAGCCTGGTCTTAACTGCTTCGAGCAGGAGGTTGGGCTGGACACCCTTCCAGACTCAATTTCTCTGAAGTTCTGTCTGAAAGATGTAAAAAAACCCCATTTTTGCTTGACCCCTAAAATACAAATGTATCAAAAGTGGGCCTGGAAGCGTGCACTGGAGTGCTGCAGATGAAGTGTCAGCGTGCACAGAACTAGAAATGAATGAATTGGCTGTGAGAGTCATTTTTACTGGAGCAAGTGGAAAGCCCAGTTGGGAAGCGGGTCATAAGTAGGGAGGTAAGAGGAATTAGAAAAGAGATTAGCTTCAAATCTCCCTTCCATGGAAGGGAGGCCATAACTAGTATGGTGATTTCCATGTTTCTTTGTTAGGTCATTGATCAAAATAGCAGAAGGAAGTAAAAAGAGCAACATTTTAGGCTGCTGTGCTGTCAGAAAACAGAAGTGGAAAGGCTGTGTTTAGTGGTGCAGATGTTGATAATGACCTCTGTTTCTCTCTGTGGGGATCATATCACTGCTCTGCACATATTTGAAGTCAAAAATCGACAAGAGCAATCTCCCAGGTGCTGACTGGGTTCTTTTGAGGGTCTTTGGTTTGTAATGTGAAAAGTTGAAGCTGTCCTTGCTCTCAGTAAATCAACAAGAGTTCAAACCCCTTCACCTTGTTCTTCTTTTAGATCTGCTTAAATCTCAGGGGATCCTTAAGTTCCCTGGGGTTCAGTGTGAAAGAATCAAACTGTACAGTGTGAACTGCCATGACTGGGGGGTTCTCAGTGCTGAACCCTCATAATCTGTTGGAATTTAAAATCTGGAGGTGCTAATAAAAGAGCAGTGGGATGGCAGGTGCTGTCCAGTTTTGATCCTGGTTCTAGGATGACAACTCAACTGGAATAATTCCAAGGATACTGAGGCACTGGGTGTCATAGCAAGGTTTATGTGCAGGGAGAAGATTGAAGTCCTACTGCACTGTTTTGGTTTCCCAGATGAAGAGAGGACGAGGTTCCTCATTTTCAATCAGGTTTTCACATAGGCAGAATTACAAGCCTATCATTAGTTTTTCCCTGCAGTGCAGACAGAACTGCTGAGGTGACATGACAAAATAATAGAAATACAGATGTGACAGAACTAAACTTGGCACATTTTCCCCTGAGACGCTTCTCTGACAACCTGCAAAGTTGCCAGACTCTGTATACAGAGGTCCTGCCTGGATCAGCAACGCTGTGTTTGCTGGGAGCTGCACACAGTGAGTTTTCCAGGGAGAAGTTGGATGCTTCTTGTCTGTTTTCCAGTAGCCAAACCAGAATTAACCTTTTTTTTTATTTAAAGAAGAATAATTAAGGCAGTGAGTTGCATTTTAGCTGTGACACCACTGTGGTTCCCTAGATCACACACTGGCCTCTGTTGTGATGCTCCATAGGAGCATCCAAGGAACATCCAAGGCAAGGACTTGTCCTTGTCAGGAAATGCACAGAATTATTTAACTGCAGACACTGAGAATAGTTGTTTGAAATACATAAAATACAACACTGGCACCTCAACTAACTTGTGCAGTTGTGTGTTTATCACCTGACACCCTTTTTGCCGTAGAACTGCTTAAACATGGATGGTTTGCAAACCTTTGGTTTTAGGAACCTGGTGGTGTCTCTGATTTCCTGCTCCCAATGGCATCGTCCTATAAAGGCAGGGTAAGGATGGTGATTAGATGAGGTGCAGAGTGACAGCTTTACAAAACTGCTTCTTTTCTTCCCTTTTTGGGTTTTTCTTTGTAAGTGGGTTGTCTGGATGAGTTTCTCCTCCAGCAGCCATCCTGTGGTAGCACATTGTGAAACTGCTGTAAACGCTTTAAACAGTGAGTAAAATCCACTTGGGCTTGTTGAGCTCTAAATGTTTGATGAGGTCTCTCCCTGTGGGTGTGCTGTGGTTTTTGTTTAGTTCTTTGTGTAACTAAAGAATATGCCAAAACCAACTTGATTCTGATCAAATTAGAACACGTTCTGTGCTTTGGTTTTGGAAGTAGATGTCATACATTTGCATAAATGCAGTTTATTCAGGAATTCCTTTGGTTAGTATACACTCGTTATTCTGCATTTTGGCTGAATTCCAGCATTAAAAATAGGCTCCTCTTAAAAAAAAACCTGTTTACAAATATGAATCAATTGACAGATGTGGTCTTTTGATAATACTCAGGTGTTTGCATGCTCCAACCAGACGGGGATTTGTAAATACATCGTGTCTTCCGTACTAACACCGTCCTTTCAGGCTCAGCGTGGGAAAGGTGAACTGCACTGGTGATGCCCTTGGGTTCTCATGTAGCTCATGTCTGTAAGCTCCAGGTTGGTTTGGCGCAGTTATGACCTGTGGAATACCCCTGGTGGATCAGAGCTCCTGGTTTGGGGCTGCATTTTATGGGTGGTTTTTTTCCAAACCTCCATCAGCATTTGAGAGCCCCAAACGTGGGCTGTGCTTTGAAACCTGTGCTTTGGTGTCACCTGAGTCAGTGAGCTGCCCTTGCCTTGGGATGCCCCAGGGAGATGCTGCATCCAGAGGGTGCAGTAGTGTAAGAAGGGAGATGTTTTAATACATCTGCCACGTGGAATATTGAAGGAATAGTCGAGTACGTGTTTTCTGCCTCTCCATATTTATGGTACTTGTGTTAAGTTGTGAAGATCTACCTCCTCCCCATCCACCTCCTCCCCTTGCTCACCCTGGTCTGGCACTGCAGGACTCAGGTTGCTCAGTGTTATGTACAAGGATTTTTCACTGGGGTCAAGGAATGAGCACCTAAAGCCATGTCCGGTTGTTCACACGTTTTTTTTGAGTTGAAATAAGTTTGGCGTGAAAGTAACGAAGGTAAATTTTTCAGTCATGGAAGGCACTGGACAAGTGACTAAAATTTACATCTGTCTCTGTGTCAAACAGATGTTGTTGTTCACCTCGCAGGGACTTTTACTTAATCTTTGGCTGCTGTCTTTGCATACACTTGGAGTGTTGTCCTTATTGCTGATTAACCGAAATGCTTTTATTACCAAAACAGCTGAGACCTCTTTCCATTGTCACTAAAACAATATAAACACAAAATACATCCCGCTGGAAAAAGCAAGGAGTTATTACTGACGATACTAAAAAACTCCACAACCCAACCCAGAAACTGGTCCACTTCACTTCCTTGCTGAGATGCGAGTGCAGTTTTTTGGCACAGATTCTGTTCCTAATTTAGTCCGTGGAGCTGTTTCAGAAATAGGTCGACTGGTAAATGCGGCCACGGTCCGTCCTGAGGAGCGAGACAGAGAGAAAAGGAAGGTCACTGTGGATTCTTTTCTCTCTTTCCTGCTCCTTGGGTGTGCATTGTAGGGAAGAAGCAGCCCTGCAGTGGATGTGGCAAGGGACACAGTGAAAATCAAACGCTGCCTTTGTTCTATAAACATCCTCAGATTCGTTTTAAGAAATAAAAGCCAAAACACAGGAGAGTTCATGTTTTCAAGGCTACTCCACAGCTGAGTGTTCCTTCCAATACTTACATCACTTTTATGTTTAATACATTTTTCCAGAGAAACGAGCACTTTTTATTTACAGCCTCTCTTGCCTTCGTAGCTCACTTCTTACCCCTGTTCCAGCATGCCCTTGTTTCCTTTCTGTGTAAAACCAGACCTACCTAGAAACACTTAAAAAAACCCCAAACCCAACCCAAACCCCAACATTTTGTGAGGTTTGTTTCTGGGTATAGTGTCGCTGGAAAGTCCTTTTCATCGTGTGGGAGGTGTGTAAATGTCATTGTGGGTTTAGTGTAGTCTGACAGCTTAAAAATGAGGAGACAGTAAAGTTACTTGAACTGTATTTTTATAGATGCTTTTGTTGAACGAAAATTAAGTTTCTTGTTTTGCTCAATCTGTTTATTTACTGAGAAGTTAGAAACAGCTCATCCTGTTTAATTGGGTTCGGTTCTAATTGCTGGGATCAGGGATGTAGAAAGGAGAATACTTAAAGGTTCACACATTGTGGTTTATTTTTTAGATTTATGAACAATTGCACGTTGTTAATTTATTGTTAGTCATTAAATTTGGGTATGTAATCTCTGGCAATATATGAAAATGGGGCAGTTTATTGAAATTGGGTCTTAAATTCAGCTCTGAAAAAAAGATGTAGTACTACAGCAGCAATAGACTCTGTAAATGAGCAGAATTAGAATTGATATATGTTTAATTTAATAGGTATTTTAAGAGAAAAATCTCTTAGGCCAGCCCTATGAAAACGGGTGGACTTCAGATTGGCCAACGTTTATGCTCCTGATTAATTTTGCTATCATGGACCTACTTGTTCATTTGGCATCATAAAATAATGGGCTTTTGTCTTCAAAACAAACCAGCTTTGGGGGCTGGTGCAGGATCAGGGTGAACCTCAAGAAGTTTGGAGACAACACATAAAGTGCCCTTGTTACAAAGAATTGCATTTGCTTGTGTTCCTTCCCAGATGTCAGAGTTGCTGATTTGGGGATCTCTTTCTGGTCACATTGATGGGTCTGTGATCTGTAAATTGGAGATGGTTGGGGGTAATTACAGAAGATACTGTAGCTTTTAAATTCCAAATGAGTTAAGTGGTACGTGCAAGTTATGCAGAAAGTCTTACATTGTGTAAACAAGTGGCTCATATATTTGTGTTTGTTTTTTTGTTTTTTTTTATTTTATTTTCCAGCTGTACTTTCAGGTTTCCCAGCACAAACATCAAGATAACATTCACAGCTCTGTCCAATGAAAAGAGAGAAAAACAGGAGGCCCCGGAGTCCCCAGTGAAGCCTGTGCAACCCCAGATCTCTCCCTTAACAATAAACATTCCAGACAACATGGCTCACCTGATCAGCCCTCTCCCTTCTCCCACGGGAACTATCAGGTATTTAAACCCTGCAGGTGGGATGCAGGGCCGTGGACAGGCTCAGCACAGCTTCTTCATTCAGCATTTTGCTGTTGAGCTCAAAGTTTGGTTCAAGCTCAGTGTTACCTGCCCTGGAGAAACCACCTTTCTGCTGACTAATAGCACAGTTGCATGAACAGTCTGTAATACTCTGATTTAACAAGTTAAATGTCTGCTCAGGAGCTCGGTGTTCTTAGAACAGCAAGACAGCAGATCTTTTTCTTGCATTCCAGCTGATTAAGATTGCTTGTTGCTCTTGCATGCTTATGGCAACACTTGAATAAGTTTAAATCACACCATTTTTAAACATTCTGATTTGTCACTGTTGCCCCGAAGTTCGACACCAGGAAAAGTGATGGTTTGGGTTATCATTAGTGTGGAAAGTGGACTGATCTCCTACTCCAGGAGCTTTGTTATCGATTACTCACCACTGGGGGTAAACAGGCATTTTACTTAAAATCCAGAGTGAGGGGCAGGGTCTGGATGGGCTCCAGGGGAGGTGATCTGGGATTTCCTTGCCCTGCACCTTCAGTTGGTAGTTGTAACCATCGACCGACCTGTTACTTGGGACCAAACTCACCTAACACAAGCAACCCATCCTCACTAACTGGTAAAATCAGTTCACATAGAATTTTGGAAATTCCTGGGAAGTTCAGGAGCAAAACTTCCACGTCAGGGCCCTGAAAGTTGTGTCAGAGTCACGGACGTGCCTTCGAAAGCGTTTTTGTCCCCTCTCACTTCCTGTGTCTCCACTGGAGCAAAGGACTGTTCGTGCTTGCTTTTTAAAAATGTACAACTTGCTAATGAAATTTGAATGTAAGGATAATTGAGTTCTCTCATGCTTGCCAAGATCTTGATCTCAGTATTGGAGTGCTTAATGACATCTGTACAAATGATGGAAGCAGAGAGAAAAGAGATCTAGACTTGACTGTGTAACAGGTTTGCTCTCTTAGATAAAAATGCAGGGAAAACACATCTTGCCCAAGAAATGACAGAGCAGGTCACAGGTGTTTCAGGTGACATCCCATCTATCACCACAGCCTTTGCCTCGCCATGAATTTTGTAATTCTCCTCAGGGCTTTCATGCACCTGTTGAGTAGTTTATTACAGACCAAAAAAGATGCCAGTTTTAAGTCTATTTTGAGAGCAAAGCTTGACAGTTTCTCTGCAAATCGCCCTGTTTTGTAGAAGACTTGTAAACTTGCTTTGATTGTACCATATGTGTGGCTTTGTCAATATATGCTGAAGTGAGCAGAGCAGAGGGATGTTGTCAGCTGATACGTGAAAACACAGAGCAGCACTGACCTATATTGAAAAAAAAGAAATTAGCCACACATTTGGGCTCTAATCAAGGATTCTTCTGCACAACACTTCAAAAAATTCCATCTCCCTCTTATAGTAAGTATATCCCCAATAGCAAACTATTGGTGGATTTCTTGTGATGTGAAGCTTGAAGGGTATTTTTATATAAATATATATTGCCCAGTCTGCCCTGCCTGGTTCTTTCCATAGGTAAAAAGGGAGGTAGCAAAAAAATGTGAGGGGCCAGGCAGACAAACAAACCTTGACAGATGTAAAATTCTTAAACTTTAGTGTATAAATCTAAATAACATTGTCTGGATTTATTTACTGTTGCAATTTGAACCACAGATTCAAGTTAGGTTAAAGGTTATCTGTAGAGGTAAGGCTGGTGCTGGGGGCACTGCAGGCTCTGCCATCGGGATTTGTAGTTTTTTTGGAGTTCCTGAGGGCTGCATTGAAATCAGTTTGCAGTAGGAACTGCAGAGTGTGTGTCCTTGTAAAGAGCTGCCAGAATTATTTTGGGGGACAGGCATCACCCACTGACTGTGTCTTTCCTCTTGGCTAAATGGAAATTGCAGAGGCAAACCAGCTTTGTGCAGCTGCAGTTCCTGTGCAGGGCAGGGGGCACTGATGGAAAGATGTCACAGTGCAATTACACAGTTTTCTCTCTGCTTCTCTGTGATGGATGGCAGAATGGGAAGTATTAAGAGATACTCCTGTGTTTGGCACCATCTCTTGCTTTCTAACAGTGTATCTGCTCTGTTGGCCTAATGCTGCATTAAATTAGCTGAGTCAGTGCTGATGCATCCCATTTATCGACCAGAGTATGGTTTTTATGCACATATGTGTGTGTCAGTACGTGCCTGTAAACACTTAAAACAATATTGGTTGAGATTTAAATAAGAACCAAACCTATTTTTTTCCTCACTGCTTGCTGTGTTTTTTCAGATGTACAGAAACACTGCCCAGGAGAGGTGATATTTTTTTTTTCCTGTGAGCAGACCGAACACAAGCACATGGCAGAAATTCCACACGAGATGTGTGTCTTGTTTCCAGTTACTGTCTCAAAACCGGTGGTTGCTGATGTAGCTAAAGTGGACTTTAGTGTTGGCAAATCTCACACAAATGGAGTACAGCCTAATAGATCAGTTGATCCCTGTTCTTTGAGGAGGGAGGCCTGAGCTGCACCTGGCAGGATTCTAATTCCCGTGGCTGAGTTAGCCAGGCTTGGAAGGCGTGGGGGTTGTGCTGGAAGCCCTGACAGCCTCGGAGCTCTGCTAGTGGCTTTGCTGCAGCAAAGAGCTTTTTGATGAGACACAGTGTGGTGATAAACTGTATAACAAAATAGTAGGATCTTCTTTTTATGCTCTACAGTGCTGCAAACTCCTGCCCATCGAGCCCCCGCGGCGCTGGCTCGTCAGGGTACAAGATGAGTCGTGGGATTCCATCTGACCTACATTTGATGGCCGACAATTCCCAGTCGGAAAACGACAAGGAGGCATCAGGGGGAGATAGCCCAAAGGTAAACATGGCTTGGAATCAATCCCAGGAATGACACCTGAAGTGAATGTAAGATTTTGGGGTATTCTGTTGGTTAAAACGTGTGCGCTGAGTCATAACTTCAGATCACAGACTTCAAAAACAACAAGGGTTGTGTAGGGTTTTGTGATCAGAAGTGAGATTGATTAATTGACTGGTTTGCCCCTCTCCCCTTTGGGGGAGGGTCTGTGCAGTCTCAGATACAGATCTGTTCACAGGCTATTGAAAATCCTTTGCAGTTACATGTGTCTCCAAAATTTATGTTATCTTAAAACTGCTAATCAGAAGAACAAAATTATCTTAGTTTCTTTTCTGATTTGAGATTTTGGCTATTTTAGAAGTGCCTTAAGTCAAGTTAATTGTGCTCTGTGACTTTTGATGTAGAAAGGAGGGTGTATATCTTTGTGAAGTTTATTAATGCAGCCTTCCTTGTTCCCATGCAGGACGACTCTAAGCCACCCTACTCCTATGCACAGTTAATAGTCCAAGCAATTACAATGGCCCCGGATAAGCAGCTCACACTAAATGGAATTTATACGCACATAACTAAAAATTATCCCTACTACAGGACAGCAGACAAGGGCTGGCAGGTAAGCTTGATTTCTGCAATACTTGTTTTAGTTGGGAGCAATGCTGGTAGCTGTAAATGGTCTTGAGCAGTTGGTGCCTCAGAGCCCTTCAGAAACAGAGTTTGTCAAATGACTGTGTTGTCTTTCTCCTGATTGTAAGTCCTCCAACAAAGTGAGCAATTTACATTAGTTTCTATTTGAGACATTTGCTTTATTCGTGGAATGGTGTTCTCTAAACCTCTAGTACAGACAGACTTTGGGGGAAGGAAAGTACATTTGGCACTGGATTTGAATACCATCTGCTATCTAGGAATGGTGGTGTGTTCTGTAGCTTACAGTTGTGTAAACATCCGTACTGCTATCTTGAGATAAAACTGAGATATTAAATGTTACAAGTCCAGTTTTATTTGGGAACAGTGGTTTTGACCATGCAGTAAGTGAAGGAACAAGTGTGTTATCTGTTGTTGTCTCACCCTGGTTCGTGCCCTGTTCTGTTTTTGAACTTGCCCATTTCTATACCAAGTTACACCAAACCCTTCAACTCTGCAGAATTAATTTCTGCTTGCTTTTCATTTTTAAAAGACAAGCCCCAGCGTTTGCCAGGATGACTAACCGAGTACAAATCAGTCTGGCAGAGTGTGCCCACACACACAGGAAGGTTCAGTGCCTTTGGTGCTGTTTTGGGGGTCTCAGAGGCCCAGGAGCACGCTGTCCATTGTGGGGTACCACTGTCACTGTTGCTGCTCCCTCTGCAGCAGGGACGTGTCTGGAGTTATTTTCAGGGAGATGAAATGTGGAGAAGGTGTGGGAGGGGAAAAGTCAGGAAGTGTTAACACTGGCTGTACAAGTGAAAGACTGAAGAATACAGCAGAGGAAGAGATTTTAAAATATTAATCACGTAGTTATTTGTCATGAGGCCTACATGAAAGCTGGATCCCTTTCCCAAGGTTAGCAGGAACAGAGCTGTTCCTGGCTGTTTGCTAAGGGTTTGGCTAGTGCAGGACTTGGCTGCTGTTGTGGCTGGGAAGTCTCTTTTGTTTCCCTTTCCCACATAACAGTGCAGTATCCTGGCTGCAGACATGATGACAGATCTGTTTTAGCAACAAGACTCTGTTTATGAAATGCTGGTGTGTGTTTTCCTTCCTATTCTGCAGCACCTTGAGTGTGTGTTTGTGATGCTGCTTTACCTGAGCATCATGAACCCAGCGCACACACACACACTGCTGTGCTCAGGTGGGGAGCTCTGCTGTGGAACAGGGGGTGTGTTTGGGGGTGGAATGCTCCAGAAAGCCAAGATGATAGACCCAGCAGACTTGGGGTGTTCTGGAGTAATTATTTAGCACCTATTTGTAGAAATAATTGCAAAAGCTGAAAATCAGATGCTGTTCACTTACTGCTCTGCCAGCTTCTATCCATCAGGAGTTGGGTTGCAGCTAGGGTGATGTAGGATAGATGTTTGAAATCATATTTGGGGCTAAATATGCCCATATTATTCAAAACATAGACTACACACACATGTATAGTGTCCCAGTCCTGTACCTTAACAAATAGCATTGAGATAATTATGTCCTTTATTATTCAAAGGTCTCATTTTGTTGAGCACTTGAAGACTCTCTGTGAACTTATTTTAGCAGGTATTTTTGGATCTACTCTTTTATTCTAACATATGGAGAAATAAATACAATTTATAAACATGTTCTTGGCATCTTTCTAGTTATGTTTCGATTTTTGGCAGGGAAAACCATCTCTGGTTTCATCAGTTTGCACTTAGGAAACCATACATGGTTATCATTGCTTTGGGTTCTCCAAACTTGCCATCAGGGTCGTGAACTCAGATATTTGAGCAAGATTTACATTTGATTTTGTAAATTTTTGAGGGCTTTTGTTACCATAAAGCTTTTTGTCCACGTACCCCCGTTCCCCCATGAGTATTTCAGCAGGAACACTTAGCACCAGTTTTTTCTTGTTCAGTGATAATGCTGAGAGAGATTTTGGGGTTTATGTGTCTTAAAAATAAAAAATTAAAATTCAAAAGGTTCTGTTGCAAAGCCAAGCACAGACAGAGCCACTTGAGGGTGTCAGCAGTTCTGTACATCACTTTGATGCGAGAGTGGGGGGTGTGCTGCTGCAAAGGGAGGATACGGGAATGTGCAGAGAGATCCTGGTAACCAGGATCTCATGGAAAACCCGGTTCAGGACCTGCTGCCACTTGGTGTTTTTCTAGACACACTAAATCCTTGGCTCCTTTATTGAGACAGACTGGACTGTGGGTGAACTCCCAGCAATCCAGCTGCCTTTGGAACTTGTGTAATTTAACCTTTTCTTTCTGAACTGTGGAACAGTAACAGGGTTGTGATCTAGGATCAAAATCACTATATGCTGTGTTCTGCTGGCCCTCCTAGCAGGAGCTGACACTGTGTGACACCTGGGGAAGGGTTGTGTGTGAACACTGATAATTTTTCTTTATTTTTCCTTTTCTTTTTAACACTGCATTCTGCACAGTATTTGTGGTGTCCTAACAGTTGGTTGCAATCGCTGTGTTTCTCATGAGAGATTTAAATGGGATTCCTGTTATTTCCAATCAGAATACTGGGTTTTTAATTGTTGGGAAACGTATGACAAATGCAAGAGTCCTGTCAGGTTTCTGGCACTGCCTTGGCAGTGCTCTGAGTTCTGTTGAATTAAGGAATTAAAGAGCTGAACCCCGAGTCTCCTGTAGTACAAACTGCTGCACTAGGCCACATTCTGACTTGGAAAAGTTATATGAATTCTACATATTTTTTTATGTTCCATAGAATTCAATACGTCACAATCTCTCTCTGAATCGTTATTTCATCAAAGTACCACGTTCCCAGGAAGAACCAGGCAAAGGCTCATTCTGGAGGATAGACCCTGCCTCTGAAAGCAAATTAATAGAGCAGGCTTTTAGGAAAAGGCGGCCTAGGGGAGTACCTTGCTTTAGAACCCCTCTGGGACCACTCTCTTCTAGGTAAGGAAAAACAGATGAACGAAAAGACTATGGCTGTTGTTTAATCTTCAGGCTGATACAGACTTGGATACAGTCACGAGTTTAGTAATTTAATTTCATCCAGACTCAGTTGTTTGAATTCTGTGTGACTCGTTAGGAGGCTGCCCCATTCACCAGGCTTGTGTTTACTGCTTGTTTTCGGTGTTAAAAGAACTCTGTTTGCATAACTAACTATCAGATTGTTAATGTAAGCAAGCCTTGCTGTACCTTTGGTGGGTTTTACCGAATTATAACTTTAATTTCTAACTGCCATCTGCTGGATTTTAAAACTGTTTGCAAAGAAAATTCTCAGATACCGGCTGCCATTCTGTTAACCTTAGAGATGCCAATTGTGTATTCAGCTTGATAATGCTGGAGCAGAATTCATGATGGGGAAATCACCTGAGTTTAAATTATTCCCTCTGTAAAGTTATGGCCTTTCTGCTGGTGCAGATCTGTTACTACTTGCCCTGTAGCCTGAGATTTGCTCATTGTTCTTCTCCACCAGAAGAAATGTTCATGTTTCACAGATTGCTTTAGAGTCTCCCTAAGAAGGCATCCAGCCACTTCCTGGAGTTTGCTTTTAAATCCTGTCCCTGTTTAACAGAAGCTTTCTAAAAGATCCTGGGATCTGGGTTGTAACTCGAGGTGCCCTCCCCTCCTCTGGGGCCGCGTGTTACGGTCTCCTTAGAGGAAGGTTAAAACACATCAGCTGCTGCTTTCATTTTTAACTACAGAAGTGCCCCAGCTTCTCCTAATCACTCTGGAGTGCTGTCTGCACACTCCAGTGGCGTCCAGACCCCCGAGAGCCTGTCCAGGGAGGGGTCTCCCGTCCCGATGGAACCTGAGCCCAGCACTGTCCAGCCAAAACTCGCCGTCATACAAGAAGCGCGATTTGCACAGAGTGCCCCAGGTGAGCAGCCCTGGGCTGAGCTGGGCTGGGCTGGGGCAGGGTGGGGGCTCATGCAGAAATAGTGCCAGGACTTCACCAAAAAAGGGGATATATGCAGTCTCTTAACATTCAGAGCAAATCTGTGAGAGACCGAGAAAGAGGGAGATTCTGTTTGCAGAGTTCAGGCTGTTTCCTGGGGGCTGCCAAGGAGAGGCTGTGCCTCCGTCCTGGGTAGGACTGTGCTGTCTTGTAACAGTTGTCACTTGCTTTCAAAGTGTATTCTCTCGAGTCAAGAAAAAAAATAAAGGAAATAGAAGGTTAAATGTGTTACAGAAATGAGGAAATGCCTTTCACAGCTCTGTGATCATCTCATGCTTTCAAGGTGGGGGATAAAAGAATTGGAAGGGTAAAGAGAGAGAAGAAGTTGCCTGTTTAAAACAAAAAGGGCATAAGACATGGTGGGATAAGGATGTGTTTGTTTAATTACCTTAGTTTATATATGTTTGCCATCCATTTTCTTGGTGATGATGTGGCACTACAGAGTGCCAGTGATCATTGAGTGGTGAGGGCAAACATGGTCCTGAACAGAGACACTGAGATCTCCCAGCCTGAGGATGTGGAGAGTGTTGCTGATGCTCCACACAACGCCTGAAGCACATACATGTTCCCATCTGTGGAGAGGGATCTGTGCTCTGTTTGTCAGTGTAGCTGCACTGGGGGAGAGCTGGGGGTGCTCCAATGGAGTGTGGCTTTTACTGAGCCGGTACAGCCCTTACCCTGAGTCTGTGGCTGGGAATAACCACGTGTCATGATCACTGTCCAGTATTACCTTCTAGATCATTAGTGAAGGAGGTAGTTAAACCTCTGAGGCTTTAGTGTTAAGTTTAAAAGAATGACTGGGTTAAAAGAAATGATTAAAATTGGCAGCCTAATTTTGACCTTTCTCTTGTAGGATCACCTCTCTCTAGCCAACCAGTTTTAATTACTGTACAACGGCAGCTACCACAGACTATTAAACCCGTCACCTACACTGTTGCAACTCCTGTGACAACATCAACATCCCAGCAGCCTGTAGTTCAGACAGTTCATGTTGTCCACCAGATCCCAGCTGTGTCAGTCACCAACGTGACTGGATTAGCACCAGCAAACACTTACACTGTCGCGGGACAGGCCGTCGTCACGCAAGCGGCGATGGTCACCCAGCCCAAGGTAGAACCTCAAGAGAATGGAGACCACAAGGAAGTCAAAGGTGAGAACCTTGGGGGGTTGTTTTGGGACCTCTTTATGCAGAGGGATCAGTATTTGAAACTTGAAATCGCAGAACCATAGAATGGTTTGGATTGGAAGGGACCTTAAAGGTCATCTTGTTCCGACCCCCTGCCATGGGCAGGAATGCAGCCCATTAGACCAGGTTGCTCCAAGCCCCATCCAGCCTGGCCTTCAACACTTCCAGGGATGGGGCATCAGTATTTCCAGGTGAAATGTTTGGCTAAAACTGAAGATTTTGCATCATCATTTCTCAGAATGAAGCAAGTATTGAAATGAGATGCACTTTCCCACTGAGGGTTGACTGAGTGAAACCCAGTGGTTCTTTACCACTTCCTTGTTTTTAACCGTGTTTTATCCCCTGTTTTGCAGTGAAAGTGGAGCCTCTCCCTGCTATTAGCCATGCTGCAATAGGAGCTGCTAGTCAGATCATCCAGACATCTCAGCCTGCCCCCCTACAGACAGTCACCATCGTGCAACAGGCGCCCCTGGGGCAGCACCAGCTGCCCATAAAAACTGTAACGCAGAACGGGACGCACATCGTGCCCATCAGCACGGCCCTGCCGGGGCAGGGCACTGCTGGTACGTATGGAGGGCTGTGCTTTGGCCATGGAAACCTCCCAGCACCACTGCTGCCTCCTGACCTGTGTCCTTGTGTCCTTCCTAGTTAGACTGAGGAGTGAGTTCCACAGAAGCTGTAGCTCACAGCCCTGCAAGGGGCTGTTCCTGCCCTGTTAGGAAGAAGGGGTTTCTCCTCACTGAGCGTCACCTGAACATCGTCTTGCTCTTCTTGTGGTCATTATAGGGATGTTCTAAGTGGTGACAGCCCGTCCTCCCTCCTAATTAAGCCTGGATAGGACACCTTCTGTATCCCAGGTTGCTCCAAGCCCCGTCCAACCTGGCCTTGGACACTTCCAGGGATGGGGCAGCCACAGCTTCTCTGGGCAACCTGTGCCAGGGCCTCCCCACCCTCACAGGGAAGAATGTCTTCCTAACATCTAATCTAACCCTGCTCTCTGTCAGTGTGAGGCTATTCCCCCTTGTCCTGTCACTACCTGCTCCTGTAAATAGTTTCTCCCGTCCACAGGCCTGTGGCACCAAGGTCCTGATCCCTTTTCCTGTGTAGCCTTAGTGACTTCAGTGCTGTCATTACTGATTTACCCAGATAGAAACAAGTTTTAAAAGAAGGTCCTGTAAAACAAGGCCATTCAAATGGTATCTGATCCCGGGTGGTTTGTTGGGAACCCAACAACAGGAAAACCAGAACTTGCTTGTTTGCTTTTTGAACTGTTATTTTTATTCTGATTTTATTGAACCTGTGGTAGAACCGACCAAAATTCTGTAAGATTTTGAGATTATTGTTATCTGAATCCCCTTGCTCCCCTCTGGAACTGGGCAGGCTGTGCTCTGTCATCATTCCATACATTCACACTTGCTTTGCTTTGCAGGTGCACACAAGTGGTTCTTAGTTTTGCTTTGAATGTTACCTGATACTGAAGGAGGTTTTCTGTCATGAAATATGTTTGCAGAAATATTTTAGGGCTATCTTATATCAATTTATTACCTGCATTTCTGCTCTAAAGTCTTTCTAGTGGAGTGAATTATCTGCTTAGGTTTTTTTTACTCCTCTGACATTTATAGGTCAGAGTTCTGGCTGCTGCCACTTCACTTGCAGCTTAAGAGCAGCAAAGGCTATCACAGTCAGACCTGAGGTGCACTTTCTGTGTCAGAAGGGATGTGTGAGTTGAGCTGAGAGCCATGTGAAATACATTGAAAAGTTATTTTTAAATGTAAGAAATAAGTCCTTTTGTCTCTTTCCTGGGTTCTTAAAACTCAGCTGATCTCAACACATACCCTGACAGGGCAGCTGCTGGGTGTGTGTAGGGAATGTGGCTGCACGTAGGAGGAGAGTTGTGGTGCTTCCCACCGTGTGTGACAGGGTGGGAGATTCCTGGGCTTTAAATACCTCCTGAGGTGTTCACACTGTGAACAGCAAGTGAGGAGTACTCCAGCTCCTGGTCTCTCTGTTACAGTTACTCCTGAACCAGCAAGAAACCAGGTAATTTTCAGGCAAAGCATCTAAAGGGGGAACTGGGCCCGCAGAAACACAGGTTTGTTTGTGTGTGTGTGTGTTAGCATGGGCACACCTGTATTTACACACACATTTGTGTGTGTTTGTCTTGGGAGAAAGAAGATTTGTGTCATCTGGAAGCAAAGAAATCCAGAGCAACTCCTGTTCCTGTTCCATTTTCCATGTGCAGTAAGCAGGTGCTGTGAGATCTGCTCTCAGCTTGGCAGCACTGCCTGGTCCCTGTGAGTCAGCTGAATGTTCTGAGGTCCAGAAGAAACTCAGCTTTCTTACTGCACAATAAAACTGTGGAACTGCATATTCTGTGTTTCAGCTTTCAGTGTAGAGTTCAGACATCATCTTTCTTTTGTGTGTTTCCTCCTCCCACGTGTCAGCTGTGGTGCAGCCAGTGGGTCTCTTGCTACTCACCAGACCCTGGCTTGAGTAATCACAGAATCACAGGATGGTTTGGGTTGGGAGGGACCTTAAATCTCATTTCATTCCACCCCCCTGCTGTGGGTGAATCGAACAGAATAATTCAGTGACAGTCTTAATGTGTGTTTGAAGGTGAGGGGTGAACTTGTTGATTTTATTTAAGCAACAATAAATTTGCAGGAAGGCATTTTATTCAGGAGTTACATCTCCGTGGCCCCTCTTCAGAAATGGTACAAGGAGTAGCTTTTCTAATTGGAGCTGAATAACTGCTGAGATACAAGAGCAAATTGATTTACAGCTTGGTACATGCAGAGGTGATGTTCCAGGTACTCTGTAGGATGGCTTGCTATGAACAAATTACAGTTTTAGCCCATAATAATTTCTCATGGACTGGATGTTTCAGCTTCAGTAGCAGGGAATGCTGTGATAATGTCAGTGAAGTGCTGAGAGGAGGGAGCAGGAAAAACACAGGTGGTTTGATAATGCCTAGATAGTTTTGTGAAGTGCAATGAATGAGTACATCTGTAATTAGTATTTTGCATTCTTTGCAAAGACATTGAATGGCTGATTTAATAATATTAATAATACTGAGGAAGAGGCTGATCAGGGGAAGAGGGAAGGAACCTCTGGGTGTCTCAAGGATTAAAGGCCTGGACCTGCCCATTGGTGGTGCCCTGTGCTGTCTCCTCCATGGAGGGAGATGAAAATCTAGTACAGGATATTTGAACTGTATTTTTCTGTCAATCTAATGCAATTGTGGATCTGAATCTAATCACATGTCTGGAAGTACCACTGGTGCTTGTTCCAGCCCTGCCCTTACCTGTGGGCAAATGCCAGGGGAATTGCTGCTTGTGTCTTGTGCATCTCTTGGCTCTGAATTCCAGGGATTTCCTGCAGTATCTTATAGCCCCAGCTGGATCTGGCATGGTGCTGTTTTCCTTCCAGGCCATGTCACACATCTGCAGTCATCAGAGACATGGCCAGACCCTACCAAAGGGTCTGTGAATCCACTTCCCAGTTCTGTCACAAGTTACGGTGTTGATTTGCTTCCAGTCATTGAGTCTTCCCCCGCCTTCAGTTCTCCAGTGACTAAATGAAGCTGCTTTCCCGTTCTCCCACCTGTGTCCAAATCAGTGTGAATGTTGAGTGGTTGGGGAAAACGTCCTTCAGGTTGTGCAGATTAAACAAATCACCCCCCCCAAAGAAAAAAAAAAATCTCACCTGGGCTCCACGTGGAGCCAATGAAGGAATTGACCATTTAATGACAGTGCCGGGGTGCTGAGGTTTTCCTTCCCTCTTTTCCAGCTGCTGCAAGCCCTTTGCATATGTTGGCCACCCACGCGTCGGCATCGGCGTCGCTGCCCACCAAGCGCCAGAACGGAGACCAGTCGGAACAGCAGGAACTCAAACGTATCAAAACAGAGGATGGAGAGAGCATAGTCATAGCTGTGAACGTGGACACCCCACCCGTGGCAGTGAGTGACAAAGGCAGTCAGAACTAGAAACTTAGGGGAGTTTTTCTTTCTTCTTTTTTTTTTTCCTTTTTTTTTTTTTAAGAAAAAAAAAAAAACACAAAAACAAAACAGACACAAACTCCGTGGTGCCAAAAGGAGACACTTAAAATCTAACACCTAAAACGCTGGAACATGTTCTCACGCAGTGGGGAAAGGGGCCCTGTGATCAGACTTCAACTTTCAGCACTGAAACAAAACCCAACACAGGTGGCCTTAAAACCTTGGTAATTTAAAAGTCAAAACTGCAGAACCCATGTTGTTGTAGAGGCTGTTCCCCCTCTGCTCCTGCCCCGCCGGACTGTGTGTGCTGGGGGGGGCTGCAGCTTTACCAGGACCTGTCAGATGATTTCCAGGACTGAGGATCTCAGTGTAACGGCAGCATGATAGCGCTTAGTGTGACTGGTTTGACGATTGTATATTCCTAAAGGGAACAGAGGCAGGAGCCATTCCGACACCGTGGCAGCTACGCCTTTCCGAACCACCCACCCATGCAGTTGTTGGTAGATAATGCAGTATTTTGTTGTTCACATGTGGAATTAGAAATTTTGGAGGTGTATTTTCATTTCTTTGCAGAACAATGGGGTCTTTGACATTTCAAATCACTCCATTTCTACTCCGGAAACTTTGGAATCACGCAAATACTTTTCATGTGAAATTTTGTTCGGTAAAAAAACTGAATGTGGGGTTTTTTTAACCAACGGAATGATTTTACTTTTGTCTGTCCTGTTCAAGTTCAGATAAAGCTACTTTATTACATCTGCAAATTTTCATATTTTAGCAGTTGCCTGATAAATTTAATCAAATTTTATTACCATGTGTAGTGATCAAATGCTTCTTTGGGCTTGCATGTAACTGATTAGAAACTCTGATGTAAATGAGCCGTTAACTGACGTAAAGAACTGCTATGGATTTGACCAGAGCTGCACTTACCTGTTTCTCTCTCTGCTACCTTTTGCTGTTTGTTACTTTGTGTTGACTTTGACTGTCCCTGGCATATTTTTCCAGTCTAAAGTAAAACAAGAGTCTCGCTTAATATTGTGTATGTTTAAGATAACAGACTGTTCTTCATTTAGAAAGAGGAAATTCTTTATCACGAGTCCTTTTAAAAAGAGTAAAATTATCTTGTCAGAGGTATATTCGATATTTTTAAGCTTAAGCACCCTCGAGTAGAAATTAATCTGCCCCATTTCTCCGTAACACTTCGATGTCAGACACTGACCTCCGGGGTCTCCATGACCAGTAGCTGTTGTGGTTTTCTAACAGTGGCTACCAGATTATGGTAATAATTATTATAATTATTTTTTTTTTAAGTGTGTGTTCTGCAGTTGAACATTTTAAAATGTATCGGTAATTTCTCACTTTAATGTGGTAATAGATTCCACTTTTACATTTCAAAAATCAATTGAAACAAGGCTGCTGTTCAGTCTTCAACTCACACAACGTCTTAGTTCCTCCTGCAGCCAGGTGAGTGGAAGCGTTGGCTTCATGGGAATCTGGTTTTTTGTCCTGTTCTGTAATAAAAATGCATTATTTATATTTCCTTTCCCGCTGTGAAAGGAAAAAACTGTATTTTCACGATGGACTGAACAGTTTGGAGTGGTTATTTTAGGCAGCTTTTGGAAACTATTTACCTAAAGACCAAATATGAGAAATCTGTACAAGTTTTGTGTTCATCCACACAATGGAACTGTTACAATGTCTCTGCAGATAATACATATTAAAAAACTATGAAAAAGAAAACTCTACACAAGCTGGATTTATAACAGGCATTTAAAAAAAAAAAAAGAAAGCGTAACCTGAAAAGAAGCATTTCTGTACAATTGCAACGTTTTCTTTAGAGGTTTTAAAAATAAATAAAAAAAAAAAAGAAGTAAAGTTTTAACATACTTTTTTTAAGAAAAAAAAATCCAGTACTAGTAATTTAATTTGGTGTTGAATGAATTGACTAGAATGTGGTTTATTTTCAGAAGTGAGAATCTGTTCACAACTAGGGCTAGGTGAATAATAGTGTATAAGATTTTTTAAATAAAATTAAATTTTATTCAGCAAATTAACTAAGTTGAAATTACTCAACAAGTGTGTTTGAAATACTGACATATATTTTGGGGTGACTAATGCAGTTTCTGCTGGCAGTGCCACAGGACAGTGTCAGACCCAACAAGCCAAGGTGTCCCTTCCTGACACTGTCTCAGGAGCCAAGGGCATGGATGGGTCTGGGACTGGCCCCTGTTCACATGTTGGTGCACGTGGAATTGGGCACAGGAACGTGTCTGTGCTGAGATGGATGGTTATTTCTGTAAAGATGTGTAAGGAGGTGGCACTTGGAGAATCCCTGTCATGAATGTGGGCTTGGTTTCTGATCCCCTCTGCCCACATTCCCTTTGTTTCTTGTCAGAGTTGGGGAAATGCTTCTGACCAACAACCAGGAAAGCTCTACTGGTCAGGTTTTCATGTCAGTGCTTTCAGGAGAAACCAGCAGAGGGCTGTGGAACTGCTGGGAAGGGCTGGGGCGTTTGGGGCCAAAGAGCAGAACCTGCTCCTGTAACAGGAAGAACGGTCTGAGTGGGCTGTGGTGGGAAGTACCCCTATCTCCTGCTGACCAGACCAGAGTCATTGGCTTGTTCAAACAAACACAGTCTGGGGAAGGAGAAAAAAATAAAATGCTGAATCTGGAGGCAGTGAAGTGGTGTAATTGTTACTGTGCCATGGAGGCAGGGGAGCCGTGGCGAGCCGTGGCATTCCAAGGTGTGTGATGGCCCGTGGCTGTTGTGTCCAGCACAGCCCTGTCTGCAGGAACTGCTCGTGTCTCATGTTTGCCAACTGTACTGGTTGATCTTGTATTTGTTACTTCAGTGTGGATACCCAAAGGTTCTGAGAGAGAAATCTTCGTGTTCCATGCTTTCTGCTGGCAAACACCTGGAATTGCCACAGAATTTAGCACAGTGGCTCATTGTTTAGTTCTGTCAGGATTTTGAACTGTGACACAGGTGCTGCAGAAGGAGACAGCAAAACAGGGAGAGAAGAAAAAGAAATGGATAATCCATGCACTTAGAGAGCAGATGCTGGTGGGAATACTTTATGTTTCAGGAACAGTCGTGTTTTAGACTTACTGTGCAAATCCTGCCGTGTCCTCGTGGCTGGGGGTGATCCCAGCCTGCAGCACCGCGGCCGTGTGTGCCATCAGTCAATCAATCCATCAATCAGTGGGCTGTAATCCTGAAAGTACTGTTCATTTTCCAGGAAAATGACTGACTAAACACTGTTCATTTGATTGTAGAGCTGTGCAAATGCTGGGTAAATTCACCCACGGACCGCGGGGCAGCAGCGAGCGATGGGATGAAGTCCTGGCAGAGCAACCTGGAGCCAAAGCCAGGTGGGAAGACTCATTCCTCTGCTGGATTTGGATCCCTGCAGGACAGCCTGTGTGCTGAACGATACAGATTTGCAGGTAGTACCAGAAGAAGGAGTTGGAGGTCAAGTCCATTTGGTATTAGGGGATTCCACGGTCAGTGCAGCACCGCTGGCTGCCCACACAGGTGTGTTCTCATCCTGCTGCCCCACTGGAGCAGATGTTTAGAGGAAGTGTTGTAAGTTCAGTTTAAATCTCCCAACAAACAGCTCATAGTCTGCTGCCAGCTCCAGGATAACTGGGATGGCAGGGCAGGGGGATGGTGCTCCAGAGGGGAAGATGTGCAGAGCAGTGCAGGATGGTGGAGTTCAGGAGTCTCCTTGCTCTTCAAAGCAGGTCCCACTGGTGGGATCATGAGCAGCTCCTTCCTGATCTGGTGAGAGGGAGTTTCCATCACGCTTGGACAGTGGTCTCCAGCCCTTGCCCTGCATCTTTCTCTGGAAAGATGACAGTTCCACTTAGTCCTGCTGATGGAGCTGTTACAAGGTGAGGAGCCTCAGCCCAGGAGCTGTGGTGAGTGGTAAGTGCTGAGCAGGAACTGGTTTGGACTTATTTTGGGATAAACACCAAGGTCTGTGCCCCAGGCAGTGGCTCAGGTGTTCCTGTCCCCTCTTCACACAGCGGGTTCAGCTCCTGTCCTTCACCAGCCACCACTCCTGACTCACGTAGGTGTTTATTCCCCCAAACCTGGAGCAATGGAAGCTTGGGCTGTGACCATCAGTGAATACAGCAAAGTTAGTCACTTTTATTTAAAAGAAATAACATATTACAAATAAGTGTGCAAAACAATTCCTGTGGTTAAATACACATAAAAGCAACATGCAACCGTGACATCAACATGGTAAGTTAGTCCTTAGTAGGTTACGTGAGACTAAAAGGGACTTGTCAGAGTTTGCAGCTAAACAAGGTAGGAGTGAACTGGCGTGTCAGGGCTGAAGCATCTGTGAAATTAAGAGTCCAGAAGAGCAGGACCTCCCTGCCCCAGGGCTTAGTGCCACAGAGGCCAAGCTTGGGGCTAATCTTGGGTTCTGGGTTAAGAGCTTGTGCCTTAGGTCAGCAGGAAATAGGGTAACAATTGTTGGGGAAGAGTGTACAGGTGAGTGGGTTCAGTCTAACCTACCTGTCCTGGGCCAGCAGCTTTAGGATGCGACAGCTCAAAGCAAAAAAAAAGACAAGTTTGGAAGTTTAAAGCCGTTGCTGATGTGGATTCCTGCCAGCTCCTTCAGTCCTGTGCTGGACATGAACAGGGCCTGTCCCAGCCCCAGGGTCTGGCAGCAGTTTGGCAGCACAGCTGGTACACCAGTACCCAGGGGGATTTACAGCTGGAGCAGCTGCCTGGGGACAGCAGGAATCACCTCTACAGCTACAGGGCCCTGGGTGTTTGTTGTGCACACGCAGGGGGTCGGCTCAGCCCCTGCCTAGAGGTGCCTCCCCTGCTCTGGCGTTTGGCACCTGGGGCAGTTCGTGCTGATCCCTCCCCTGCACGGGCAGGGCCCCCCCACTGCCCCCACCCAGCCCCTGCACAGGCAGGGGACAAGCAGAGCTCGAGCTGCAGGTGTCCTGTCACCTCTGCTCCTGGCCAGGCTGGCAGAGGGAGCATCACCCAGAGCCTTCCCCCCTCCCAGCCGTGCAGTAGAAGTAAAGCAACGCTGAAATCTTCTGGTTTCACATCCCTTCTCTCAAGCCCTGGGGTGGGCAGCCCTGCAGAGCTGCCCGGGTGGCAGGCACGGTGCTGGAGCCAAGTCATGTCACAGTTTGGAGTGAGAGAAACCCAGTAGGCACAAGCTTGTTGAAAGCCACATCTTGAAAACTTGAGTTGGTGACAGTAACCCAAAGAGATTTTAATGATGAATACTCGCAGAAATGAGAACAAACATATGTAGTCCACTACTTCAGAGCTGCTTGTGATCACGTTGGGCCAGGCTTCTCTGTGAGCTCTGCTGAACTTCTGGATCAGTACTGGACGTTCATAACTGTCCCTCAGGTGTGGAGTGGCCGAGGCAGGGCTGTGACTCGTGCACTCCCCTCCACCCAGTCAGAGCTTCTCGTCTGTCATTTCTAGGAACTGAGCGTACACATCCCTTGAGCATTCCCCTTTTTGGTTGAACAAGAACTTGTAGTAGCTGCCATCTGCACATATCGCTGCAACACAAACGAGCAGAGTCAGCTGGACTGTGCCTTCCTGCTCTTCAGCCACAGCACAACCCTCCCCTTCAGGCTCACAGAGCACCCAGATATGCTGGGGTGGGACCCGAGGGCCCCCAGCCCTGGCCAGCACAGGCTGTGCCAGCCTTGTGCCCCCTCCCTGGGCAGTGGGACAGCCAGAGCTGATGGGGACACCCAGCCCTGTCTCAGCAGAGCGTTCCCTCCAGCTCCCAAACCCTGGCTCTCCAGCCACAACCTGGGCACTCCTCCAGCACTCACCTATGACAGCGTTTGGCTCTGTTCCAAAGGCACAAATGCATGGAGAGCCTGAGGGAACCTGGAATTTGGAAAAACTCCATTTGGAACTGAAGTATTTGGGGAGAAAGGTGGCAGAGGCCAAACTGAAAGAGAAAAAAAATAAGCATAACAGCTTAGTAAGGTGTTGAGTAGAGTGGATTCAGAACTGCTGGAGTGACTGAACAAGATAAAGGGCTCACACTATTTCTGACTGGCTTTTTATGATCTTTTACTAAGTATCAGGTAACCTGGACAATTACCCTTCTTGGCAAGGGGGAGCCTAAAACTACCTTTATGTTTATAAGTGGCTGCAAAAACTGCCAAGGAATTGATTTTGAGTAGAGGGATGTGTCCATGAGGTATGTTCATGCTGAGATCCACTAAAACCCACCCTGACCCTCTGCTGGAATGCTACAGCCCCACAAGGGACAGCAGGAACTTGGCACTTTAACCACCCAGTTCTAAATCTGCAGCTTCACTCCAGCCCAGCAGATCAATCTTGCTGCCTCCAGCAGTGCGGGGATTTGCTACTGAGTGACACAACCAGTTTTAAATGCCATTAAAAAGCTCAAGGCCCCCCCCAGGGCTTCAGAAAGGCTCAGTCCATACCTTGACTGCTTATTTCTTTTAGGGTCTTCTGCAGCAAAGATGTGGACTGTGCCGTGGTCACTGGAGACGCAGATGAGGGAAGCATCCTGATTGAAGTTAATACTGCAGAGAACACAGACAGCTGCAGGATTCCCCTGTCACACAGTTCTGCTGCTGCAGTTGCCCTCAGCAGCTGCCAGCCCGGTCTGGGGTGGGAACAGCTCCTCTCTGTAGGAGCTGGGGCTCCCCCAATCCAGGACTGCCTTGGGATGAACAGCCCACATCCCCCAGTCCAGGACTGCCTTGCGATGAACAGCCCAAATCCCCCAATCCAGGACTGCTTTGAGATGAACAGCCCAAATCCCCCAGTCCAGGACTGCTTTGAGATGAACAGCCCACATCCCCCAGTCCAGGACTGCTTTGAGATGAACAGCCCACATCCCCCAGTCCAGGACTGCCTTGGGATGAACAGCCCAAATCCCCCAGTCCAGGACTGCCTTGGGATCAACAGCCCACATCCCCCAGTCCAGGACTGCCTTGGGATCAACAGCCCAAATCCCCCAATCCAGGACTGCTTTGAGATGAACAGCCTGCACTCAGAACAGGGCCTGGAGTGTCAGGAGCAGCAGCAGCACCCCCTGACATGGACTCCATGGGTGGGGGCCACTCTGACACTTCTGGAAGAGAAGGAGCTCTGCTCAAGGAGTGGGCAAACGTCACTCCTACCCCAGATGGGGCTCAGTACAGGAGTGGGAGTTTCCCTGCTCCTGGGAGTCACTCCTGTCCTGGGCACTCCCCTCCCAGCAGGATGTGGTGCCGAAGCTCCACCTGCCCCAGGCTCTCCAGTCCCTGTGCAGTCCTCAAGTGCATCAAAGCCCTCCCAGTGTGTCAGTGTAAGTTCAGCATCCCCAGCTCCCACCTGTGCTGGGCAGAGGCACAGCTGGCACCACCCAGGGTTCTGTCCCAGCCCCTGTGCCAGGCTCCACACAGCTCCCAGCTCCCTCCCCTCCCCAGCAGCGAGCCCAGAGCAGCCCTGGGCCCTGTGAGTGCTCTGTGTGCCCAGGCAGCACATCTGTGCTCAGCCCAGCACCTGAACATACCAGCACACTGGACATACCAGTATATATTGGCTGCCTGTGATCCTCGACGTAGCTCCTGGATTAAATGCCCTGATGAAGTATCAAATATCCTTATGAGGGTCCCCTTGGAAAGGAATCAAGCATTGTGTTAGGAAAGGCAGAAGATTCTCTTTACATCTGTGAATGCAGCCTAAAATTCTGCCTGCCTGACCAGTACGTCCCTGCACACACCTCTGGGGGTTTTCTTCTTGTTAGATTTGAGAATCTGTTTTAATTCTGGGGAAGAACACTGATTGCCCCCACACCAGCACCACAGTGTTACAATGCTGTGGTGCACAACTTTGTCACTTGGCTCAACTCACAAGTTTCTCTCAGCTCTGTTCTAAAGGCCCAGCCCAGCCCTGGCCCTGCCTGGCAGACACTGGAGTGTGCCCAGGCCTCGGGAAGCACTTGTGCTTTGTTCCCTCAGTCAGGACTGCCACGTCCAGGGCTACTGTGCACTTCTTTGCCACTAAGTACGATCAGGCTGTGGCTGACTTGTCTTAGGATTAATGCAGAGGCTGTCCATCATCACCTGCAGTCCTGTCACATGCCTGATTAGCAGATGCAGCTCTCCAGTCACACACCAGGAGGTAACAGAACCCAGCAGAGAAAGATTTGGTAAACTCAGCTTAGTGTTGATTTAAGAGACAGGCTGGGGATGTTTGCTGACTGTGCTCACACTCACTAGTTTGGTTGGAAAATAAAAGCTGTTTGAACTTTTTCTCTATACAAAACAAGGAACATCTTGATACAAATACAGCAGATAATGATTCTATTTAGAATGGAGCTGGCAGCTTTAAGAACTCCGTTTAGAAGACATGCAGCCATTAAGGTTAGTTAGGAGAGTCTGTGGCTGCATTTTCTTAAGCTGTCTGAGTGACAGGCTGGGCAGTAGAAACTGTTCAAAGGAGAGACTTGTTGGATTCATTTGGCTTGTCCTTGAGAAACTCATTTCATTGGAGTGGAAGAAGGCAGCGAGTGCTCCTCTTGCCTCTGGGAGAGGGGTCCACGTGCCTGACATTCCTTTGGGAGATGAAGGGCCCTGGCAGCCCCCACAGGGGTTCCCAGGGAGGGGCAGGTCTGTCACCATTGGAACTGCACCCTGCCCTGAGGTGTTTGTCAGTGTGTTGTGCTCTTTAGTCCCCCAGGGGTGCACACACCTTTCCAGGAGGAGGGGCAGCCACCCCCTCCTGCTCTGCAACAGGGCCTAAGCCCTGGCAGAACAAAGACCTCTGGCAGGACAGAGCTATCTGCAAGCACTTCTTTAGCCAGTGGGTTTGGAGTGGGTTTAAGCAGAAAATAATAAAGGTGAAGGAATAGAAATAAGATTCTCCCCCTGCTTTTTGAAAAAATTAACAGTGTCTATTGAAGAACACATGAAAGCTGTGAGCTGCTTGGGCCAGGCTTCTGCCACTGAAGAGTCACTGCTCCAGTCAGCTAAAACATAAGCACTACCCCAGGCGCAGCCCTTGGCTATCGGTGTCTGGGGATCCCAGAGGAGCAGTGAAGATAAAGGGAATGCACATTCCAGTGACAAAGTTCCCCGGTAGGTATTTCTCTGTCTTTCCTACAAAGGATGTGACTTCCTGTTTGTGACTCTGGAACACTCGCTAGGTCAGAGGCAGGGACATCACTCTTACTTTTTCTGATGCTGTTGCAATTCTTGTTCCCTGCAGGTTCAAAGCAATACAGCTCAAGACTCCTTCGTGGGCCGGGATGTCCACGGGAGGCTTCTCTGTGTTGGCCAGATCCACGATCTGCACGTGCCCAGTGTGTGTCCCAGGAAATGCAAGAAGAGAATTATTACTATTTGGACAAAGGACACAGAGACCTGAAAGACACAAAAAAAAAAGAAAAAAAAAGGAAGAGAATAACTGGATCATTGCCATAAACCAATGTTCTCAAATGTAAGTTTCTAAAATACCAGTAATTTCAGAATAAGCCAACAGACACGGAGCAAGTCAGAATCTCATTTTAATGGCTAGGGCAGTATCCCAAAACATGTTTCATCCATGAATGCAGAGCACAGAGAAGCAGGGGAGTGGCATCATTTTAACTTGTTCCTATCACTTTATTTCCAAGTTATCTAGTTGTGGTTATCCAGAATCTGGGTGTTTTCAGAGCTCAGTTCCATCAGCGCATCACAGCAAAGCCACTTAAAAAAGAAGTTATGAAGTCTCCTTAGTGGCTCAGAAAGGGTAAGAGTTTATCAGAGGTGATATCTGAGTTTCTGCTCCATCCTGATGATTACTATTAATTCCTGTTTGAACTTGGTTCTTACAGCACTGGCACTTTTTCCTGTGCAATATTTTGTGGCCCATTTAAGGTAAATCACACCAATCCCACATTGTCCTGCTGATGCCAAATCAATTCCTGCAACCTCAGCACAAGAAACAACCTCCTTCTCCTGCATCCCCTGCCTGTCAGTCAGTCAGGGGGCTGGAGCTGCATTCCATGTTTGCTCCAGAGTCTCAAAGATGGGGACTCCAATCCCAAATAACCTCCTGGTGGAGAAGAAACCTTCCTGACATCCAAACTGATCCCCCCATCCATGGAGCATGGCCAGCAGCCCCTGTTCTGTGGTGTGGCACTGTCAGAGTGTTTGCAACGATTTGTGTTTATAAAGAAGCTTTCAGCACAAAAGACATCCAGTTCCCATGTTCTACAGAAGGGAGTGAGTAGCTCTTACAGAAATCACATCTATAACATGAGTGCAGGACACAGCTTTGCTGGGCCAACTCTTTACGAATTCTAATAACCATTTTATAAACAAAAGCATCTCCAAAAGGCACAACTGCAGTGCAGTGTTTAATGACTTCTAAAGAACTGAGTGAGGCAGCTAAAGATAAATGGCACATCAAGAACAGAATAAACTTGTTTCCAACCCCCCAGCCCATGTGTAAAACTAACCTTTAGGGTTGTAGCAGGTTTCAAAGACGTGCAGCTGGTGGGGATTGTGTGTGAACGTGAAAACTTTAATCATTGAGTCCAAGACGACCACGATTCTGAAACAGAGCAGAAGTTCCTGGGACTTGGGGTGGGTAAAACAGGGACACAGACATTCATTCAGACCTGCAAAGGCTTTCAAGTGATTTAACAGCCATGTTCTTCCTGCCCTCCCCCGCAACAGACTCCCAGCCTTGCAAAAACCACACAAGGATAAGCCTGCAAAGCACTTTCATCCAGCCCCTCCGCCCACGCACACGCAGACTCCAGCTGTTCACAGCTGCTGCTGCTCCAGGGATCTGCTGGAATTCCCTTCACACTCCTCCAGACCCAGAAGAGCAGCCAGCAGGAGCCACAAGAGAACATTTCCCTGCATTAGGGGGCTGGGAAGTCTCCCAGGCTTTTCACCAAGGTTTCACGTCCAAGAATACTCGACCTGTGATCTGTTTACAACCAACACGTGCCCCCAAAAGCCTGTTTTACCTGTAATTGCTGGGGCTACAGCAGGATCTTTTCCTTTCTACAAGCAGCTGGAAACAGGAGTACAAAGCCACACTCAGCTTTAGGACCCCTCTGTTTTCACCCACCTGTCCCTTCGCAGCTTCACTGCTTTGACCTCTGTAGAAAACTCGATCTCAATGACAGTCTTCTTCTTCAGGTCATCCCAGATCATGACTAGAACAGTGCAGAGGTTGTGTCAGACCATCAAGGCAGATCCAAAGATCCACACTGTCTCCCTGATAACAACTTCTAGTTCCCCAGAAGGCTGACCAAGATGGACACCCTGCAAACCTGAAGGTCTTGAGCCACCACATATCAACCCCCCTGTGCAGGCAGGAGCTGCAAACTCCAACCACAAAAAATTACAAAAATACAACTTTCTAAAGAAAAGCAGCTTTTTTTTTTAAATTTGCTCTGAGGATTATCAAAGAAATGATGCAGCAGCTGGAAAAAAGTGGCATATTTTCCTACAAATCCTTCCAGCCAGGGAGGTTCCCTCTCAGGCTGCTGGGACAGAGTCTCCTTGCAAAGCTCACCACGAGAAGGTCAGTGCGTCTCTGAGACCTGTCACTGCAGGTACCAGCCTGTTCCTGCTGCCACAGCAGTGCTGCAACTCCCTGCACCACAGTGACTTAAACCTGCTGCAACATCCCCTTCACCCTTCAGGACACCCAATTCCCAGGGCAGTGGGGTTGGGAGCCCTGGGCAGTGTCACACAGGCCAAGGCACATTTTTGCAGGGTCCCTTCCAGGCGCTCACCTTTGTTGGGTGGGTACTTGGGCTTCTTTCCTCCACCCACCAGTGCTAAATAGTTGCAACGAAACAACATCTCCACGTGGCCAACGCCACCTTCTACAAACTCTGGAAGACAAACATTTTATTTACAAGTGTCAGAACATGTTAAAATGCCATAGAGTTTCTACCCCTGTTACAAGAAAAGCTCTTATTATCCAGCACATCTCCCAGGCACCTGAGAAGAACAGCATCTTCCTACCCTGGCTGCCCTTAAAAACCAGAGGAGGTAAATTCCACATTTTGCTGTGAGAAGGGATTCTCATCGTGACAAAAAGGCTTAAAATATTTACAAGTGATAACCTGGGACAATTTAAGAGCATGTAATGTGTCCTGAATCTGTGTTAGAGCATTGAATGATTATCTGCACAGTTCTGAGTGGCAATGCTTGGGTGGGAGCACCATGAACTGCTGGGTGGAGGAGGTTGCAACAATTAAGACTCGGTTTCATGCTGGGTCACAGGGAACAATCAGAGACAACTCCAGCTGGGACTGTCTCAGGCAGGTTTAAATCTACAGGAATGATGAACAGGATCTCCCTGTGTACCTACACAGCGTCAGTGCTCAGAATCCACCGGGAAAAGGCAATCTGACTCACAGGAAACTTTGCACCACAGGAGTCCTGGAATTATCTCCATCCAGAGCTACTGGCAGGGAGAGTTTTGACAAGGAACTCCACAGGACTTCAGGCTGAGTCCTGATCCTTTGAGCACACTGTCACAGGTGACAGTCCCAAGGCATGTTGCTTATGGCAGGATTCACTGTTAAGAGCAGAAAATAGTTTTGGCCACATGAACAGTGACTAAAATCGTTTACAGCAGTAGAAAGTGAAAGTGTGCCTGGTTTCATAGGAATTGCTAATTTAAGTGTATTTTTTCCTCTTATTAAATCCCTTTTATCATGACAGGCTGGAAGTGCTGGGAAACCTGTTTAGCAGCTCACTTGCTATATTTAGGGTTAGAATCACATGGCTGGGTTTCAGTTTCCCCTATTTTGACTTGGGTTTGTTTGCTTTCTGATAAAAAAGCCCCACTGTTAATCCAGCTTATCTACTGATTTCTGTTAAAACAGGAGGGAGTAGCTTTACTGCATTAAGATCCTCCCAAATTTTTTAGGCAGGATGTAGAGTATTAGAATTCTGAGCTCTCAGTGCTCTTGCAGACAATACTCTGGGTATGAGAAATGTTATGCTCAGATCTCCAGGAAAAGGGCTGGAGTTTTCCTGCCACACTGGATCATCCAGATCACCACAGGAGAAAGGAACAACTTCTGATGGTGCACAACTGCTGCAGGGAGCGACTCCTGCTCATGGATAACCAGCTCCTCTCCTACTCAGAGCTACAAACATCAGCAAGAGCCAACTCAACTCTGTTACAGGTGAGACAAATCCCTCATCAGCCAGTTGTGCAAATTAACAGCACTGAGACATCTGACTGAGCAGTGGCACAAGTGAAAGCCCCAGTGGGGCAGGAGCTGCCCTTCCTGGGGCTTTATCCAAAGCCTTCCAGGGATGGAGCAGTGAAAGCTGAGCAAGAACCAGGCACAAAATAAAGGAGAAGGGTAAGCTTCCAACACAGAGCAGCACGGTGGAGTGAGTAAGTGCTTTACCTTGTTTCTCTTTTTCTTTGAGGGGATCTGCATTATAAACTCGGAATCCATTTTCCATTCCACATGCAAAGCATCCTGTGGTAAAAAGCACATATATATACACATATATATAGTAATTGCCAGATACACTCGAGAAGGCAGCAAGAGCCAGAGGGTTAGGAGAGCATTACTGACAACTGCATTGTTACACTCAAGCTGAAGAGCACTCACAGGCTCTGTTAGTGATGGCAAGTGAAAGCCCTTCAGAGGAGTTGTTCTCTGGCCTGGTACAAAGGTCTTGGTATTGTTTTTAGACAGGTAAGGAAAACAATGGAAGGAAAGGAAACCCATTCCCAACCCACCTGTATCCTACGCCATGTGTTACAGAGGGAAGGAAACCAGCATTTTAATGTTTATGGCCCAACATCATTATGAAGGAAACCCCCTCCTTTCTCAACAGATCTCAATTCACCCCGCAGTTATGGCTCTGCTGTGGATGTTTCCAGAGCACAGAGCTCCTCAAACAGCTTTTCAGACTCTGCTAATACCAATAATGATATGCCAGTAGCTGAAGTCCAACCCAGGACATGAGTAGAACCCTCTGATTAAAACACTCCCAGATTAAACCACTCTGGAAAACAATTTTGTACAGAAATTTCTGGAAGTTTTCCATACAGAATTATGCACGTGCCTCTTCGGTGGAAGCCATCAAAGCACAGTCCCCTGTCCTGCCCTTCCCCTCCTAAGGGAATGCAGGTACAAAGAAATGCCAGTGTGAAGTCAGAGCAATGACAAGTCACTAAGGAGCAGCTGCTGTCACTGGCAGCAGCCTGACAGCACGTTGGTTGCTACATGATTTGTGTGCAATGTATTAAAAATCCAGTTAAAGATCTCTGAGGTACTGGAACAGATGTTCCAATTACTCTGGTTCTATTCTTATGCACTGGAACGATTTGAACCTCCCAAATAAAAACTGAGGAGCTCTGTCTAAACACACCCCTTCCCCAAACCTGATACCCCTAAAATCGTAGGGCGTGTAGGGGGAAAGAAAACAAAATACAGAAAAACCTACTCCCTCAACCCGAAAGACTCCCAGGTACAGCTTCACCCTGTCCAAGAGGTTGTAATAAATTAAGTGGTTAAAGTTCTTTACATGCATAAACATACACACAGGGTGGCTAATGAGACTATAGTAACTATAGCAAGATTAACAACCATATTAAAATAGGCTTTTCCATGACCCCTGCTCATTGCACCTCGTGCCCTCCCAGCTCTGCCCTGAACTCCCAGCTCAACAAGCTGCTGCCCTGGGCAGGGCATTACTGGGATAACCAGGGAGCAAACGGCACTGGAAACCTTTCCCTCTGCATAAAAAGCTGCACTGGCAGCTGAGCCACAGAATCACCTTCCAGCAGCAGTTTTCTAAGCCCAGGCTGTATTTCCAGGGTAAGGGGAGGGTGCTGAAGCTGCTCTGTGGTAAGAGAGCACTGTAAGGTTTGAGTCGTGCTGATCCCAGCAGCTCCCAACCACCCAAAGGGAGCATCACCAATGCAATCAAACCCGTACTTCACCCTTCCTGTAGCACCACTGCAGCTTCTGCTGGGCCAAGCTCATGACTAAGGAGTGGGCTGCTTGAGTGCCTTGGGAATATCTCCATTTTTAACGGGAGACAACCCAGCAGAAGGTGGGGATGTGATTCCATCCCCACCCACAGGGATGTGGAGCTCCCCGGCATGGAAACCCCTGAGTCAAACAGGAGAGAAAAACACACAGGAAGATCCCTGTTCCTCCTTCAATTCCGGGTTACAGGAGCAGCTTTGGAGCTCAGGGATTCCCAGCTCATCTCAGTGTTACCAGTGGGATCACAAATTTGACAGGTGCAGCTTGTGAGCCCTTCTGTGTGAGAGAAGGGAACACTTCCTTAGGCTCACTGCCTTCCATGGATGATGCCCTCCCATCTCAGGAAGGGACAGATGTGCAGCCCAAGAGCCACTGACCGAAGATAACTCAGATTTATTTTATTTTTAAATGTCATTATTACAGAATTATTGCTCCAACCTGCAGCTGTGCTCGTTCCTACACCAAAGTGCTATTTGCCAGCAGTGCCAGCGAGGCCACAGTGAGTTTTGTTCCTCAAAATCCACAGAAAAAAGGAGAGTTAAATTAATGCCCAGCCTGGAAGATGCCACAAGCTGAAGGCAGTACCTTGGCCCAGACAAGCCCACAGGATTCAGGGCCTGAGGTCCAGCAGTGGAGCCCAGGGAAGCAGTGACAGCTGGCACAGCTCCTGCCATGGTGTTTTCCTTGGCACAACAAATGTTGTCCAAAGCCACAGGAGAGAGCACAGGGCCCTCCCAACATTGGGGGGTCCTACAGAGAAGCATTCCAGCCCACTGGAGGGGAGCAAATGCATCAGCCACGTGTTTCAACACCAGAACAAACCTACGCTTCAGTTTTCAAACCAGCTTTCGGCTGCCACAGTGACAAAGAGAAATGTATATCAGCACATTACAGGTGCACTGTCTGGGGTTGTCAGTGGTGATGAGGTTTTGTCTGTTCATTTCTGAGAAGCACTTTAGTCCTCTGAAAGCACTGGAAAAGGGCCTGGAATCAGGAGCACAAGGGCTGAGTGTTCACACAACTGAGAATTTCCATTTTCTCGTGTTACAGTTTCTTTGGTTTCCAACTGAAAACCCCACAGTGGCAAAGGCACCCCATGGAAAAAGGGCATCATTCCAGCAGGAGGAGGGAGGCTCAAGGCAGAGCAGCTTTCTCACTGCTCTGTCAGGGAGATCCAGCCCCCGAGGGACCTCTCAGATGGTTCCTCCTGCTCTCCCATCCTTGTGGGATCGGCCAGTGTTAAATTGTTAAGGAATTAGGTTATTGTGACAATGCATGAGACACCCACAGAGCGAGCCCCAGCATTCCAGTGACTCATGTTCTATTCCCGGCAAGGAGAAGAAAGCAGGAGCTTTCCCTCCTCCCTGCTCTCCAAACATCACCTGCCCTAAACTAACAAAGTGTCAGTGTGACACCTGCAGTGCCAACGTCCTCGTTCCTACCAGGAACAGCCCCAGGAGCTGCCAAGTGGAAGCTAAATGTGTTTTTAATTCAAGTTTTTTGTCGTCACTCAATTGCCTGGCCAGGGGAGGTTGGATGAGGATGTGAACACTGCCAGCTCTCAGATTCCCAAGACAAATTCCTCATGGTACTTTGGATGTGACTATTCAGAGAAAAAAAAAAAAAGGGATTATTTTGCATTTACTGCTACAAATTTTATGGAAGACTTTGAAACAATCAATTTTACACTAAAACAACGATCTAAAGGCATTTTCTTACACAGCTCTCTGTATAACCTGGTTCCTTCAGATCTCAAGCACCAAATATCACCACGCTGTTACAGACCTCGCACATCTGAAATTCAGCTCATCCTCAAAAATCTTTTTCCACCTCTGTTGCAAAGGCAAGAGCAGAGCTGCTGCAAATCAGACTGTTCTGTTCTTTCCAAGTCAATGGAGGAGCATTTAGAGAGCTGCAAAGACGCTCACACCTCATCACCAGCTTGATGTGCTCCTGCCAAGATGTGACCGGAGGTGTTGGACTAAAATCAACACAGTAAGTCGTGTTTACACACGACTTCAACAGTGTCAGCAACAAGTACAAGAGCTGCAGTCTATGACAGAAGCTTCAAGACTGTCTTGGGCAAGAATAATGTCTGTTAAGGCAAAAGGATGTTACAAAATTATGAGCTTCTTTTCCTTATTCCACCAAAATGACACGTACCCTGGTGCTATTTGTGTCTTGCAAAAGCAAAGATGAGGCACCTGCCTCCCCTTTCTGGGGCAGGCCTTCCCTTCCCCGACACAGGGAAAAGATAAGCCAGGGATGCCGTGGGGATTTGCAGCAGGACACGCATCTGTGCTTGCCTGAGGGTGATCAGCAGTGTTAACCACGACTTTTAAAATGCAAAGCAGGCAAAAAGAAAGGAAAAAGCGGTGACACCCCTGGCTTTGAATGTCAAGTACTGGCACAGAGAAAATGCCATTCTGAGTTACCTTTCAGCGATGCAGGTCCCGAATAACCCCCCGCGCTCGGGGGGCAGCCGAGCACAACCAGCCCCAACAATCCTGTCCGTGTGGCTCCCACACCCACCCAGCCATCCCTGGGCGCTCACACGGCCGCGCCAGAGCCAGAACAACCGGACAACCCTTACACTGTCCGGCCTCCCCGGCTCCTTCAGCCGCTCCCGCCGCAGCCCCGGGGGCGAGCGGGATCCGGCACCGGCGAGCCCCGCTCCCCGCCCGCACCCGGGAGCCGCCCCGGCCCCAGCCCGGCCCCAGCCCGGCCCCAGCCCGGCCCCAGCCCGGCCCCGGGCGGGCCCCGCAGCCCCCCGCGCCCGCAGCCCCGGCCCGGCCCCGCCTCACCGTGGTCCTGGTTGAAGCCGGCGTACAGCAGCCCGTTGCCGTGCGGGTTGGCCGGGAGCAGGTTCATGGCTCCGGCTCGGACCCTTCGCCCTCGCCCGCCGCCCCTCACACCATGTTGGCGCCGCCGACCCGCCCGAACCGAGCCGGGCCGAGTCCAGCCGAGCCGGGCCGAGTCCAGCCGAGCCGGGCCGAGTCCAGCCGAGCCGGGCCGAGCCCGCCTGAGCCGGGCCCAGTCTGAGACCGGCCGCTGCTTCCGGCCCCGGCAGGCGGCGCTGCCGAGCGCGGAGCGCATCCACCCGCCCGCGGAGGAGCGCAGAGCAGTCGAGCGGCGCGGACGGACCGGGACGGACCGGGAGTGACCGGAGTGACCGCCGAGCCAGGGGGGAGGATGGGTGGCCCAGGGCAGCCCCCGGGCCCCTCCCAGCTCCGGAGGAGTGTTTGGTAGAAAACTCTCCCATCGAACGAGCGAAAGCAGAAGAACGGCGGTAGGACCGCGCTGAAATGGGGATGCCCTGACTTGGCAAAACCTCAGACCAAACCAAACCCCAGAGCCAACCATCAGCGCCACCAATACGCCTCGGGAACGTGGAAGTTCTCAGCACCCGAGGCCCTGAGCACCCCGGGTGGGGTTCAGGAGGAGTTTTACTCCAAGCAAGACAGTGGACCCGGCAGCCGGGGGAGGACCCTTCCGATCCGAGTTATTCCGTGGCTGTAGGATGAGCTGAAGCCCAGCCTGTGTGCGCTCACCCCAACACCAGCCATTCCCCACCCCTTGGGTCCGTTCCCTCCTGCCCGTGCTCCTCCTGTGCCATCCCCGGCAGTGCCGCGTTGTATCTCCGATTGTGACCAGCTCTCCTGGGAAGCTCCGCACTGACAAGCTGTTGCAGTATTTTTTGTACGCTCATTTATATATGAAATGCAATAATCACACTGCGTCTTTACAAGACTTTGTCTCCCCAGGCAGCCAAGAGCCCGGGTGTATGAAGCAAGCCTCTGCTTTTTTTTAATGTTCCCCTGTCCAGCTGCAGCCTCAGGCTTTCCCTGGGGATTCCCATGTGGGATTGCTGCAGGAGTTACCAGCAGTGAGCAGTGCTGCTCCAGCCTTTACACCTCGTCTTTATCCTGGCTGGCAGGAGGGACAGACTTTGCCCTGGGGGACACACATATCCATAATGCTCCCTCCAGCCAGGCATTCTTCCTGCACATCACACACAGAGAGGGCCCAAACCACTGACTGGGGACTGAGGAGGCCAAGGTGGTAATTTGGAAGAAATAAACTCGTGTAGCAGCGTGCGAGGGGCAGGACTCCATCCTGCTCCCGGACACCAGGCAAACACCCAGAGTGCTCCCAAATTCCGCGTGTCCCCGACTCAGGTGCAACCCCTTGGAGCTGCTCTGGGCACGTTCTTACGGTGTGGAGATGCAGTTTCGATATTCCAGCACAGGCAGCCCAGCAGGTGGAGCCTGCTCATCATCCAGGGGTTGATCCCTCAGGAATTCCTTCCAGCTGCACTTTGCTTTGCCGTTTAGGCTGTAACTGGGAGCACACTTGTTCTGATGGCACTTCTCTCTATGTGCTGATGCATTAATTGCTCCAGGTCCTGGCATCACTTTGGCATTTTACTGGCTGGACTTCCCACACTCACAGATCTGTGGTCCGGGAGGAACATCACAGACACGAAACTTGGTGGCATCTCAGCAGTGAAGACACAAGCAGGAAACTGGGATGAAGCTGCCCCCAAGGATTGTTGTTCCTGAGGAGGAGGAGTCAGGCAATCCCTTCACACATGGAAGATTTTGGCGTGAGTTATTCCAAAGAAAGGATTTGTTTTCCAGAAACATGGATTTATTTAGTTTTTAAATAGTGTTCTTCAAATTGTGTTCCTTTTACCACACTGTCTCGGGCATTTTTCTCCTGGAACTTTCTTGTAGAGTGGTTTAAATTGTAATTGATATGCTTTTTACAGAATAGTAAGTATTTAACCCACAAATTAATTCCCCAAAGTATTAAGTAACACACCTAAATCTTTATCAAATTGATTACATACAGTAATAGGACAAAACCTTGCTGGCTATGTGCTGTATACTTGCTGGTATATGCAATGGTACAGTGAACTCCCCTCCCTCCCTCCCTCCAGTTCTTCCTGAGGAATCAGCACCGTAACTCAAGGTCAAGCCTTCCAGTGAATTAACTGGTCCCAGACTGGCAGTAAATTAAAGCAATGGGTAATTTGACAAGATAGTTTGCTTTCTACTGTGACACATGATAGATTTCCATGAGGGGGGAAAAAAAGTGAAATTAGAGCATATTCTAGGCAAATAAAATCAGGGGAGTGAAAAGAGGAGGATGTGAAGGAAAGGTAACTGAAATCCCCTTTTCCATATCCATTACCTCAGCTTTAAATCAGTCTGCAATGATCAGAGCTCCCTGTTCTGCAGGCAGAATACATTGGTATGGATGAGGCTCTTCAGTGTTGCCCTTTAAAACCATTAAGTGAGAGAATACACCACAAAGATGAACCTTGAACTTAAAGGGCGAATATTCTGATATTATGAAAATGGTAGTGGAAAAAAGAGAGAAAAATACTCCTTTTCTGCTCTTTCAGTGGGAGCAGTTTCACAGGGAACACCTTTGCTGTTTAATGTTTAATGATCCTTCACTGATGACAACAGGAAAATAAAATGCTTAGGAAGAGAAATCCGATCACCTTCATCGATACATTCTGTGTATTAGATAAAACATTTTGCTTAAAGTTAAGCTCCACAACCAGCGTGGCACACGAGATCACCTGCGTGGGGTTTTACACCTGGGTAATTCTTCCTACTTTCTGAAAAAAGCCCGTACAGCAAAGTCCAGCCCTTCTCGTGCCTCAGTACTGCCAGGGAGCCCCAGAAACCAGCAGGAATCGACAGAAGCAGCTGTTGTCATCTGTCGGCCTAATTCCCGATGCGCTAAGCAAGCACTTTTAGTATGGTCTGGGTATTACAGATATATCTGTCTCTATATAAATTCTGGTCTGGATGCTGCAAAGTCCGGAGGGCCACAGGGGCGCTTGTGCACGGGTGGGTTTGGGAGCAGCGGCTGCCTCCCAGCCCTGCTGGCACAGCCCCCTCACACCGGGCAAAGACCTCCGTTCACAGCGGGGACAGCCCCCCATCTTAGCGGAGACAGACCCAAATCACAGTGGGGACAGCTCCCCTCATGGCGGGGACAGACCCCCCTCACACCGGGGACAGCTCCCCTCATAGCGGGGACAGACCCCCCTCACACCGGGGACAGCTCCCCTCATGGCGGGGACAGACCCCCTCACACCGGGGACAGCTCCCCTCACACCGGGGACAGCTCCCCTCATAGCGGGGACAGACCCCCTCACACCGGGGACAGCCCCTCCTCACACCGGGGACAGCTCCCCTCATGGCGGGGACAGATCCCCCTCACACCGGGGACCGCGCACCCCCACACCGGGGACAGCCCCTCCTCACACCGGGGACAGCCCCCCCTCACAGCGGGGACAGACCCCCCTCACACCGGGGACAGCCCCTCCTCACACCGGGGACAGCTGCCCTCATACCGGGGACAGATCCCCCTCACACCGGGGACAGCCCCCCCTCACAGCGGGGACAGATCCCCCTCACACCGGGGGCAGACCCTCATGGCAGCGGGCACAGCGTCCCTCACGGCGGGGACAGACCCCACCGCGTCTCTCGCCGCGTCCCCGCCCTGCTCATCCTCCTCCTCCTCGTCCCGCCCCGCCCGGCGGCCCCGCGGTTTAATCGCATCTTTTTTGGATTTCACGCCACATCCCCCCGGCCCAGCGCCCGTGGCCATTCCTGGGGTTGCCTTCAGCCTCCCTCTAGTGGATTGGCCTAAAATGGTCCTTCCACGGGCGATCCCGGAGCTTTAGAGCGGCTCCAAACTACAAGTACCAGCAGCTCCGGCACCGCGGAGAGGCCCCAGGACCCACCTCTCCTAGAATAAACCTCTCCGCTTTATTCTTGCAAACATTTCTGAAGATTTTTGCTTTTCGCGTGTTAACCCGTGTGTAGCCGTAAAACCCCACGGCAAAGACAGCACTTTGAAACGTTCTGCTTGGATTCGCTGGTTTTTTTAGCCGCTCTTTTGTTTTTCCCGTGGTGGGTGGCCCTTCCTGCCTCAGAGTGACGGCGACAGAAGGACCCAGACCTTTAATCCCGTTTCGCAGCGGGTTTAACGGGAGAGCGGCTGCAGCAGCCTGGGAATGACCATGGAGAAAATCCTGAAGGCAGAGCTGAACACCAGCGTTCTGAAGGCTCTGGGCAGCTCCGGGGGAGGATGTATCAGCCAGGGCCAAGCGTACGAGACAGACAGCGGGCGGGTGTTCGTGAAAATCAACCACAAACCTCAGGTCAGTGCCAGCACATCTTTAACTGCTCCTGTGGTTGCATGTGGAGAGCTTTTCGTTGTTAATAATTCAGAGTTCTGCACTTTCAGGCTGGCTTCTAATTATTCCACCTTTCAGTGATCTTTTAAAAGCTGTGTCTGTTTTATACCCTGTATTAGTGCAGCAGGTTTGGTTAGTGTGAAATGCAGTGCAATGTGATGTGATAACCCTCACCCTCGTGGCAATTCCTGCAAAAAGGAGGCCAAGCACAAAGCTGTCATTGTGGTACTTGGAGTTTGGAAAAGCCCAGAGCTGACTTTGCATTCACTGTGCTCTTTTTTATGTTCCACTTGAGAGGATCAATAGTGGGAGGGAACAAACAGGGGCAAGTGCTGAAACTCACGTATTATCTTTAAAGCTACAGAGGCTTCAAATGTCCCCGTTGCTTTTTGCGTTTCTGGAAGTAAAATTCTGCAGGCCAAACTCTGGAGTTTTCTATTACTAAATGATCACTCAATTGCTTTTTCTAACATGGCAGTGCATCAGAAATTTGCATTTTCAATATCAAAACCATCCTAAACTGCTGTGAAGAACAGCAGCTTTTCTTCAAAAACACAGAGCACAGTCTGAGTGTTTGTGCTGTCATCTCCATCAGTGGCCATTGACCCTGGGGAAAGGAAAACCAGTTTAAGGGTTCAATCTTTTACCTCACTGAGCAGTGGCTACTTGGGGTTTTGGAGGGGTAGGTCTTGGGCATTATCCTCAGAGGTGCTGTTATATCTGAGTGGTTTGGTGTCTCCATAAGCAGATAGAAATCAGGGTGAAATGTGACATATCCTACTACCCTGGAATAAATTTAGGAAAAAAAGAAGTTAGGATTAAGGCACTCAAGTCTCCCTGTGTGGACTGAAGCCTTGCTGCAGCTCTGTCCTTTTATGAAGAGGAATTAAGTCCTTTTCAGCCTGTAAAGGGGTTGTTTTTTTCCAAAGTACTCATTGAAGACATCCATAGTTTAGCCCAGGGATATTCTTATTCCTTGGCAGGCTAGAAAAATGTTTGAAGGGGAAATGGCAAGTTTGGAAGCCATCCAGAAAACCAAGATTGTGAGAGTGCCTCAGCCCATTAAAGTGATTGACCTGCCTGGAGGAGGAGCAATGTTTGCCATGGAGTACCTGAAGATGAAGCACCTCAGCAAGTATGTGCATACATCTCTTTTTACTATGTTTTGGGGTATATTTTTGTATATCTTGCAGTCAGTCAGAAAACTTCATGAGCAGAGTTGCTCTGTTCTCTCAGAGGTGGAGCTTCTCTCTGTCGACATCTTTGTTTGTTACAGATGATTTTGGTCCATCTTTCTCTGACGAGATTTTTCGTGGAGTTTCTTTTCCCAGCCCATCAGGTTTCTTTAACCTTCCAAGGTGTTCAGGTATTTTCTCTGAGCAGAATCTTCCAGTATGATTTAAGTCACGATGAAGTTGACATGAAATTCCATTTCATCTGTCAGCCAACCTGAACATGGAATGCAGGGGTCACGTGTTCTTGAAAACAGGGTTTAAGGAGTTCACTGATGCATCCTGGGCCCATATGGGAACATTGTCATGCCTCTTCTGGAAGCTGTTTGTCCAGCCTGTGTATTTTTATTGGGACAATAATGGCAATTCCACAGCCTCCCCAAACAGTCCATTCCAATCCATCCCGCTGTTCCTAGGAAGGATTTTCCAATGTCTATCCTCAGTCCTCCTGGCTGTGATTTTAAGCCCATTATTTTCTCCCCATTCTGGGCATTAGAAGAAATCAGTTTCTGTCCCTGCAGCTCCTGTTAAGATACCTGTGGAATATTTAACTGGTTTTTAGTTGTCTGTCTTCATCATTAAGCAACCATAACTCACTCCTGCCTTTGGCTTCTTTCCAGACTTACCATTCCCATTGCTGTTCAGCTGATCTGGAAGGATAAAGCCCAACAGCTGATACCATGTTCTGTCCTCAGCTGATAGTGGGAATGATAAGGAAGAGCCCCTGGTTCTCCTGCCCTCTCTGCTCCTGTTTATACTACCTTGTGGTCTATTTACCTTTCTTGCAAGAACTCTGACTTATGTCCATTTTATTACCTGTTGCAGCCTGTGTCTTCAGAGCTGTTGTTAAGTCGTTTGCCTGTTATGTGCTTGTGAAGTTGATTAAGGTTCTATGTTTGCCAAAAATATCCTTGTTCATATTTAACTGAGGTTTCCCTCCCCCCTGTTACTTGTCTACTTCCGGTTTAATTTTGCTTTTCTTGATCCTACAGGTATTCCTCAAAGCTGGGAGAGCAGATAGCAGAGCTTCATCTTTATAACCAGAAACTTGGAGAGAAGCTGAGGAATGAGGGAAGCACAATTGGTAGAGTATTGATGTCATGTAGCAAAAAGGAGCAATTCCTTGGGCTGTGGTGCAGTGTTGCATTATAATTTTAATGATAATTAAAGTCAATAATGGGACAGTTTTGTGAGTTATGTCCCTGCTGTCCTGCTTAAAGTTATTTTGTCTGTATTCCCTGAAATTAAGGTCTGTGTTTGCAAACTTTACCGTGTAAGAGCCCCTGATATTAATTTTATTTTGTAGGAAAAGGAGCCGGTCACTCTGAGGCCCAGTATGTGGATAAGTTTGGATTCCACACAGCCACCTGCTGTGGTTACATACCACAGGTATGGTACATTCCGTGGCTGGGAAAACCAACATGCACTTCTACAGGTCTGGAAACTCTTTGTTCCATGGACCTTCAGCTTTGCTTTCCCTGTTCCATCCCGCCCTGACAGCACAGGGAACACAAGGACTGTCCAACACGTGTGCCTTGGTACAGAGCATGTGGCCAGCACACTGAGTGAGGATTTGAAATGATGGGGTGGCTCTTTAGCTTGGTGATACTTAATCAAATCAGTATCCCTTCACATACCATGTCTTGGGTTTGTTTTTATTCACCCTCTACTGTATGGATGTCAAGTGGCAAACCCCAGTGCTTTAGGAGAGCCTCATCACGTAACACGTCACATAAGATATGGAAAGGGCTCACAGAGATAATTCCACCATTTTCTGGCTCTGCACATGTTAGGATTTCATTCTATGAAATGAATGACTTAACCGATTGAACTTTCAGCATCTCAAACTCTTTGCTAAGTACAACTTTTCACCAACTTAGAAACGAGTTACCCAGTAAAAATGAACAAATATTTCTGCATTTTGAGAAAGATTTGGAATGTGATATGAAACAACTGAAATGATCTCACTGGAAACTGCTCCTCTAAAATACATGAAGAAAATGGGAATGAATGAAAATAGCCAGAACCTCAACTTATGTCTCATGTTAAAGAGAGCCCCACCTAAGCGGGGGAGAGAGCAGCATTCCCAAAAGAACAACCAACAGAGCATCTGAGGTCACTGTGCATTGGTCACACTGACACAGTCCAGGCCATTGTGATCATCAAGCATTGTAACTGGATCTCTAGCTGTTATCAACTCTGACTGCACATAGATTAAAGTTGTGTGTCACAAACGTCTGTGCTGTATTTTCCAGGTGAACGAGTGGCAGAGCGACTGGCCATCCTTCTTCATCCGTCACCGACTCCAAGCTCAGCTGGATTTGATTGAAAGGGACTATGGAGACAGAGAAGCCAGAGAACTTTGGTCACAGCTGAAAGTATGAACCATGTCTTAAATCTGTTATTTAAAGCATCAGGAAATGTGTATCAGTGGGTCTGTAAAGGTGTTTTATAAGAGATTTACCTTGCTTGGGGTGAGCAGTGGTGAGTGGACAAGCTTCACAGTGGGTCCAACAACACTGTCAGCTGAACAGGATTCCTGTTGCTCTTTCATTTTTTATAGACAGTGAAAATAAACCTGTAATTCAGCACTTATAGTCAGCACTATATTCAACACATTTATTTCTGAGAATACAGATTTCTGATAATGGTAAGATGGTAATCCTATCTAAGAGCTTGGTGTTACAAACTGGGTGAGATTCTGCTGCCTGGACAGGTTTTTTTTACGTGGTGGTCCTGGTTCACAGCCAGGCTGGGTCAGGCCACTCCCCACACAGCACTCAGGGAACACCAGGGATGTGTTCCTCTGCAAGCTCCACATCACAAATTTATTCTTTAGTTCTGCTTCAGTGGTGCAAATGTTTTACTGCTGCCATTTTCGCCACTGAAACGTTTTCATTTAAACAAAATTTATTTTGTCTTTCTCTGACAGGCAACACTACCCACGTCTAGAAATAATACATTAGTGTTAGAGGTTGATACTAGACTGTGATAAATGATTTGCTAAGCTCTGTCAAGAACAAATCCAGAATAGTTATTACTGGCAGTTCAGGTTTGTGCTTGTAGCCATCAACTTCCAAAGCACTCCACAAGGGCAACGTTTGGCCAGCTCAGGCTCTTACATGCTACACTACTTTATTGTATTTAATATTTTCTTCATAACTCTTTAATTGTTGCCCGCTTGTCCTTTTTCAGCCAAAGATTCCCGAGATGTTCTGTGATGTGGAAATCGTCCCCTCTCTCCTGCACGGGGACCTGTGGGCGGGGAATGTGGCTGAGGACGAGTCGGGGCCCATTATCTTCGACCCCGCCTCCTTCTACGGCCACTCCGAGTTCGAACTGGCCATTGCTGGGATGTTTGGGGGCTTCAGCAGCTCTTTTTTCTCTGCCTATCACAGCAAAATACCCAAAGCTCCAGGATTTGACAAACGAAACAAGTTGTATCAGCTCTTTAATTACATAAACCACTGGAACCATTTTGGGACGGGGTACAGGGGCTCTACCCTAAACATGATGAGAAAACTCCTGAAGTAACCAGGTAGGTTTGAGAAATTCTGACATATTCTCTTAGGAATGGGCAGCCCCTGCTCAGCCAAAGTACCACAAACTCGGAATTGGTGGTGAAACACCTGACGTGGAAAAGGCTTAATGCACTTCTGAGCCTCACTAATTAAGAGCAATTGAGTAATTTTTAACTTGGTCACTAATTTCCCAGCACAGATTCCTCCCCTGCTGAAGGAAAGGGCTGTGTTGTTTGTCGAGGCCCCACTGGGTTGGAAAAGCAGCAGGACACCAGCCTGACTCTGCTGTCTCACCTCATAGCTGCTGTTTTCCCACAGTTGATCCACAGCAGCACCTTCCCACTCGTGCTGCTCCGTCAGCAGTTTGCCGTGGAGAGCTGCAGGTGTGGGACTGTGGTGCTGGAAGTAACAATGAGTTCCTTACATCTCCCCTTGTTTGTTCTGTTTAGTTTTCTGTCTCTGTTCCCTTCCCTTTTCCCATGAATATTTCTATAGTCTTCCCTTTCCCTTTCCCATGTCAAGTGTTCTAATCCAAAGTTCCAGCCAGATTCTATGAATCTGAAGATGAAAACATTCTCTTTTTGATGTAACCAGCAGACAAGGCCCTTTGGCTGCGCTTGCAAATGTGTAATTAATAATATTTCTAATATTTATTTTAATTTAATGTAATTTACTCACAGGCTTTTGTTTTTCTCTTGCTATGAGGACTGAAATTCCAGTGGTATTTCCTAAAAAAGGATGCCTAGTTCCTTGGTAATTAACTGTATGATCAGAAGCAGGTTGTTACCACCCGAGTTTGATAATAACATTTCCTAGTTTTAGTGTGGTATTTCAGTGTGTTGTACTACAGTAGTAACATATTTAAATAACTGTAAAAAGACAGCACAATGTGGGAGGGAGGCTCCATATTTTGGTGACAAGAAGCACCTGTGGCTGCTGGGTTGGTCAGTGCTTGATGTATTTTCAGTTTTAGAAGATGAGGTGCAGTGGGCAAGGCTGGTCTGTTGTGCCACTGCTGGGTTATGGAAGGAACAGTGTCAAATCCATTGGCTTTTTAAGGGTTTTATTGTTCCTCACTGCTTTATTTTTACAGAAAACACGGGCAGTGGGAATTTGGGGAGAAATCTGTTCAGCAAAGACAGTGGTTACAATGTGAGCTAGAGTACATTAGTGAATCTTTGGGGTTTAGTGGGAGAAAGTGGTAAAGAAAGTAAAAGTAAGTGCAGTCCCACAAATATTTATGTGAATTAGAAGATTTGGGTAAGAATGACCTCACTATTTAGGCTTCAGACTGTTGTCATGACAAATACTAAAATATAATGTTCAAAATGCTAGAATATGTTTAGACTTTTTTGCACTTTAAATGGTTGTGCTATAAAGATTTCGTAAAGTTTAAAGTTCGATGTTAATTGGTACAGCTTAAAACAATGCACTTTGTAAATAGGGTACAAATAGGGAAAAAATTGTTACTTCCTTCGAATTAGGGGAATCTGTCGCAGTTGGTTATAAACTGGAACAGTGGCAAAGTGGAATAGTAGAGTTAGGACACAGCTGGAATTGCAGCTGATGGCTGGAAGATGCAGGTTTGGAAAAGAGCAAAGTGCATGTGCACTGGTGTTTATGGATGTGAACAAACCTGCCTGTGTTACACTGCTGTGAACTTAAACTTCTCAAATAAAACACTTGCCTTGCAGAAACCAGGTGTTTGGTGTACCCGTGTTTGGTGACTGGGGTTTGGTTTAATGGATTTGAGCCTGAAGATAATATATTTGGGTGTGGATGGAGCTGCTGGATACCAGAAAGGGCAGCTGCCTTCCCGACATCCTGGCCAGGCTGAAGTGCCTCCCTGAATTTCCCGTGCAATCAGTGGAGCTGTAGTTGGAGCTTTCGGGGTTCAGATGTTGTTTCTGGAATTTTAAGAGGTTTAGGTTATTAACCACGTTAATGTCCTAATGCAATGTCTTGGTGTGGGTTGGGTAGGGAATGGGGGCCATGGATAAATCACAGCGTCATCCCAGTGCCTGCCACACACCCTGTGCAAGTGATGTCCCCACCCCAGTTCCTTCCCCATCCCTGTTCCCTTCCCCAGGAGTCCCTATCCTTGTCCTCACCCCTGGGTCCCCTTCCCTGGGTGTCCCCGTGCTTGGGAGCCCATTCCCATGTACCCATCCTTGCTGCCATCCCCAGGACCCCGTAGCTGGGTGTCCCTGTCCCTGGAGAGTGCCCCCAGGCTGAGTGTCCCTTAGGTGGGTGTCCTCAGGGTGGGTGTCCCTGTTCCCAGGGTGGGTGTGTCCCTGTACCCAGGGTGGGTGT